>VXAA01007073.1:97629-148859 GCA_013399115.1 Anseranas semipalmata
ACTGTGTTCAGTTTTGGGCCCCTCACTCCAGGAAGGACATTGAGGTGCTGGAGCATGTCCAAAGAAGGGCAACGAAGCTGGCGAGGGATCTGGAGAACAAGTCTTACGAGGAGCTGGGTTTGTTTAGCCTGGAGAAGAGGAGGCTCAGGGGTGACCTTATCGCTCTCTACAGGTACCTTAAAGGAGGCTGTAGCAATGTGGGGATTGGTCTCTTCTCCCAAGCGCCAGGTGATAGGATGAGGGGGAATGGGCTGAAGTTGCGCCAGGGGAGATTTAGGTTGGATGTTAGGAAAAACTTCTTTACTGAAACGGTTGTTAGGCATTGGAATAGGCTGCCCAGGGAAGTGGTGGAGTCACCATCCCTGGAGGTATTCAAAAGACGTTTAGATGTAGAGCTTAGTGATATGGTTTAGTGGAGGACTTGGTAGTGTTAGATCATAGGTTGGACTAAGTGATCTTGGAGGTCTCTTCCAACCTAAATGATTCTGTGATACCACCACACACACTTACCTTCCACGTGCCTGCAAGAGATCCTAGACAAGCTGCTTCCTATCATCTTCACCACTCTTCTCTGAGCCTTCTTTAGTTCAGTTTTTGTCTTTCATGATGGTTGGGACCCAAACCCACTATAGATTATTCGGGATCACAAGGGTACTTTGAATTTTAAAAGTGGCTTTACAACACCATATTTTATTCTCTATTCCTTCCTTAGTAATTCTGAGCATCTGTTTTACTTTTTTTTAAACACTACTGAACACTGAGTTGACATTTACATAACAAAATTGTAGTCTCAATGACTCATTCCTGTGTGGTCTTTTGACAGTCTAGAGCTCTTCGCTATATATGTAAAGCTGGATTTGTTTTTCTCCTTAAGTACACCACTTTACAGTTGTCTGCACTCAACTGCATTTGCCATTTCTTCATGCATTCACTGTCAAATTCTTTCCGCAATCAACTCGCTCTCCAGTGTTAAAACTTGAGGATTTATTGACCCTCCTATCATCTATATTTCAATCAGTTGTTCATCTAGGAAAGCATCTTCACTCTTTCCCTGTGACTGCTCAATTTCTTTTAAAAAGAAATCATTGGTGAGATGCTTTGTTGGAAGTTTCCTAAAAATCCATAAAGACTAAATAAATCAGATTGTTTATTGTCTACAGTGTCAATGATACTTTCAAGCCACAGATTGGTGAGGCATGACCTGTCTTCACAGAAGCTGTGCTGACTCTTCTCCAATGTGCCACATTTATCTGTATGGTGACTGTTTCCTATTCGACTGCTGACAGCTTCTCTCCTATCCTCTGCTTTAGGAAGTTTGCAAAATTGCTACAAATTCTCTACATGACAGTACTGTCCCAAATTACATACTTTTTACACCTGTTTGCTTCTTGCTAATATTCAGTTTTAAACTTTCCTACAGCTTCACTGATGTTAAGCATCAGCAACCCTAAGCATTGAATTAAGTCTGTCCCTCCTGAGAATCCTGCTAGCACTCCAGAAGCATACTCAGTCCTGACAAATTTGAGTCCTTCACTTCCCATACAGTTTTCTGAGAGTTACACTGAAATACATCTCCAAATCTCTACTTGGTCTTGAATACAGCATTGGAAACATTACAGAGAATGCTGCTGTGGAGGCTCTGCTCTTCCATTTTCTGTCCCACAGTTACACCCTTCGTCCAGTCCTCTCTCAACCCTCTTCTGTCTTTGGTACCCACCTGGATCACATCTACCAGGTCCTACTCAACATTTCCTAGAAATCTGGTTTAGAAACCTTCTAAGGGTTGAGAGTACAAACATTGTTTAACAGATTTTCCTCCAGGTAATAACTGAAAGAAACTGGAAAACAAAACCTTTTACGTATTTCCCACAAAGATCATCAGAAGACTTTTAATCACTGCGTGCTAACTACTTCATTATCAAGGATTCCAACTCCACAGCATCAAGTATAATTCTACAGCAAGCTGTAGCCCATTTCTGATGCATTTTGTTCATCCCCTCCATAACATGGGTCCAGAAAAAGAATAAACAAGGTTGCTTTTAGTCTTCTGTGAATTTCTCTGCAGTTATTTTTCATCAAACTGAAATGAGTATCAGTCAGTTTTTATGGTTTTACTTTTTTCTCCTTCAAAATAGTCAATGAACGTAAAAAAAACAGTCATATTGATAAGGAGAACTGAACTACATAGTATGCAGCAAAAATAAATAAATATTCAATATCCTAACCAAGAGAATGGAGAGAAGTCGCACTATGAGCTGTAGTGTACCTGTTTCCGCACATACTCTACGAGTAACTCCAGATGCCGAGGGTCCTCACAGTTCCTGTTAAAAAGATTTCTCCAAAGAGCTGCTGCCAGAACATGATCATCAGACAAGATTCCCTAAAGGAAATATAGAGGGGGGTTAAAAAATACTTAGCAACTGACAATATTAGATGTCTCAAAGCCCACAGCTACTACGGAATGTACATACGAAAAGGCATCAACAACACTTTCACAGAATGGAAAACAACCCTGGCCTTAAATTAAGTCATTTACAGAGCAGTCTGTAACAAATATTCTGGCAAGTTAATCTGGAGAAAAAAAAAAAGCTAGGTCAGGGTATTCCTAATGTAGGAGCTAATCACTGCATTTCTTTGTTATGAAATCTTTACCATAAAGATTTTGGCCTTACAGAGAAGACAGCACCACCTTTCAAAATTTTGTGAAGCCCATGACAGTTGGAGGACATATAATCCTCCAGTTATATATTGGAGGAAAAGCATATATAATATGATGTTGCAGAAAAGTAATCAGGACTTTGCTATTTTGCTTTGCTTTTCTGTTTTTCATTCTAAATGAGAAAGAGAACTCTTCATCATCAAGAACTATCTAGATTTTTCCAGTTAAATCTAATATTAAATTTGGCTTATACGAGAATAACATCCATGAGCACCTTTTGTCTAAATTCTCTCCAACTTTTATTGTCTTTTTAGATTATGTGCTGTTATCACCATAGTCTCATAACTCCTGTCTTCTGCTGACACATTTGCCAAAGGCGAGTGGACTTTAAAATATTCAGTTAAAAATAAAAGAGGTCAACATTTGTCTTTAATTTAACTAGACATCTTGTTTCTAAAAGGACTGTCAACAAAAAGAGAAAAGAAAAAAGACAGACACAGACAGACACATCCTGGCTATACTTAAAACTAGATTAAAGACTTGCATTCATAACACTGTCCAAAACTCAATGAAGTTTACATTCACAAGATATTAATAATGCAAATCACTGTCTAAAAATAATATCACCACATGAATAAGAGCATATGAAGAGCAACATCCACTAGAGTAAAAAAATTAACTACTAGAAGAGCTGATGCAATTATATTTTCTCCTTGGAAGTCCCATAAATGCTTGTGCAGTGATACTTTTGCCTCCCCATATTCATCAAATACTTCCTATAAATACTTTCTCATTTACATGCTCTCTATAAACACTCCATTTGCTCTCAGAGTATAGCTGAGTACAATGGCATTCAGAGGGAGAAAATGATTTATTGACAGCAGGGACAGTGAAACAGAAAGAACATTCCTTTTTTCCATGCCCCATGGTTTAAATGAGTACGTTAAGTGCTTTCTTTTTTCTTAGAAGCATTGTAATTCAAGGCATAAAATGATCACTAAGAATTCTGCTTCCACAGTGTAACATTTCTCCAATGATACATACTGCAAACATTTTACCCATCCACAGCACTCTGTGTTCAGTGACTTAGATTAGTCTATTTGTTCTTGCACAGTTCTCTGAAAACATCCTTCTTACCTCATCATATCCAAACAGAGCTGCATAGAAATTTTCTACCATACTTCTCATATCTTCCTTTAGAACGACAGAATTAATCTGAAAAATAAAACAGAAACCCTTCTGTATGGGTTCTAAAGAAGAGGTGATGAAAAAATATTATCAGTAGGAAAAGAAGAAAAATTGGCCCACTTAGGTTAGAATTTAGCTGTAATGATGTTCATATAGACAAAGATTTTAGAACAATGTGCCATACAGTTCAGTTAATTCTGTACACAAAAGAAAGACGAAGTCAGTGTTAGAATATATGAATGGCAGAAAAATCCTCAGCCACCAGTGCTGACATCCAGCTAAATGAGCAGAGAAAAAAATGCAACTGGGTCAAGAGTGAAGACAAGGCTGTTCCCTTTCGGTAGCAGCATTGACTAAGATAACGAAGACTCCTCTGTGTTTTAACTATTAAGCAGCTTTTCCAGACCTTGGATTCATTCATACAGGTCATTCTGTTACAGCAAAAGTACTGTAATGCTAAACATAGAGGCAGCATCCCTACCACTTCTTAATATTACTTCTCAATATTGACTTGCGCATTCGGGAATCCCATGAATTCAGTTCCTATAGCATCTCACCAGCAGCTCAGACTCACTAGTTGTTCACCACGACTGAATTTCTTTCAGTTTGTGATGATACAGCTACTTCCCCCTATGCTGTGTGACTCAGTCTACGTTCCACACTGACTTTTAACTAAATTTAACGATTGCTTAAATACTTGCTAGCATAGCCTAAGCCACCAATTGGCTTGCAGAACTGACCCCTATGTGAGCATAAGACAGAACAAAAAGAGATCAACAGAGAGATGGCTGAAATAACTCACATGCACCTCCCTCAGGCAAACCATCTACTCCTTTTGCCCACACTTTTTATTTCTATCAACTGAACAGTTTAATAAACAGTTCTTCTCCTGAGGGCTGAGCTATGCTTCCATTGATAAATCATCTTTTTGCTTTTTACAGACCTCGCACACAAAGATAATTATCTTCATACTATATACTAGCAGAACACTCATCTATGAGACTGCATCTTGGAGACAGGCTTTTATAAAAAAAAAACTATCAACGGGAATACAGGGTAGAAAAACAGTTCTACAATGGACTGAGCATTACTGTTCTTTGATGTACAGCTTACCACAAGCCTAAAGAAAAGCTGTGAAAAGCTCACATATTTAATATCTTAATACTTACGAAAGTGTGAGCCATGTCCTAAATACATTCTTAGCATCCTTAAGAGTACTCGACTTGGTGCTTATGCAACAGCTTTTCTGTCAAAATGTGAATTAGTTTTTGTCATGCTAGCAAATCTCCAGTTCAAATATTCTTCCATTAAACCACTATCTTTTTTCATCAGTTGATTTTATAGAAATGCATATAGTGCAAACACAAGGAAAATTCCTTTCATGTCAGTTACTCATATTTTCCCATTAATATAAACTATTAAAATTCATGCAGATATTTTATAGGCTATCAAGATTTGGTGACTGGTTATTACTGAATGTTTAAAAAAAGAACTAAACATAAGAAATCAGAGGGTTAAATGATGACTGCAACTTCTGTAATGACTTAATTAAATTTTTATTGAGTACATAAACTATGATGTCATTTCTACCCAACCATGCTCAAACTTTCTATGCATGTCAGAGATCGTGGTTTTTCTCAATAGAACGTACTTCTAAATAAGCTGCACTTCTACAGCTCTAATAAGGGGGAGCAGGTCTCATGTAACACACTCAATAAATTATCCTTCCATTTTTAAACAAACAAATTCCATGAGTTATTATATATTTGCCACGCACTTTTTATGACATAATAAAAATGTTACCTCAAGGATTACTTAACACATACTACAAATGTTACAGCAGGCAACTGCAAGGGGCAAAGAAAACAAATAGTCCCATTACAGAGACAAGTCCTGGACTATACATCCCCAGGGAAGCAGCTTTCTATAGTAAAAACAAAGAGCAGCAGCCTTAAGTTAGCAAGAAATAGATTGATGAAGGAGATAACCAAGTTAAACAAACACAGCAATAAATACATCTTAAAAGACAAACAGTTTAAAATATAAAATGTGACTTTGGGGATGAAGCAGTATCTTAGCAATAAAATTATGTTTAAAGGAATACTGCAGTTTCTGAAGAATACAACAGCAGTGGTTAATTACAAACACTGTAGAAAAAGCCTTCTTTATAAAGTAAGAAAAATGAGCAAATCCAAATCAGGGTTTGTTGGAAACGCTTCCTTTTTGCAAACTTATACGTGTTCTTACCACTAGCAAGTTTCATGATCCGGTTGATCATGATTCTGCTGACTCTTCTACAGTTCATTATTAAGAACAAAAACTGCTAGACAATTCCAAGTGAGTAATTGCTAATAATAAGAAAAAAATCAGTAACATCTGGAGCTTTTCTAGGGACTTAGCCCCTTTGCCTTCTTTGCAACAACCCATTGTAGAGCTGTCAACAGAATAAATTTATATACCATCACCGTGACACAGAGAACTATCTTAGTTCAAATCAAGGAATTTATTTTTTTGTACATCTTTCTACTACATGTCACAACTTTTCATTAAAGCACTCCACGATCCCACATTCTGCCTGCCAGACTACAGTGTGCACATTGCATTTTCATTATTATATTGCCATGAGAAACCTTATCTTCAGCCTCAAGTTCAACATGCATCGTTCAACAGCCAGATGCAGAGGCTTACTGCTATACCAGGCAATTTACTGTATCAAGTCTCAGTTAAGGTTTCGTATTCTAACAAAATTTCTAGGAAAGAGCAGACTGCTTTATTGTATGTGCTACACATGTATGGATATATCTTATACAGAACTACAGTTAAAAAGAAAGCTGCTTTAGGATAAGCCTATATTAATCTCTGGTTGGATGGAGAATGTTCTTTCATAATGAATCTCCTCCCCATCCCCACTTACCATCTTTGGTTTATACTGCAGAGAAGTCTAAGAGTGCACAAGCTGGAAAATAACATGCTGGGAAGTGTTCTGCCTGCTAAGAGAGATCCAGCCCACGGGATCAGCCCAGCACCAAGTAAGGATGAGGCCATGTATCAGGGATGCTGGATCATCAACTGTTTCCCTCTACATGTATGCTCCCATTGGGCAACAGTACTTGCTAGTGTGGACATAGCTGACATCTCCACAGGCTACGCTATTTGAAAGCATTTTAACAGGAGTTTCTTTCTGTTATGGTTTTTGCCAGCATGTATTGCACCCTGAAGCTACTTTAACACATTAATCCATCCATAGACTATAAAGTCAGAAGGGACACTTCTAACCTCACCTTGTGCAAGCGCTAGTCATTGAATTTCATGCAGCAATTCCTCTCTTTAGGCCATAAGTTATGGTTGAACTAGATTTTTTTATGAAGAGATTTCAGCCAGAAGAAATGATTAGATCATAGAACCTGACCCTCTGCATATCACAGGCCATTACATTTCACTGAGTTCCCTCTGTACTAAGCTCAGTAAGTTGTGTTTGGCTAAAGCATATCACCCTCACAGCTGAACATGTGTATCTCATTTCATATTTGAATTTTCTGGCTTTAGCTTCCACCCCCTCATTCTCATTATACCATTCCTGCTAGAATAAAATGCTTCTTCTGTACAACGTATTTGCTCTTATGTGTGTACACAGTAAACGTGTCACCACAGTCATCTTTTCAAACTAAGACGAGGGTCATTAAGGTAATGTTTACGCTAGGTGCACTGATGTACTGCATCATCAGAGCACTCCCTGAGTAGTCCAAGTGGTAGCAGCAAAGTAGCGTTTTATGCTGAGACAGTAAAATTCGTCCATTTCTTGCACGAAACTAGTCACACAGGTATGGGTACCCTTCTGTTGTTATGAAGGAGTCTACTCTGAGGACTTCTGTTAGCCACGCTGCCATAAACATGAATCACTTGTATTTACACTTTCAATTACTGGAGCAGTCAGTGCTGGCAGAAGTTCCTGAAGGAGATACAGGACAAATCTTTGACAATTTTTTGTCAATACTCAAACATTCAGGCTTTTTTTTTCTGCACCTTCTCCAAATCTGCATTTGGAAAGAATGACTTATAGTATGTGTTTACATTAGTTATAAATAATATAACCACATACAGTTATAGTATAGTTATATACATAGTTACAGTATAGGCTTTTCAAGTGTTTGCTGCCCTTTTAATAAATGCATATGGCATAAAATGGAAAAGACTGCATATAGCCCTTTTATTTCTTCCAATAACATAACTATTACTTGTAGGACAGTAATTTTGAAAGTGACTGAGACTGCAGCTAAGATCAAAAAGATTAAATTAATAAAACAGATTAAAAAGACCTCTGTAGCAAGTGGCCAAAAAGGCTAGCTCCTTCAGGCAATCTCACATAGTTGTGAAATGACAAAGATATTACAGAAATTATTTTTCCAATCTTTATGTTTCGAGTCTTTTATTAACCACTCAGTTACTTTGTCTGCAAACAAGGTCAAGCTTACTGGCTTGTAATTAGCTGCAGCTGTGATTCCTCATTCTCTAAAATACTAACATTTTTGATAAATTCTCTAATTTTCTAATTAAGTCATTAATTTTGTAATGCACCACAGCAGATAATTAACTTCAGAGAATAGTCTTTAAAGCCTTCTCAAACATTCAGTGACAACCTACTTCAACATTGTATTAACCTAGACAAAAGCTAAACGTATTTTAGATTGTATCAGAACCAGTTCCTGACAAAATCTTCAATCTATAAAAACAACATGTTAATGGAAAGACTTTTGCATGCTCTGCTACCTTCATAACAATTGCACAATCATCAATAACACACCTTAGAACACATCTGTTTTTCAAGCAGACATAGAAGAGCAAGTTATACCACATTATCTACATATTTCAGAAAAAACTGATGGCCACCCCTACTAGACATCTAGTATTAAGAAAACGAGGTATGTTTCTATATTGTAGTCTATTAATTTGGAAACTTTGCCATGGTAACAGTTAAAAATGCAGGGTAGGTCACAATACAATCCTAATTATATTAAATATATGGGGGCTTATTCTGAATTCTTCTTTTCTCTGTAGTACTTGGCTGGCAGAGCTCATTGACAACCTCTCAAGAGAAAGATCACGGAAGAGAGGTCAAATTGCTGTGCTGTCTAGTTGTGCTGATTCTCTGTAAGCAGAGCAGTTAGAGAGGGTTTTTGCTGTAATGCCTCTTTTAAAAGACCTACTTGCTAAAAGCCTAAAACTGATCATTAAAATGTTTCTGACCGCACCAGAAGCAAGAATTCTGAGAAATTGAAAGAAAGCTACACAATCAAGTTTGAAAGCGGCACCTGGAGAAGACAGTAGTAAAGCTAAATAAATTATTAGGGTAGATATTCAATGTGAGCGCTTAAGAGATCCTGCAAAACTTGATCTCGTTACTGAGACAAATAAGTAACTGTGAGAACGAGCCACACACACAAAGGCGGCTGTAGTGGATCAGACTGAGGGTCCACCCAACACACTATCTTGCCTTCAGCAGTAGCTATATACACAGAGAAGTAAAAACAGTGCAAGCTGGTATGTGCTTCCTCTAAGCATTCTCCCAACCACTTTCGGCTCAGGGCATTTCTCAGCCCTTGAGATTTGTTTGTATAGTAACCTTCAGAAGGTCTTTATTTCAAGCAACTTATCCAGTGAACTTTCTGCATCTGCAGCGTGCTTCAGCAGCAAGTTCCCTGGTCTTCTACCTATGAGAACCACCACCTCCTGCTTGTTTCTTTTAAATCTGGCACCTACTAGCTTCATCTGATGGCCCAGATGTTTCACTGGATGAGACAGTGAATAAACAGTGCTCCATAACCACCTCACTGCCACCCATCGTTCTGAGAGTCCATCGTATTGCATGGGATATGATCTGCCCATAGAAAAGACTTAGGAAAACTTGACAAAAATATAGAGCAACAGAATCCCTGTGCTCCTAAAGTTCTAAATGACATGAAAAATAATAAGTAGCACTTAATATGATTGCAGGGCCATGAAAGGTAGAGTCAATTGTGAAAAATATTTCAGGAGATCCAGGGAAGTACAGACTGATAAATCCAACTTCCATTAGTACAAATTAGTAGAAAACACAATAATAAATTGAATTAACAATCACAGATAATTATGAGTAATTTTCAGTGCTGTTAAAGGTACTAGTAGTAGATGTTAAGAAAAAGCAATCATAAAATTTACAGAACAATGTACCCTTGCTTAGCAGCTACAATTCAGGAAATGGATCTTAAAGGGTTTTTGTGGAGAAATCTCCAAAATTTCAGCTCAACATTCAATAGTGAAGAAAGACAAATAGATTTCAGGAATTATTATGAATGGAATATAGGACTAAAGAGGAACCTCTTCCGCCACAAATCCATAGTGTACCCATATATAAAATGCTGCACATACTTCTTACTTTTTCATCTCGGAAAAGATCTAAAAAAAATAAAAAAACACAGAAAATACCGAGATGATTAGACACATGAGAGGACACACTAGTTGTATTCAGGAAGGAATGAGGAGGAAGATGGAGAGGGTAAAATCAAGAGTGGTAAAGAGCAGGTAAACAAGAAATTACTCCTCTCTCATAAAACAAGATGTAGAAAGAAGCCAATGAAACGTCCAAACAATGAATTAAAAATAAACAGAAGTATCTCCTCATGCAGAGAAAAATTTCTCATTAATTTGTAGAAGTCATTGTCTCAGGACATTAATAAGCAAAAAATATAAAGGGGTCAAAAAAGGACTACACATTCATAGAGGATTGTTCCGTTAGTAGACACTAAATATGACAGCCCCTATGCAACTTTCATATTACTCATTAGTGAATGCTGAGAGGACATACCAGAAGAAGTAATGCTACACATTTGTTCTGTTACTTATACTTTTTCTCAAATATCTCTGGTCATTGTTAGAAGTAGTATATTGGATCTTCATCTGACATTAGAAGATGACTGCTTAATATGTTCTGTTTTATTCGTTTTTTTGCTGATATTTGCAGAGAGATTGGCATTTCTTCTGTGTATCTGTTCCTGCCGTAACTTGCAGCAAGATAGCCACAGCACGTTAGATGACCCTGGATCCATCGGGTCACTTTGCTGACTTCACAGGAATTCACCTGAAATAAGCTAGTGTGATTAGGAAAAAAATGCTATCTTTAGCATAGTTTTTAGTAGTCTTACAGGAAGAGGCTACATTTTATGCAGAAATACTAGAAAGAATGATCCTGCTCATACCAAATAGATTATTTTCTGCGGGGGAAGAAAAAAATTAAGGAAAACACGCTTTCTCCAAGAAGTTTCCAAGTTTCTGTTGGGTAGGAACAAGCAAGTCACCCAGAGCAGTTGTCATCTTCTCTCCAAAAACTCTTTCCACAAAAAAGAGGAGTCAATTTTATTTCATTTCAAAATTGAGGGATAACTGCTAGATTCTATGCAATTAGTAATCAGTTAATAAGCCTGATCCTTGATGCTAACAACTAGTACTGCTACAACCTTTATCCAGTGACTGAGGCCAGGACAAATGCAAACACTCACTCTCACTATCTAACTTTGAAATTCATTTCTGTAGTGTCTAGCAGCTTGGCTTATTTTTGTTTGCTCCATCAGACTTCCCACTATCTCCTATCACAGCCCTACTCATACATGACCTGCTTGACATTCTCCCATCAGTTCTACATTCGGGTAAAATTGAAATTTGAAGTCACAATGCTTTCACCTTCTACCAATATTCTGCACCTTCTGGTTTCAATCATAAGCTGAGAAAAACCCGATTTCCCCAAGCACTCCTCCTCCCCAGGGCTTCAAACACACGCATGCCACAGAATAGTTAACAGTTAAATATTTTCTTGCCAATATTTTAAGAGTGCAGAAGGTTCCAAATTGCTGGTAAAATAAACAATGCCAGACTGTGAAAACTCCTGCCTTCCATATACTCTGATGTTAACAAGAGTTTCTTTATTACTGTAACCTTTCAGAAGCGAACAAAAATTATTTCTCTACCCTAGTTCTGCCCTCAAGTAAAAGGCAAAGGAGGAAAGCGAACCATGAAAAAGCTGCATGGTACGATACTGTGAGTTTTCCATCTTACTTCTGTATTTCATTCAGACTTGATGCTACTGTGGATAAATAAACTTCCAGAAGATCCTAAAAGAGTGATCAAGGATTTTAAGAAGGCAAAAAATTCTTTATGCAGTTTCCCGAATAACACAGATTAAACCTAGATATGGGCCATCTTCTCCCCTGCGAGTACAGAATTAAACGGAAACACAAAAGGGGAAATTTAGGATGCTCTCAATCAGACATTATTTTCAAGCTCCTTGGTACACAGCTCTGTCCTCTGAGGCTATAGCCACAGACTTCCATCAACTACATGGTTTCTACAATTTCATCAGTTTCAAAAACCAAAGACTTCATATAACAGCTACAATTAGAAGAAATTGTTAGTACCTCTAGCATGAACTAGACAAATGAATATATAGTTCAGTTGGCATTCCCAAAACAATTGGTCATTCACAGGCCTGCCAACGTTCTGTTACCTACCACTTACATTTGGAGTTAGGACATCTATGCCCAAGCCATCTGACAACCAACTCAGATCAGTGTTGCTCATTTTACATATACCAAGACTTTACTGACCCAGTCTCCTATTCATGTTATTCCATACCATGAGCTGAATCTCCCTTTTTATGTTCATTCTTGTGGCCACAAGGCCATCTGACTAACTTGAAAATCAACGTGATGCTAGCAACAAACAGAGATCTCTTTGTAAGACCAGATATGCTGGTATTTTGGTCAAATTGTTTTAACCTTCTGCATTATTTCCTACCTTTGAATATGGAAACAACAACACTCAAGTTCTTACAGAAGCGTGATGATAATTAGCTAGTTAATATCAATACAGATAGAGCAAGTGCTGTGTATGATCCGAAACAGAGGAGGAAGACAAAACAACTGAGGACAGACAAGGGAATGAAAAGAATTGCATCTACTGAGATTCCCAAAACAGAATGGAAAACAGAAGTTTGCTTAGATGTGTACAAAAGTATCATATACCGTTGCTTATATTAAAGGAGTAAAAGCAAAGAAAGAAGCATGAAAGACAGCACTGCAATTACTGAATGCATTGTATTTGCACTTCCTGATCATTATCATTTATTTTACTGTGGAAGTTGTTAGCAAAAGCAGTCAAAAATAAGACCTTCACAGAACTGGGGTTTTTATAAACAGATAAAATGGGCTGGAGAAGTCAGAAAATGAAGTAACAAAATAAACCCAGTTCTTAGAAAAATATAAACATTTGCAACCCACTTACCTAGCCAGGCTACAAGGCACTGCAGTAAGTGCATTATAAACACAAAGACATTGCGTCTGCTGCAAAATTTAAGACCGGACTTTGAAGGAGCTGTACAATTAAAGTAGCACAAAGCTGCTTGCAGAAGTGAGCGTACCCTCATTAAGATTGTGGACAATACCAACATAGGCGGGACTGTGGATCTGCTTGAGGGTAGGAAGGCTCTGCAGAGGGACCTGGGTAGGCCGGGTAGATGGGCTGAGCCCAACCACATGACATTTAGCAAGGGTAAGTGCCGGGTCCTGCACTTGGGGCACAACGACCCCAGGCAGCGGTACAGGCCTGCGGAAGAGTGACTGGAAAGCTGCCTGGCAGGAAAGGGCCTGGGGGCGCTGGTCGACAGCCAGCTGCACATGAGCCAGCAGCGTGCCCAGGTGGCCAAGAAGGCCAATGGCCTCCTGGCCTGCATCAGAAATAGCGTGGCCAGCAGGACTAGAGTGACAAGAGAGAGGACGTGAGGAAATGGTCTTGAGTTGCACCAGGGGAGGTTTAGATTAGGAAAGATTTCTTTACAGAGAGGGTGGTCAAGCACTGAACAGGCTGCCTGTGGAAGTGGTGGAGTCCCATCCCTGGAGGTATTTAAGAGGTGTGCAGATGTGGTAGTGAGGGACATGGTTCAGTGATGGGACTCAGCAAGTCAGGCTGATGGTTGGACTTGGTGATCTTGAAGGTCTTTTTCAACTGAGATGATTCTATGATTCTAAGACTGCTAGCACTGTCAGACTACCAGCCATACACACTAGAAGCTACTGAAGCATGAAAATCAGTGCAGATGGTCAGGAGATATAACACCACAGTGAGTGACAAGCCACAGATATGATCCTAGCAGCAGTTTTCAGAAGACACCTGAGTGATGTCTAGGTCAGAGAAAGAAAAAGCTGAGGTATAAGGACAGAAATGGAGAAAAATGCTGAAGATGGCAAATACACAACTAGGATTTAGCATGGGAAAGCATGCATTCAGATAGAGAAATAAAAGAACTGAAGAGGAAAAGAAAGATCTGAGGTTGAAAGAATCAAAGTCACGAGGATGCTTCAACTTTCAAGAGTAGGTTTAAAGCAAGCAGACAAGAGGACAGACCCTGAGCTTTCATTGTGGACCTCTGCAATACGAGGTTGCTGGAAGAGCATGTCAAACAGAGGCAGCGCGTGCCCTTGGAATCGGTGAAGCAGCATGGCAGGGATGGAGAGTAGACACAACTGGCACTGATGACTATAAATGGATTAGTTGAACATGAAAGAAAACAAGGGAATGAAGAGAGGTGGTGGTGCCAGTCTGACATATAGAAAGGGGTCCTGCAAGGAAACAAAGAGAATTAACAGAAGACAGGTAAAACTAAAGGGTAGGGAAATAGACTAATTTCTCTACAAGCTAAGAGTTAGGAAGGGAGAAGTATGGTATGTACTGACACAGGAAATGTGAAAGCAGGTGAAAAACCTGGAAAAGGAGGAAGATACAAGCTCAAGTGAATTCAGGCATCGGGGTAATACATAAATTACCAAGGACAAGGAAGGGAAGAAAAAAACCATTCAGAATGGGTGAGATGAGACCTTAAGTAACTACCTATGTACGCAAGTAAACGCCACAATGAGGCGTATCAGAAAACGGTAACACAGCCAACACACCATGACAAAAAGTCAGTGTGGAAGTAAACTGACAAAACCAAAGAGTCAAGCAAGGAAGGCAATGAAGAGAGCAGCACCATGTTCTTATAAGTGAGGAGAGTGATACAGGCTAATTACCACAATTGCACAAAATATTGCTGAAGCATAACAAAGATCCTACTAGACTGAATGCACTGGCTGTCACAGAGAAAAAGTCTTGCAAACTGTGCCCCTTTCTCTCTTGTAAACAGAGTAGTCTGCAAAGCTGCATGCACATTTTCCTCAGAAACAAAGGAACAAAACATAGTTGCTAATTCTTCCCCAAAATAAAGGTTATAGAAGAGATCCCAAACGCACCTCATTTGTGCTATCTGTGCCCTGCGAAGGCAAGTCCAGGTTTTGTGCAAAATGAAGGACTTCAACCACTCCTTAGTTTAGCCAGAATTAGCATTTGGAAGCATTCAGTGGAAGCTGAATGTGTACAGAAAACAACTGGTGTGATGTACTCCCACAAAGGCAGCAAGCTGCTATATTTAATAAAAGTTACCAAGTTTCCTTCGGGGTCAAATGCTCAAGCTCAGATAATACTGGCTGACATGACATTATTCACAGATACACATTCCGTGATAGGATGGTCTAACAACATCTGCAGAAGAACCAGAGCAGAATTTTCAGCCCTTTCATGTCAACCCTCTGCAGCATCCCTGCACCGTACTAGAACCTTAACTAATGCTTACATTACTGTCTTTCAAGATGGGCAGGTACCACAAACATAAGGAAAGCTTAAGTTATTTGTAATCGGGAATTTACAAATACAGATTTTGAAGAAGAAGCAGAAGATATCAGTGATGTTCTACTGGCACTGAAAAGCACAAGCAACAATATGACCAAAATGAACTGGGAACTTCTCAATGGTTTGATTTAGAAGAGACAGTTTAGATATTTTTCTGTATTTACAAAGGAGCTTAAAAGTGCATATATATTTGCACTGCAGCAGCTTAGTGTTAATAAAGAACTACATCCACATGAGATACCTTGCTTCCAAGAGACTCAAAAGACTTAGCCAAGCAGATCAGTTGATCTCAGTCGTGGAATTTTGCGTCAAACTCCGAAAGGATAGGAAGCTGATAAAAAATTCCAAAACACCCAGCATAACATGTTATTTCATCCTGTATTGACCATAGGCAAAGCACAAGCTGAACCGTGAGTGATACACAGAATAATGACGGGAGCCAGGAACACTGACAACCCAACCACTAACAGTTCTGCTGAGCCTGGAGACTGTAACACGGTATGGGTCACTTCCCCATTTCCGCTGTCATCTCTACACTGTCAAAGTAAAAATAACGCAGTTGTGGTGAGCAGAAACTCCATTGCTCAACATTTGAATTTTGGGAATTACACTATGTTCTGGAGAATCTGAGGAACACGAGGCAGCACTTAACACCTACAACCACAACATGATAAAATCAATTTTGGCACAAGTCACATAGGTGCATGTGGGGATTACTGAGAAAGGTATTTCTAAGACAGGTATTCATAGAAAAGGCACAAGACAGCTTCCAGTATAGCTCTTGCAGGCACCAGAGGGAGGCATGAAATATACCAAGGACATTACCTTACAGCAACAGGATCCAATACATCTGAGAAATTTAAATTGATATTTGTATGCCAGACTCTACAGCAAACTGGGGCAGGCCAATTGAAAAGAACCCAAGCATATATCATACCTTGATTTCAACACCAGGTATCCTTGGCATGCCCCAAACATGTCTATTTCAGGCAGACAGGCATGTTAGTCCAACATGCCCTGGTTCTAGAACAACTACAATAAAAAGAGAACATCAGAAAGACCCCATTTCAAACCTCCATGACCTGGTAAAGCTAAGCTCTCACCACCATGCTCACAATCTCTTCCAGACATCATCATGGTCCAGGTATTTTCAAGGTAACATTCCACACACATGCATCTTCCTGAACACTTAAGTTATTAAGATTTCCATAATCAAATTATACTAAATTTACTCTGGAAGCAGTACCTGGTGCTCTTTTGCATTTATAAAATGACCAACTACTGGAAACTCACTGTGAACTCTGCAGCTCTTTGTAAACGGATCAAGAGTTGATGATCTATTCCTTTTCTGCTTGCATTCCTGTTTCTATTACATGCAGGTAGACTTCATACAATCAGAATGAGATTCTAATTTTGAATACAGTGTTCTGAAACCACTTCTTGGTGACGTTCAGAAGGTGAATTTAGACAAATCAAACTTCATGTCCTATTGATGAAGGAAGAGCAATGCTTCACCACAGACAAAACTTCTAAGAACAAGACAAAGCTAAATATTTTTATATTGCTAAAGAAACAGACCCTACAACTGTGATTTCAAAAACATTTTAACCACCAGAAGGGAATATATATTCACTGTGCATGACCATAGGTACTATGCTCTTTTGTGCCAAGGAGCACAGATCCTTGGCACAAAGGCTCTTCAGGTCCACAATACTTTACATTCTAAACACAAGTGTTCTACATACATGGTTTCTCTACCTAGAGCAGTATCATGCTTAAGCTTCTATGTGTGGATTAGTTTCTTAGAAGAGAGAAGAACCATTATCTTCTTAAATAGGATTGAAGAACTGTCAATAAATGTATTTTTCAGTAATTCTTGCCCTGGCAAACTCCAGATGGAGAGCCCTGGTAACAACAGAAAACCAAGTGAACACAGGCATTATTGGACCCACAGGTGGTGTACAGAACTGATGCAGTTTGGCTTTCATGCTCTGTGAAAAAGATGACTTTTTTTTTTTTTAATTAACAAAAGCTGTCTAAGAAAGTAGAAGTGCCTATGTGATATTGCTTTCATTTTAAAGAGCCGAGCTGGACCTAATCTCATGAGGCCTTTGCATCCATGGCCCAGTTAATCTTCAGATTAGAGAACTACCTCCGGATAATTCAAATGTCATTCTTTTATTTATAATGTTCCTAATACCCTAAGTTCAGTTAAAACATGTCATAAAATGCCTGGTATCCTATTAAACAAAAAAAGCACAAAAACATATACAGCAATTTTGAATCTCACCATTTTTCTTAAAATAGTCATTAATATCTTAACATTTTTCTCCTTAAGATGCCCTAGTAAAGCTACATATTTAAAAATATACAGACCATTTGAAACTAAAACTTTTCCTCTTTAGACTTAGATTTTTATTTTTTAACTTTTTCAACTGTACTAAAAGCTCTCCTCTTTTATCTCAGACCATTTCCTCAAACAAAATCACTACCTTCTCTACATCTTTTGCTTCAGTACACTTACCCCATCTCAACTCCTGCATCCGCTACACTGCCAGAATACTACACATGCTTTCCTTCTGCCCCAGCGCTCCCATGATAATGTAGTTCCTGTTCTGTGCATCCCAAACTGACTCCATGACTTCCCACAAGATTTTAAAGACCAGCCTGAAAGGGACCCCCTGAGTTTTCAAGTGCTATAGCTTCCCACTGTAGGTGAATCAACTGCAGTAGTTCAATTCATACAAAGATTGAGTTCAATCTCGAAATTTTATCAATTTTACACCAGCCATGTTCTCTCATCTCTGAAAGCCATTCTAGAACCTTACTGGTCTCACTCTGACCATGATTTCTGAGTCCTTAGGTAAGTTGCAGACTTGATTCTCCACAAAAATAACAACTTTAATTGAACTGTATCAAGTTTAGGAAAGTCCAATAATACAGGATGTAAACCTAAATTCTGACTCTGTTTTTCTTTCTTTATTTTTGCTAGTGTAAGGCAAGATGGTATTTTAATCTTCTAAAGTCTTTTAATTATGAAAAGAGTATCAAGACAAAATTGTGTTCAGATTTACAGAGCTAAATTCTGCTCTCAGTTACATTGATGTAAACCATGTTATTGATTCTGATGGTGTTACTTCAGATGTACACCAATGTAAGTGAGAGCAAATTATGGGTCACTGTATATAAACAGCTCTAGCTAAAAGTATAACAAAGACTGTATTGTGCTATGTGCAGCAGAGCCAATAAAGGAATTCAAAAGACACCTAGATGTGTTCCTGGAAAAAAGAAGGGGGCAGGGGTCTGAGTGGTCTGGTGGGAAAACGCGAAAGTGGGATTAAGATAAATTAAAACATGTTTGGCATGCTGGGTTTGTCAGCCCCTCCTGTTCTCATCTCTTTTGCAGCTTTTAGAACATGTACAGTTATAAAATGAATTGTTCTTTTGCACTGAGAAAAAAAACATATTTCAGAAGCACAATGTTACCGTGACACACAAGACTATCACTGTTAAAATGAGCCTACAATAATTTACACATAGTTGAGTAAAGACTGATGCATCTTTCTAAGACAGCATGCAATTTGCATCCAGAAGTAGTAGTGGGTTTTTGCCTTTTTTTGTTGTTGTTCTTTTGTGTTTGTTGTTGTTGTTTGTTTTTGTTATAAAAGTCACATCTCTATTGTCAGATTATCGGCTGAAGTCCCGTTCCAGGGAACTCCAGCATCCACAAATCCTTCTGATCAGGTCTGCCATTTCATCTAAGGATATTAAAATACGCTTAAACTTGCAACTGCTTTTATATACACGCAGTCACTGAAACAATACTCAGGTCAGTCAGGTTAATATTCAGGTTGCTGAAGAACTCTGATAGGAAGACAAATAGCAGCAATTTCTAGTGCTGACTGAATTCCCCTTACCTACTGATTAAGCAGCTGCCAGTTTGGGCAGTATAAGTCTATTCACTGCAAGCCACAAGGTGGAGATCTCTGGCAAAGTAGGATCGAAAGGAAGTCTTTTACCCAGCCTAACGTTACTATTAACACTTTGAGCCATTGCATCAAGCCAATTTTTCTGTTTGTTTTTAAAGTTTGATAGAAATGTCACTAGTGGAAAAATTAAGTAAAGAGCACTGGTTAGCCACAGAACTGGACACACCTGGCTGCAAACCCACCAAAAGAAACTGACTTCATTAGTACTAGGGACAGCAGAGTAAAATTTATATCTGAAATATGCCTGCACCAGTAGAATTTTGCTGAGGCCACAGGCTCTCTGTGTGTTTTTACAGCTGTGTCAAGTTTTGGTTTCTGACTCTTGCCGACATTCAGGAGTGCTGAAGGAGCTCAGGCTAACAGGTCCCAAAACTTTGTAGCTGAGATTTAGATTTCAGCAATTTTAACAACCAGTTTTTGAAATAATACAAACTCCATTTGGAGTTGGAGCTGATGTAAATTAGTAGTTAAAATGCCTTGCATTCTATCACTTTCGGCTCCAATGAACTTGTGTACTTAAGAGCAGATGGCATATTTTAATAAACCATCAATATCAATTCAAGAAAATAATATGCCTTTTCTGCATCAAGTGTTGGAATTGTTGCTAGATATGAAAACGAGCTGAAAAACTGCAGCTTTTTCTGTCAGCAAGTTAACCTAATTACATCCAACCAGCAAATTTCATACAGGTGCTCTGTCCCTTATACCACAATACAGGAATGTACCAGTCAGGGTTTAATATTGACCACTGATACCCTGCATGACAGAAAAAGCATGGTCCAGATTTTCCATAGCTCCTTCTGGGAGTTATGCAGATGATAACTTAGTGCCCTAAAATAATCCAGTTTCTTCTCATTTGACTTACTTCTGAGAAAGGCTCAGATCATGAAATCTGAAAGCATCAGCAGTGAAACATTAATGTCATCATCTTTTCTCTTTATCTACTGTTCTTCTCTTGATATATTTAACTACCTTCTTTTGACAGCAGAATATATACGGACTGCAGGAATATATACTGAACTGTTTTAAACTGTTTTAAAATAAATAGCTGTTACACATACTCCCCAGTCGGCTCACAAATGCTTTGTCAGAGTATGAGAAGGCAAAGCATTACCTCAACTTCATTTAAAATGAAACACTAGGGATACATACATCAAGATTAATAAGTAGAACCTAACATCCAGGGTAAGTGTCCTTTACTTATCACTTACCACTCCCAAAGCTGAGATGTGAGTAAGGAGTTCAGTCAGTGTACATGAATGCGAAGTGGAGAAAAGTGAGGAAGGATGAGCAAGCATGGGCAAAATGAGAATAACCTGTGCAGGGACATGGGCAAAACGGGACAGTAGGCTAAGATCACTAGCACAGAGGAAAGAAAAAGCAATGATAAGGAACAAGGGAACAGCTAACCTCATCAAACATCAATGCATAAACTATTTTCATCCAACATACAATAAATATTACTACAAGAGACTAAAGAGACAAACTTGACAAACTAATGATTAAAAGATTAGGAATAATTAAAAGATGAAAGAAAAAAACACTGAACGATTATGAAAGCTGTGTACCTTCACAAATAGTATGGGGTAGAGAACAGTCCTGATTTCCAGGTCTATAACCTAGTACAGTTCACTATGCTTTCTTACACACCCTTAGTGCCTAGTCTAGTTAGCTGTTACCTCAAGAGTTCACCTTCTCTCACTAGGAGTCTCATTAAAATCAATGGGTCTCTGTGCAGCTAAACTATATTAAATATACACACAGATGTAGCTGTTTGTGGGATCAAGTCTTTAAACATGTACATACTTTGTTTAAGCATCAGCTATTGCCACATAAAAGCTATGTTAAGACTAGGTTACAGCCAAAAGCATATCTTGGTAACAACGTAAAACATTCTAGGAATTGTATTATTACAATCTAAGCACATTCATTATTACATTGCATGATCATTATTACAAAGATTGTGAAATTTAAATTCAAGGACAAACTGAAAAGATGCCTAGCTTGCCAAGGCAGGGAATGAATGGCATTCAAACAACTTAAAATCTCTTTACAGTTGCATCGTACAGCAACCATACAATTATAATAAGCATATATTAATATTTGAGGCTCCAGATTGGATGAAAACATACAAGGACACTTTCTCTTTCAATTTTCAACATCTTGGGGGATTTTTGAGTGCAAAGGAATAATTCAGTGTGCCGAAATGGAAACCCTGTGCTTCCCTTCACAAAGAACTGACTGTGAGCCCTATCTTTTTTTCCTCAAAGTCTACTGAAAAACCTTGATACAGCTCTAACTTACACCATGCTTCGCTTTTGAGTTCTGCGTATTTGTAAGGGTAGCAAACAGCTTTGCTTCTCTCTGCTGTTTGCTGCTGCTTCAAAGCCTGCAAGGAAAACTAAAAGACGACATTTGAGGTTAGGTGATATAAGTAAAAATAACAGTGTCAAAAGGAACAGAGAAATAGGTTTCTGTCTGAAAGTAGCATTCTCTCTGTACCCTGATGGAGTTCAAAGAACCCTGAAGAAATTTGGGGGGGGCTGGGGAGAGGTGGTGGGATTTTGTTTGTTTGTTCTTAAAGAGGAGCAACCTTTAATTTACACCCACAACAAGGACCTGAGCTCTCTCCAGTTCCCACAGAAACACGAACCAGCTGCTATGACATGGAAGGCACAGGAAAAGGACAAAAATATATAAACTATTTCATTCAATCTTTTTCTCTGGTGCTTTTCACTCAAGGTTTGGCTACTTAATACGCTTGTTTATTTTTTTTAATCTCTTTCTTAGCAAAGACTATGATTAAAAGGAAGACAAGGCCAAAAGTGCAGGACAATGAAAAACTGAAAACAAAATACTTGAGAAATACAGTTAAATACAGAGAGATCAGAATAGTTAGTTAATAATTTGCAATGTTTGAAAAACATAGAGATCTTAGAATAGCTAGTTAATAATGTGAGATGTTTGCTATCTGGCCTTCTAAACTTTTCCAGAATGGCATTCAGTTCCTCTTTTCAGTTAGGTGCTCGTGCCCAATCTGCATTGCACAAAAGCGACAGTCTGAAACCTGTTATGTATTTACAACATTCTCTGTATCCTAGAATGAAAAAAATACTGTAGGAGCTTGAGAACAAACTGTACTATTAAGAATGGCCTGTGCTAGCTATCATCTAATTTGCCCAGGCTTTCTCACACTACCTCATGGCATCTGACCAGGACAGTGGAGATTCCCATACTGGAGTTTTTGTCTTACCCATTAATGTAGCAAGAAATCCAAGATGCCTAAATTTAGATCTGTCTTAAAAAGCAACCTGTAACATAGCAAAGCTAAGAAGTTCCCAACAAATAGCAAAAAAAAAAATTGCCAATAAAGTAATCGAAATTGCAACAGAATCAACACTTTTTAAGACCACATGCAAAATAAAAGATCATCAGAAAGAAACTTCTTGAATTACTGGTGGGGTCTCATACCTAATAATCAAAACTCACTGGTTAATTCCCTTGGTTGTCACAAAGAGATACATCCTAGTTGCCTCTCCCTTGGGTATTTGGCTGAGAACTAAGACTTGTCAATACAACGTTATTGCTATATGAAAACTGTCACTTCTTGAACAGTTTAATTTATTTTCAACACAGACAAATCTCTATTTAATCATTTAACAATTCTTTACTTCTTTTTCCACAACACAGAAGATCTTTCCTAGCCCTGCTCTCCCACCAGAAGCACCCTGAAGACAGGCATCCTCAACTGCATCAGGTCTACTGTCACCACTGTCATACTGGGGTTGTGCAAACTATCTCCTACATCCACTGCTTCTGCAGTGCCTTCTCTGAAGACTGTCAGTGACACAAGGATGGAGAAATGCACTTACAGACCTTAAGGCCAGAAATGACCATTACAAGTAACTAGCATAACCTTGCTTGTGGTATAGGCAAAAAAGACCCAACCCTGTTCTTCCTTCAAACTTACAAATCAACTATCCTTGGAGCTACACTTTCCTTACAATGTTTCTTTTGTGATGAAGACTAGATATATTAAGAATCCAGAATGAAAAGTAAACTAATGACTAGTTAATAGCCATATGCAGGAACTTCACATAAAAAACTTGTCCCTTAACCTTCCTTTTACTCACCACCCTGGATACAGAGAAAACTCAAAGCTCTTTTGGAATGACTTACGTTGCAGTTATAAGTTTGGCATCAGTCATCTTTCTCCCTACCCCAGCTGCTTAATTCCTATCCACAAATGCCCATCCTGTTATAGCAGCATCCCTGTTTCTGCAATCACATGGCAAACCATGTGGAAAATTAATTATTTTCAGACAAATCAGTATCTTCATCCAGGCCATGTCACGGTTTCAAAAATAAAGTCAGTGGCTCAATACAATAGCCAGTGAAGCTGCAGGAATGAGCGACCAAGATTAAGGGCTACATGTACGAGCTTAAGCTAATAAAGAAATATACATGTAGCTACAGATTTATTCTTAAGAATTCTTCCAAGACATGCAAAGTTACAAAAACATTAAAAGAGCTGAATCAAAAGAATCCAAATTACCAACATCAAAGATAACTTACCCCCATCACCTTACCACGCTGTTCAACATCCTCCCACATGCAATGAACTATATAGCGACACATGTATTTTCCTGCACGACCCTCCTGCTTCATTCGTACCAGACACATCCTGCAAGAATATAAACACCAAATTCATAGCTTCTAGTTTTTCTCCAAATTTAAAGAATAAATTAAATTTATTTCAGCTTAAGATTCTCCTTACAGTATGCGCTTTTGTGATCAGGAAAAAAGATATATATATATTTTTTAATATCATAAACTTATCTATTCTGTACTCAAGAGCTGTATCTGCTGGATTTTGGCCAATCCAGCTATGGAAGAGTGACAGTGGACTCTACTTTGGCTGACAGTACTGTAATCTAGTTAAACAGTACTGCAACTTAAATTCCACAGTCTTAAGAACATATCACCCTTTGGAGCAGGAACAAATGTCTTGTCTAAACCTAGGCTACAAGCCAGCTGTTAATTCGGCTTGGTATACTAAAATGCTGAAAGAGCCTGTACTAGCCAAGTTCTGAAAGCTTAAGCAAATTACAGACTTCACCCAAATTCTCTTTAGCAACGTCCTAAATTATTTCAACTACAGGGGTCTTAGGATACACATCCAACCACTTGGCAAAACCCCTGCAGTACATGCTAGAAGAAATCACAAGTTTGAAAGTATGTTGTAGGATCTTAATGAGAGTACCAGGTTGGGTTGTTTTACTTTTTTTTTTTTTAAGCATTAAAGCCATTTGAACTTCATTGCTGTTGTTCAGTCTAAAAAATAAACCACCACCACAACAAATTTATTTCATTTTTACTACTACATCTGTAAACAGCATGAACTGAAATACAGGCTAATCCCTCCCTAAGCTAAGAGACGAGTCCCGTCACCAGCCCCACGTTCTCCACCTCGCTAGTCAGCTCTGCTCCTGCATTGCAGGTCAGAAGAGCCTATCCAGGTTGACTGAGTTACTGTGGATGATGTGATGCTCAAACGCTGAAGCTAAAATAAGTCACTGCTTTTCACAGAGACATGCTACAGCTGGGGAACTGCTCACATAAAAGCTTTTTCTCACAACTTTTGTAAAAGCAACAGAGCAGAGCTGTTGCAGGCCACTTTGAAGCAGCCACATATTACCAATAGTGAAGGTACCACAAGAGTTAAGAGGTAAAAATGATTTATGGATCTGTTCATTTCTTCCCAGATAAGATCTGGGCCTCCCTTCAAGCATTAAAAGTATTCGGTGCTCTGTGAATGCCAGCTCAACAGGGAAAATCATAAACACTTGAAACTTGTCTGTTGGGCTGACCTGTAAAAGGGCAGATGCCAATCTTTACGATGGATTCTATCTGCTGTACTGATTAGTAAATGAAAGTTTTCTTTTTAACCTGCAAAGGAAGCAGAACGTATTGCCAGAGATGAGTCACAGAGGCAAAGCGAACTGAAGGCACCAAAACCTACATTGCTCCTACACTCTCTTTTTCTAAATAGAACCATACATTTAAGTCCCATACAAGGGCCATTCAACTGACACACCAATACTGAAAGAAAAGCCCTTGGGCCAGAATCTGATTTCTAAATGAGGGGCTTTTGAAAATGACAGCAACCATGAGATGCAGGTCTGGCTCCAATGTAACACAATCCTGGCAGAATGAGGTCGAAAGACTGGAGAGAGGGATTGAGGTATGACACTTAGATCTATGATCAAAGGATGAAATGGAGTGACTGAGAGAACCTGGGTAGAGGGTGGGTAGAGAAGGGGATGGGCAGTAGTCAGTGAAGGGAATGTTGGGAAGAGTGGCAATTCCTGTCTCAGGAAACAGCTGTGTAAGGATTCCCAAGGTTTATGTGGTGCCAGTGACAACCCCAGTTCACTCTAATAGCGCCACCATCCCAGCAACCAAATACAATTGAGATGGTAGCAAGAAGTCAATCTATCAGCATCTTGCCCACAGAAAAATGGCAAAGCTAGCTTAAAACTTCTTACTTTCACCAGCTTCAAAACCTTTGTTCCTCTTGTGTATTTATGTAATTGACCTGTATGAAAAATTTAATTATTAAGAGTTATTGTATCTCAAATTTTTTGCTCACTCTTAAGTCAAAGAGAAAAAGACTCAGTTTAGAATTCTAACTTTGGGTTGAGAAAAGTATTTTTATACTTCTCTCACTCAATACACAAGCTCGGGAAAAAAAAAAGTAAGAGTGGCTTGGCAAGCACCCCCACAGGCATAAATACTGGTTCCCATCCAGTCTGCCTTCAGCAGTGGAGAACCAGGAGGAGCAGTGCACAGACCAGCAGTTAACAACCGGTCACTGATGAGCAGGAATGGAGCAGTGTTCTAAGTTAAAACCTGCTGCCCTTGAAGCCTAAAAGGCTGCTCTGTGTTTGGATGCATAGTGCTGTCATAGAGCTGTTCTGCAGCACCATGAGTGAGATCATGGAATTCTGCAGTTTATTTGAAAATTTGGTAGTTTGTTACTACACCTGCTGTCTGAGGTTTAAAAAGACACACACTCTTTAAAGACTATAAACCTTTTAACTGGATCACAGTGTGAAACATTTTATCGTTTCGCTACAGAACCTGTGCTGCAGTTTACTCAAATACTGACTCATCTTTGTCAAACCACAAAAGCAAAATTATTCCAAACTATCTACAGAAAGCTATCTACCCAACATTGGTTGGATAATTTATGCCATATTTAACTTATGCAGAGAGATTATGTTAGAAGAAAATTATACGAAAGGATGCCTGAAACAGAATAGGAGCACCTACACTTGTACCCACCTTAGGTGAGAAGCAGCAGTTTCTCACAAGAGCTTCAGCTCTGACTGCTTCCATCAGTATTCCCACAGTGCCGACTGGCTGGCTTAAACACCAGAAGCAGCAACTGACACTGCCCCGTTCAACAGTTGTGAGTTGTGATGTGTCTCAGTGCTGCGCAGTCAAGGTGTGATGATGCTTTATGCTTCCAATGTTAAAGCCCACTCAGAGCTTCCTACTATCGCCTGTGTAGGGCCAGTCATTCTGGCTTCCTCGGTTGTTCCAGAACAACAATTTCTAGGGTTATGTTACGCTAGATCAGAGAAATTACTCTGGCTTAACAAGAGAAGTATCAACAAGAATTTTGGAAGGCTGTTGTTTTATTCTGTTTGACCCAGATCATTCATGAATGGCCAGCAACTTGGAGCCAGAAGAAGGAAGCTCCTGAACAGCCTTCAGCTATATGTCACGATACACACCTTTATGACCAATAGTAGCTTACAATAACGATAAGGAGAAGAATTCTGAACTCTTGCTAATTATCCTTTAGCATGTTTGCATTTTACCCTTTGCTTCAGCCTAACAAGTTCACTAACTACTGTATTTACAGCCATGTACAGGTTTTTGCTGGGGCATAAGCTAACAGATTTGAGCCTGGCTGTGCAGTCTTCCTCCCTCCCGGTGCCTTTGCTTAGGTCATTTAGCCCATTCCCTCATGGTAAGGCAGGATCAACTAAAAGCCTAAGACATTCCAGATAAACTTCTTAAAACGTCTCTCAGGTAAGGCTCTCCTTTGGTGTAATTTTAAGCCCCTTTCTCCCTGCTGTCCTAGGATGAGCCACAGACAGTTTATTCCCTTTCTTCTGAAGCAGGAAATGTCAAAATAGTACAGTGACCTCAGTCCTTTCTATACAACTCTGATAAATGTTTCCCTGCAGGAACTGTTTTCTACAAACTTGATGGTTCTTGTTCTCCTCTGGACTTTCTCCAATTGATCAACACTTTCACAAGTGCTGTTTTCCTTATGGAATGAAATACTCAGGTGAAGTCTTGCAACAGACCTTGGAGTCTTTCAGAAAAGGAATTGTAGCAGCGTCCTATTTTGATCCTAAACGTTTCAGGGATGGCACCATACTTAGTGAAAATATGAAGGGAGTTCTAGGTAATGCAAGATATATCATGTAGATGAGACATTTCTTAGTACAGTCAAAGTCATCACTTCGGCAGTTTGGAAGCAGCTTTGGACATAGCCAATACTCCATTTAGATTGCCACTGCATGGGGAAAGACAAAAGTGGCAGTGATGAAAAGCTTGAGATTTCCTAAAAGGGTTTCCTGGGCTTCTGAGCATAAAGAAAGTCCTCCTGACATCAAAGGTGTGAAGTAACTGAAATAGCCAATAAAATATGACTCTCGGGGAAGAAGAACAGTAGGTTGATCTTCTAAATTATAATTCTAGCACTGCATTGGAAGGAACTGGAGCATATCTAAAGGAACATCATATTTAAATAAGTTAGTAAAAGCAGAAGCTAAACATGAGGACCTGAATCTCCCCCTCCTTTCTGGCTGGAGATAAGTAGGAAAACTTTGTTCACAGTCAGGAAGAGGAAATAGGAGCCAGAGATTCAAACGGTGAACTCACCAGAACCTGTAACGCAAGGAGGTATGTTCTGACAAGCACCTTAAGTCTAGAAAAGGTGGGATCCAAAGAACACAGGAACAGTTGACTGGAACATGATGGGCAACAACAGCAGCAAGAGAAGAGGAGGGGTTTTTAACCGAACTATGAAAAAAATCTCATCTTCTCCAGCTCCAGAAGACACTCTAAAACAGATGAAAGTAAATCTCTGAAAGTGAAGAAGGAAGAAATGAGTAACTCAGAAAGTGATCTAGACTGCTTTATGAGGGGGAACAGGAACATTTTAACAGATGGTGATCAGAATCTACACAGTCAGATTGTTTACTGCCATGTCAGTGAGGTTTCTAGCCTCCGAGACAAAAGGTCTAGCAGGAAAGAGAGGTGTTAGAGCCTTCAGACAGTGGGAGAACACCCTTGAGCATGTCAGGGTTAGCAGAATCCCTTATCACAGAATCACAGAATCACAGAATCGTTCAGGTTGGAAGAGACCTCCAAGATCACCTAGTCCAACCTCTGACCTAACTCTAACAAGGCCCACACTAAACCATATCTCTAAGCTCAACATCTAAACGTCTTTTAAAGACCTCCAGGGATGGTGACTCAACCACTTCCCTGGGCAGCCCATTCCAATGCCTAACTACCCTTTCGGTAAAGAAGTTTTTCCTAACTTTCAACCTAAACCTCCCCTGACGCAACTTGAGCCCATTCCCCCTCGTCCTGTCACCAGGCACGTGGGAGAAGAGACCAATCCCTACCTCACTACAGCCTCCTTTAAGGTACCTGTAGACAGCGATAAGGTCACCCCTGAGCCTCCTCTTCTCCAGGCTGAACAACCCCAGCTCCCTCAGCCGTACCTCGTAAGACTTGTATGTTCTGCTCCCTCCTTACTGAGGTCAAAACTGATTTAAAAAAGACAATCAGAGAGAATGTAGCAATACACCTGCCATATCATGGCAGGATCCTGGTACTGAGCTAGTCACAAGTGAAACCTGCAGCATTTTCCGATGGCCCAGGTAATCAGCAGGCTATCAAGGGCTTCTCTGTATCCTGGAACATCAAACCAAATCTCTCATTTGCAGTCCAGAATGACAGCATTCATTAGGTCAAGCTACCAGAAACAGGGAAAAGCCAAGCACATAAACCTTGGAAAAATGAACCTCTTATTAAAAATTAACCTAATACTATCCTCCAGATTCACATTTTCATTGTTGTTCAATGAAGCAGAGGGATTTAGTTCCTTCCTGCTTGTATAGTACCTTGCTGTCAACACATTGACCGTACCTTAAGCATAAGAGTACTTCAGTTTCCCTCATTAACCATCTACTTAGCATCACAGGCTCAAACTCTTGGCTTTCTCTGATGTAGCTGTGATTTTAGAAGTTCCATGCCTACCCAGCACTAGTTCCTTCTCTATTGTATTTCCCTGTCATAGTTCCCTTGTTTATTTTCATGACTGACAGTCATGAAAGAAGATTCTGTATCTTTACTGTGATGCTGTCTATCACAAGGTGCATTTTTCTGTCAATGCAAAATCAAAAAGTTGTGAAAAAAAGAGTGTTCTTTGCAGATTCATGTTACTTATTCTTTGTTTTTCCCCAGGTACTTACAAATGGTTTTTGAAATGGTTTGGTTTTGAAATTTATTGCAGTAGTTTCCCAAATATCAAAACACATGATTAGCTTATTGATTCCGTTATTAATGCCCTTTTCAGAAGAAACAGTAAGACACAAACTGCAAATCTCAATGGTAATCCATTAACTGATTCCACTGATTTCATTACCTGACTCAATGGTTCTGCTAATTTATTCATTCCTTAGTGAAATGAGCTGCCCCATCTTTCAATATACTGAGGAGACAGGAAATTAAAAGGAGGGAAGGGGAAAAAAAGGAGGCAAGGAAATAAGGGGCCTGTGCATAAGGGCAACTATTTCAGTACAAACTTCCTTTCAGCTTTTGGATAACTGAACATAAGTCTACGGACTTCAGTAATTTTTGTTAAGTGCCAGATCTTTCATGAAACTGTACTCCCTTGTGCATCCCTCTGACCTTTACGAGTATGTAATATTAGATGAAAAACTGATTTTTTTTGGCTACTATTTTCACAAATGAAAAAGGAGGAAAAAAATTTAATGTGTAAGGTGTTAAATATTTTTACATGTAGCCAAGCTGGCATTCACCAACCGGTATGTATGTTTCAGAGGTGCAAGAATAAATGCCAGGGCTGTAATTTGTTAAATGCTTCTGACAAGCAGCAACTTCAACCACCACAAATTCTCACAATTTAAACCACTTCTACATAAATTTAAACTTTTCCTAAAACACCCAAATAAAATTTTTCCACACATGCTAAGCAAGGCTTTTAGAAAACTCCTGGCAGAGATCATTCCATTACCTAGGAATTTAGAGATTTAAAAGATGTTAGCTTCTCCATGGGTCTTTTTGCCCTTTAGTAGAAAACTACTAAAATTCAGTATTTAGTGAAATGAATATAACCACTGTTATCAATAACCATGGAGCCTACTTTTTTGCACAGGAAGGTGCATATCATTCTATTTCCTGAGAATAGTTATATTACTATTTAAGTTCCACTTACCAGACATGAAGCTGCGCTACTAGAAACCAGGAATTCAAAGTATCAGGCATTTGGCATCCTTGATGGGAGGGGGAGAAAAACAAAACTAAATATTAATATGAATTCCATCATTTTTTGCACCTAACATAAATTCACTACACCAAAATCTAAATACATCTCAGTAATCTAATTTCTAGCTCTACATAGTAAATACATATTGAAAGCAAACATCATTTACTGTCAGACACGTGCTTAAAATCTAGAACATGCAGTCACAGGACATTGGAGATTTCAAAAGATTTCGTATGTGTAGAACTCAGACAAAATTTACAGGAGAAAAAAAATCCACAATGGAAAATTGAAAAGAAAAATATGTGGCTTCTAAAGTCCCAAAGCTGTAGAGGATAACAAGAAAGTATCAAAGGATGCTTTACTTAGTTCTTACACTCTTCCTTTAGCACGTGCTGCTGCCTCCTGCCAGAGGCAGGACGCTCTGCTAGCTCTGACTCAGCTGTCGTGACGTGCTACGTGGCCGCACAACCCACCGCACTCTGGGCGCACCTTGCCTCTGGCCATTACATATTAGGATTAAAACCAACCAACCAACCATGGAAACAACTTCTTTTTCCAGATTCAGTTCTGCTACTATAGCCACTGGGCTTCCCAGAGATGTCCATATGCATGTTCACAGTATGAACTGTACATGTCGTGAAGCTGGAGATTCAGGCTATATGCCACAAACCCTATTCCTCTTCCTCACGTTTGAACTATGGGTTGAGCATGGACCTATGGGTTATGTGCACATCAAGTCCTTCAGTTCCTCTCAACCTTAAAGTTTCCTTGTGGGAAGCTATTTCTACATCTGTCTCCTGAAGTTTTTAAGAGCAGTATCTAACAAGAAGGACCTGACACAGCCACCTTGGCCTACCCAGCACTTCACCTTGTCTTCTGGACTATTCAAACCTAGTTGTAAGAAGGCCAGAGTATTCAAAAAACAGACTCTCCTGTCAGATCTGTCCCAAGGAAGTCAACCTTATCTTCTTCTATACTGGAATGGATTCTTTCCTAATTCCTATACTTCCTGGCTCTCAAGTACTACCAAGGAGGCTCACCTGGATCAGGAAGAAATATTTTTACAGCCTCTTTCTTTTTATATGCCAACCATGGTCAGGCATCCACCACAACAAACAAGCAAATCATCACTCTTCCTCCCTCCTCAAAGAGATGACTCCATCAGGGCGTAGGAGGTGCCAAGCTTCAGCATCAATGCCCATACATCACCTATGCCACCTCTAAGGCAGTATAAAGACACCAACAGTCTATGTTTGGAGATTAAATAGAGGTTTTCCCCACCCTTCTCCCTTTTTGGCTGTCTCATTCCTATTAGAAATAGTCCAAGTGCCTAGAAATGACTGCTCTGACCTGAAGGCATGCCAAGGCATCTCTAACCAGAGCAAGGGTACACAAAGCTCACATTAATCAAACCATTTCACTAGATGAGAGTTCCACAGGCAAGATTGAGAGTGAAACACTTAGTTCAAAAGATAGAGGTTTCTGAAATCAAAGTTACCATGCATCAGTCTCCTACCACAAAAATTACTCTTCATTGGAAAGCAAAGCTCACACTTCCACTACTGGAAATACTGGAAGTTTTTAAAGACCTATTCAGTACCCAGGAGGGAAGAATTTTTTCCTCTAGCCTTCCAAGTGTTGCACTTCTATTTTTACAATTCATTTTTTAACTTCTATATTAAGGACTGGCAGCATCCTAAATTTAAAGGAGGGATGGTTCTTTTAGAGCAACAAGCTTCCCCTTAGTTATCAGCTTTTAAAATAATGCACTTCTAAAATTTGGGGTTTCAGGAGACCTTATTCCAGAAAACTAACAGGGCAGAAATATCCATCCTATAATTCAACAGAAAATTATTCCCTTCAGAATATAGTTAGATACTGAAAAAATATCAGACAGTATAACTACCTATGAAATTACTGTGATAGTATCAGCTGGGGAAGAAATCTATTCTGCCTACAGAACACATCCTGTTCACGTCTGTGTACATAACAGACACGAATGCCCAGGATTATGAGGACATACCTCCTTCTCCAGTCATATTCTGCACTTAAAATTCATCAGGTAAGGGAAGCAAACTTGAATGTACAATTTTTCATGATAGATCATCTTTGCAACTACCACAATTTTAAGAAGGACACAATGGGATAACATCCCCACACCCTGCAAAAACATAGGTGCACTATGTCAGTGTTCCACTCAAGACAGTTCCACTGAGACAGCAGCAGGTGCCGATAGGATGCCAGATGGGCTACGGAAGACAGAAGGATCCAGAGTGCTGTAGGTAAACTCCAGCCCTTTTGTGCTGCTTGGTAGCCCTACTAGGAGCTATCTGAAACAGTGCCAGCTCTTTGCTACTGCAGCTGCATGATAATGGAGCAATTAACAATTCAAGGTAACCCTACACTCCACGCTCATCAGACAAACTCCAGCTCAGCTCTCAGTATCGTGTACCTGATCCTAAAAGCTCTTCTGGTCTTTCAAGTGTAAGAGTAAGCATGAGGCATTCTCCTCACAAATGGCCACTTCCTTCATTTTGTTAGAACTACCCAAACTCTGCAAGCTTTGCACACAATAAGTTTTGCACCAATAATCTTGCTGTTCCCTTTACTACTTCTCTGTTCTCCTTTATACAAAGAACAGTTGAAGTCCTAAAACAGCTTCGGTTTCCATATAAGCAGCACAGCGTAGCAGACATTTGGGATGTTGGCTCTAAAGCAGAGTTCCCAAAATTGTGCTTTATGATTATCCATGGACAAAGGGACAACAGAATGGCAGGTATAATAAAGTTAACTGCAGTATAATACTGGAGAGTCTCAATTAGAACACATCCTTTATATGCTACAGAGGCTTCATGACCCACACATCCATAGTCTGTATTTTGGGAACTGCTGTTCTAAAGCATAATGCAGAGACAGGCAGTTCCCAGGGCTTATACTGCATTAGAGAAACTCTCAGAAAGTTCACAAGGTTTCAGCAGAAATGCACTGAGACAGCAAGATAGCCTATAAGACATAAAATGCTATCATTGTCCTAGTCCTCAACACCATCATATTCAGCCAATCTACGTCACCTGTCAGAGAACTACCTTACAAAATCCACATACCAATGAGTTCCACAAGCTCACATCACAGTTATTATTCAAGCCACAACATAACCACATCAAAAACGAAGGTCCAGAAACACCGAAGACAGCTCTGTGAAGAACCAGTCCTGATCACACAGGGTTAATCAGCCTGCAAATGGTTTTACACACGCATGGGTGTACTGTTTTCAAGACCAGCTCAGTAGGTTAACAGCTTTCACAAACTGCAGAGAAAAAGCTAATAAGCTCTCCAGAGACCAGAGCTGACTGCAGTTCAGTTGGATATCTCAACACCGTGCAACTACAGCCAGGAGTGCTGGGGGCAGCAAAGCATAACCACACTACTAGGTCTGCAGACAGGCAGCTTTGGCACAGGCAGACCTGAGCTGCGTCCCACGCAGCAGCGTTACCATTCTTATGGGGCCTGAGCAGCGCAGTTCATCATGTGGGTGTGCAGCACCCACATCAGCATGGTCTCAGGCATACCTGTGATTGCGACGTCACCAAGAGACAGAGCTAAGAGGTAGTTGCTTCCCGTTCCTACCAGTCCCCCAGACTGCTTTTTTGGGAATATGCTGTAGTTCTGGCTTAAGGGCTGCTCACCTTTACTTGAAAAAGGACTGACTCAGAAAGGAAAAAACTGTTCCTGACTGATCTAGTTTGATAAAAACATGACGACTTGAACTGAGTTGGGTATCTGGCATCATGCCATGTTCCCCTCTCAATCACATACTCCTCACCATCCATTTTATGTCACAGCTGCTGGCCATCAGACCCTTCCATGTGTCACTAATTCACTAACACAGCAAAACAGGCAACAAAAAAATGGCTAGTTCCTTTCAGTGACCTAAACACTTCACTTAGAATCATAGAATATCCCGAGTTGGAAGGGACCCATAAGGATCATCGAGTCCAACTCCTGGCACTGCACAGGTCTACCCAAAATTTTAGACCATGTGACTAAGTACACAGTCCAAACGCCTCTTAAATTCAGACAGGCTTGGTGCAGTGACTACTTCACTGGGGAGCCTGTTCCAGTGTGCAACCACCCTCTCAGTGAAGAACCTCTTCCTGATGTCTAGCCTAAACACCCCCTGCCTCAGCTTGACACCATTGCCGCGGGTTCTATCACTGGTGATTAAGGAGAATAGGTCGGCGCCTGGCCCTCCACTCCCCCTCGCAAGGAAGTTGTAGACTGCGATGAGGTCTCCCCTCAGCCTCCTCTTCTCCAGGCTGAACAGGCCAAGTGACCTCAGCCGCTCCTCATACGTCTTCCCCTCTAGGCCCTTCACCATCTTCGTCGCCCTCCTCTGGACACTCTCCAGCAGTTTTACATCCTTTTTGTACTGTGGTGCCCAGAACTGCACACAGTACTCAAGGTGAGGCCGCACCAGCGCAGAGTAGAGCGGGACAATCACTTCCCTCGACCGGCTAGCAATGCCGTGCTTGATGCACCCCAGGATACGGTTGGCCCTCCTGGCTGCCAGGGCACACTGCTGGCTCATATTCAACTTGCTGTCAACCACAACCCCCAGATCCCTCTCTGCGGGGCTGCTCTCCAGCGTCTCATTGCCCAGTCTGTACGTATAGCCAGGGTTGCCCCGTCCCAGGTGCAGGACGCGGCACTTGCTCTTATTAAACTTCATGCGGTTGGTGATTGCCCAGCTCTCCAATCTGTCCAGATCTCTCTGCCAGGCCTTTCCACCCTCAGCCGAGTCTACAACTCCTCCCAGTTTGGTGTCATCGGCAAATTTGCTCCTTCTAGTCCAACATCCAAGTCGTTTATGAAAACACTGAAGAGGCCTGGCCCTAAAATGGAGCCTTGAGGGACCCCACTAGTGACCATCCGCCAGCCTGATGTGGCCCCATTTACCACAACCCTTTGAGCCCTGCCCGTCAGCCAATTGCTCACCCATCGTATGATGTTTTTGTCTAGCTGTATGCTGGACATTTTGTTCAGCAGGATCCTATGGGAAACTGTATCACTTCATGGTAATCGTCCAGTCCAGAACACAGGCAGAAAGCCCATGCGGAGCAGAGGAAGAAAGATGGAGAAGCGAGCCTTTTCCCTTTGGCTGCTATTTCAACTCAGCTGCCCGTGGAACTACAGCCGAAAGCTCTTCATTGGTAAAAATCCATGTGAAAGGTTCCTGTCCACCCCACCCAGTCTATCTTTTAGGGGAATTACTTTTTAAACACAGATCACATGCCCATTAGGTTTTAGAGCCAATCCCCCAAACAGCTGCAGGTAGATAAAAGTAACAGGAACTTCTTATATCTGTTTTTATATCAGAACAATGGTTTCTTTGGAACAACAACCATAGACACCAACATCACAGGCATCCTTACAACACCATCGTGTGCATCACACACCGTCACTCTCAGCAAAATAATTTCCTTATATAACACAAGTCTCAAGTGAATGCAAGCAGAGATTTCCCCTGGGTGTAAATTCAGAACTTGACTGGCTACAACTTGTACTGTAGAGCAAAAAGACAAAAGGAGCAACGACGACATTCTGAAGAAAATTGAGAAACTTGAGGGAAAGACCGCCTCTGTTTGTGATATGCTTAAAGAGAAGGGGAGCTCTGGGAATTTTCTCTTTAGAACAGCAAGACAATACCAAGAATACAACTGAGGTCATTTTACTTAGTACTAAGCCTGAAAATCTGTGGCAAAGAAAAAACGTATCTTTCTCAGAGACATTTTCAAATTCCTTTAATCTAGGGCAACATTTATACATCTTTTTACAATTAATCTGTTAAGCAAAGAGAGTGAAAGAGCAGCTAAAAATAGCAAAAGCTCTGTTTGAGAGGTACATGTGACAAGACAACTTGGCTGAGAAAGTCTGAGAGGGCACACAGCTGGGGAGAGGTGTGTGCGCAGAAAAAATGAGGTTCTAATTTTTTGATCACTAACGATGAATCCTACTGCTTATAGAGTTCTCTCACTTCTACAACCACTCAAACCACATCACAGCTTTGGAAAATCTTTTGAAAACCACTGGAAAATCTTGCAGCAGCAACACCATGTACCAAACCACCCTCAGTAAGTCCTGCACTAGATGGACACACAAAGATATGCCTTCAGCTGATCTCTCAAGGCAGCAGCAGCAGCTCCCACCTATGCCGGTGCATTGACAAAGCCATAAGAAAACGAAGTCAGCTAACATGTCAGGTCCAGGCAGCAAGTTTACTACCAGCTGAATCACGCTGACATAGAAAATAATTCATATAAGAATAAAATAATTATTGAAATTTACATAAGTCTGAATCATACATTTCCCCCAGTCACCACTCCAGATTTGATACTAATAAAAGCAGCAACAGATCTTTTCACTGATAGCTAAAAAAAAAAACTGTGCGCAAGAAGGAAAAGTTATCTCAATTCAAGCTAAAATTCTTATATACTTAGAGGAGGGACTTATGCCTCTTGGTTCTAGTCACACTAACCAGTGTCCTGGCTTAATTCTGTCATGGCTGATAAAACACAATGTCTCTGCGTTCTAGCCAACCCAGACATGCGGAAGAGACAAGCAGGACCCTGAAATCTAACTGATCCCGTATCATTAGAAAAAAAAGCTGTGCATCGGTTGAGGGGGATGGTTCTCTCATACCTGTATCCTGGTTATACTGGACCTTCTCACAGCTAGTCATGGGACAGGGTAGGCCACAGACCATCAGACCACAGTAAAAAAGAAAGACATCCGGATTCTTAGTTTATCCCACCCTCGGCAGTAGAAAAGGCAATATCCTTCAAATTCCAGGATATTCTGAGTTTTACCTATCCCACCCTTCTTCTTGTTCTCCCTTGCAGGTGGCAAAATATAATGATTCCAGATTCCAGAGCATGCCCTTGTACCTTTGCCCCTTCAGAGCTTAAGGCAATGGCACAGTATAGTGAGCTTCTAGTGGGCCACGCACTGTTAGCATCTGGCAAGTCTTACACTATTGTCTTATTTGTTGGTATAAATATATCCAATTAATTTCATCAGAAGTTCTCTCACCAGTGTTATACTCCAAATTCTAATATCTTCAAATACATGACTTACTGTTAAAGAATTCCTCATAGTCAGTTTTCTCCACACAGCATGTGTACATGCGCAAAGCTGCTACCTTAATTTTCTAAAGAAAAAGAAAAGACAATACTTAAAGTATTCATTGTAAGAACACTACTGTTTTTGTTAAATACATATGCTGTCTTCTTCTGAAAAAACTTCTGAAAATCACAATCAGTTGAGACTTTCAAGAGCACATTAAACTATTATCTCCCAGGAATTACACAACTATAATTCATCTTGCCTTGAGGCAAAATAATGGCTAAATGGCTGCTTGAATACTCTTCCAAATCTAGTTTAATATAATACTGGCATTGCAGAAAAATAAATAAAATGGTTTTCCCTACAGAAGCTCCAAAGATCCCAATTTGCAACTCCTAGTTTCCTTCAATAATTTTAACTGTTGATGTATACACTAGTGTTTTGTGTGATTTAATTTTTAATTAGTGATATACCAGATGTACTAAAAATCTTTCTTTCCCCACAAAAATGAGAATTGACCAACAAAACTTCAAAAGCAAGAAAGTAATCCCCTGTGATGAATGATGTGAGGTATATTTCAGGTGCTTCAGAACCTTCAATTTTGTTCATGGCTTGCCATTCCACCATAAAAACCGTCAGTGTGTCATCTATAACCAAGACACGTGTGCTGAAGCTTCAAAAAGCACAGTAACTGACAGCAAGGATCTGAAAGAGAAGAACTGCCAACCACACCTGTCCACTGACAGCAAGGGAGGAGAGAGGAAAAAAAAATAAAAAAATAAAAAACTAGAAAATTCCAGAGCCCACTCCCATACTTGCCTAAGCCAGGAAGCTGCATTGGGTTGGTTGGTTTTTTTTTCTTTTTTTTTTTTTCAATTTTCATGCCAATCTGCTTTGNTGATATCTACTAGGGATTGTCTCGGTGATAAATATACTACAGATGAGCACTCTATGCCTGTCAAATGGAACTTCAAATTACTTAAGTATTACTTGCATTTCCTCCAACCAAAAGAAAAATAGGGAAGTTACAACTGATCTGCTGTGGAAACACAGAGGCCATTATTTTTCTTATTCAATAATCACAGCGTTCTGTCAAAAATAAAGGATTAGAAGTTTTCTCAACAATCAAGTATATTGTCAAATATATATATATATATATCTAAAATTCTTGCAGTAAAATAATTTACACTGTTTACTGGAGTTCTGAAGGTTTCCATTTTAAAGGAAATACTACCTGGCCTGGGAGTAGAGATCTCCCCTGTGAAAGCCACTGTCCCAGACCAAGCATTACTAGACATTAAAAACATACTGTAAAGAACAGTTCCTGCAATCCAGCCCTTAAATAAGGCAAGTAACACAGGAGAAACTGGTGAAATTTAATCATGGAGGTTTTGGTGTGTAGAAGAGGTAAGGGGGAAGGGAGAAGAAAGTGGAAAAAAAAAAACAGAGAAATATTAAGAAACTTCCCTAAGATCTCATAGAGAGCACTGGCAAGGCCAAAAATGAACTCAGGTCTCCAGGGCCCTAACCACAAAATAACTCTCTCCAAACCCAAGTTCCCTAGCCAAAAGCAGGCAGTAAAGAGTAGCAATTAAGGAGAACTCTGAATCAACACTTGCAGCTAACAAGAACCTTTATTACAACAATATGTACACAAACACATGGGAGAGAAACTACTCTCTCATGAGGTTTATCAGCACCTGATAAAAGCAACTGATTTTTAAGCAAAATACCTCACCCCCTTAACTGCCAGTTATCTTTTCTTTATATTTTCTTTCTGAGGGGCAAGATGCAATACGCAACGGTTTCAGATCAGTCTCAGAGAAAGTCCACTCTGCCTTGCAGATATTCAAAGCACCTCATAGGCTTTTACTATCTGCACAGTTGGGCTCAGCCCTTCCCAGTCATGTCACCTTTTTCTGTGTCCTGGCTCACAGCAAAGTTCAGAATTTTCATCTCTGTCTTTTCCCATTCTGCGGAAGGAACTGAAGGTCTCCTACAGAACTGCTCTCATTTAGTCACTGTTAACAACTGCTTTATGAAAGGACTATTTTACAGACACCAAAGAGAAGAACCTATTTGCGACTCTGCCTTAGGCAACTACTCCTGAAACAGCAATGATAACGTATCTCACCACTGCCCATTTGGGAGACCCTCCTGTCGCAGAAATACAGAACACTGAAAGATTCAAAGAAGGCCAACAAAAATCAGAACATGAAAGTGACTCAATAACAGAAACAAGTTTGACTAGGTCTCCAGTTCAGCGAAAGGCTCAGCTAGTGTGGCATATATGAGACTATAAAGTCACAAGTGAAAGGGAGAATGTGAACATACATCCCAAGAAAAGAATTTTTTTTTAGAACAAAATTAAAAAACATCAGTTGAAAACAACTGTACCTCCTCCCACAGCAGATACTTAAGCTATGGAACTCCTTCATATAGAATGCTATGGATGTTTTAAGCTTACAGGAGCTCAAAGTACAACTGTACAAATTTATGGAAGTAAAATCCATCAATAGATACTACAGAAAAATGCCTACTCTCATTCAAGAAGTCCTGAAACAGACAATTGCTGTAAGCTGGAGAAGTACATGAGAAAAGTATCATTATCTGCTTTTTACTGTAATTAAATTCTTTCTAGATAACTGCTATTGGTCGTTAGCAGAGACAAGATGCTGGTCTATGTGAATGTTGCATTTACTTTAAGATAGTAAGGTTGTTATTGTGATCTTTGTTGCACAAATGAAGAGGAAAATAGGATATCTGAAGAAATTCAAGAAGACTTAAGACTCTACAAACCAACTACAATACTCCTACTTATGTCAATAATGACAACACACAGATCGAGGCAGGTTCCAGCTCTGGATTACTATACCCATGTAAGTTATTGTTTTGTAATGTGGGGGTAATAATTAAAATCATTCCATACAGGTATTGCTCCTATTATAAGAAAAATGGTTGTGGGTTTTTCTGCTTTTTTTTTGGTTTTGCTTTTTAAGAAAGCTGAAAGTATTAACCAAGAAAATAATTAAATAAATGCTTTACCCATCTGCTATACTTCAGTGGTCCTGTGAAACCCATTGCTTCTATTATCCTTGTGAAAGGACCCACTTTCTCTTCAGATGGCTGCAAGGAATCTTTTGCAGAAAGATGCTGTAAAATAGAAAGATTACCACATATTTCAGTCTCAGCAATTGGATCTGACAAATCATTTTAGTTAGACAAGCTACAAGCTTAACAGAGAACTTCAGATTTTCTGTTTACTTTCTTTGCTCAACAAAACATATTTAGGTTTTCCCTGCAAAACAGTATACTGTTTTTCCTACTTGACATTGTTCTGTTTATGAATGCAAGCAATACATGCCAGTTTTGATAAGAGCATCCCACTGGGAGCTCAGGCTCAGACTGTACAGAAATCTGCTTTCCAAAAGATTGCTCCCATTCTAAATTACCGTATTCTTTCTGGATGATTGTCCTTTACTCGGGCAGATAAAATGAGCAAACAAATCACAAAAACAGAATAAATACTACGTGAACCCACTGAAAAGCTTACTGAAGTCTTACAGAAAAGCTCCCCCAGGTTCCTATTCCCCTTGCAGTTATTCTCAATTTTACCTGCAGAAAATCTAGATCAGAGAACTATTTAGTCCTCAATGATTTGCAGTGTTTGCAAACATGAAGATAAATGTTTTCTTCCAGATTAACTGCACACCTTAAACAGCACTAGGCTGATAAGAAATATTTGTGGCATTCTGCCTAAAACATCCTGGCAACAGTAATTATCATTTGTACTCCAGCAAATAATTTCTAATGAAGTACGCAGTATAAATATTATGTTAACAATAAACTACTTTTAACCATTCTAACCAAAATCTACTGCAAGTGAATCTCCTACATATACCTGAGGAATGCAGCTGAGAGCCATTATCATATGAGAAAGTTCCCTGACCAAGGAAATGTTAAATTGCTTTAACTCACTGGAATTTCACTTTAAGCACTTCCTCCTAAGACATGAACATACTAAGAAAAGAATTTTCTTAGTAGGGAAGCAATTTAGCAACATAAGAACTGCCATACATGGCCAGAACAAACACCCAGGTCGGTACCCCATCTCCAACAAGGACCAGTTGCAGATCCTTAGAAGAGCAGAGAAATAGTCACATACATTGCAGCTTCCTGGGGTGTACCTGCCCAGCTTTTAACAGTCACCCTGTTCTAGAAAATGTACGCACGCATTCATTTTTGGCAGCTGCAACTTCAGCACCCCAAACAGTTTTTAAAACCATTTAACCTCCATAGCACACAGAGTTGTGGTACATGAGTTTCACAGCTTCGTTATGTAAAATCATTTCCCTTGAGCATGTTTTAAATCCAACCTTGCAATTCCATTGGAAGCCCCCGATTTTCCTATAAGAAGCTGCAAACAACCATCTCCTACTCCCTTTCTCAGTATCTTTTATGAATTTTATAGACCAGTATTACATATAGGCACATCAGTTATCAGACCTTAAATTAGAAGAGTCCTAAAATAGCCTCTTCTCAAATGGAAGGCTTTTCAGATTTCTCATCATTCTTTGTGTATTCTCTATAGCTTTCCTAGCACTACTGATTTTTGAAATGCACAAATGACAAACATATTAAAATACTGACACATACCCAGAACAAGTTGCTGTATTTCAATAAAAACTAACTGCAAAGCTACAAAAATTGTAGCTTAAGAGACATAACCAACCCCCATGTATACCCAGAGAGTACACACAATCTTTAGCATTTCAGATAAAGTGATTTGCCCTCATGTACAATCCACAAGTGGCCATTAACATCTTGACTTCCCTCACGCCTAGTACTCAGGGAAGTACAAAGAAACACGCTCAGTGCCATTTGAGTATCAGTCACCCAGTTAGACAGCATCACCCTGTCCAGGACCTCAGATCCTTCGCCATTACAGCTGCTCACCAAGTCCGCTGCTATTACGCAGAACAGCAGCATCTGCAAATGCACTTTCGCACCCTCTGCCACACGTGATGGACCCAGTGAGAGTACAAACATGTACCTGAAGATTTAATCCAATCTTTAGTACTTTTTTCTTCAAGATTATCCCATTCAATATTCTTCTTTACACTAAAAATGACACCTAACCTTATGTCATAAATAACTTCATAAGCCCCCCTCCAGCCAGACAATGATAGGATACGTTCAATACAAAATTTTAGTCCCACTAACCACTGTCATACCAAACTCACTAAATCAACTTCCACCTTCTCCATGTAAATTAAAATGATACTAAACCCCTAGTGAATCTAGGCAGATTAATTTTACTACATGCCTCTTGTCTAGAAATGCATTATGAAGTCCCCCTCAGTATGGATTTTTCATCATGCAGAAGAAGTTAAATTAAAAGCCAAAATTATTTTGATTCAACTGTTGTTAGCTCATCACCAAAAAAGAAAAAAAAGACTGGAAAATACCTTTTTGCTATGAAATGCCATGATTCTTACTTCATTTAGAAGTCTGACTGGACTAGCTCAGGAGATGCAGAGGGGATTTAAGCAGCGAGTGTTTGGTTCAATGTATGGACAGAGATGTGCAGTTCATCCTGCCAATGCTATGACTGCAGCCAAATGCAATTAAACAGTCGTAAGTGTGTATAAAATTAAACACAGAAAACATAAAAGTTTTTGAAGTCTCATCCAAATTAAAACAAGCTCTTCAAAATACTGAAAGGCACGTGAGCCCACCTCAGGCTGACTTTCTTGCCCAATACCTGAAATTCAGTGCTCAAAACAAACATCTTCTTAATTTTGACACAAAATACAAAAAGAAACAATTGGTGCTCCCTGTTAATTCTAAACCACTTTCCCACCAGGGGTGGAGCATCAAGTTCACATTTCAAAGAGTTAAGTATTTCTCTATTCAAAATAATGAGGTTGCAGTCCAAAAACTTACCTACCTTAGCTACCCTTTTGTAAACAGCTTCCTCTCTGATCATAAATCCTGCATGGATTCTTACACCAAAGCTATCTTAGCCAGTAAGTTTCCTCATTCATCCTTCTACCTTTGTACTTCTCCTCTAGCTCTTTCCAATACATCAAAAGCAAGTCCATCACCCCTGCCTTGAATATCCTCATGCCATTTCTGGCTTCTTAGACCCACCATCTTAACATCCATTGCTCTCCCAGATCTGCTCTCCAAATGATGTCTGTGCAGATCTAAGAGGCGGTGCAGGCAGGCATAGCGACTAGGGCATGAACCAGGTTTGAGAGCCTGGATTCTACTCTTAGCTCTAGCCATGATGTAAGTTGTGCGAGCCATTTTGTTTGTTTCAACTTCGTTGTCTGCAAAATGGTTGGTTTACCTCACCAGCTGAAAATTGGCTGAAAAAGTGAAAACTTCTAGTTAAGAACTAGATGCAAACAGCAGCCACACATTCCACATCCCCTTGTTTTTTTTCATTTTGACTACCCATGTCAAAATCAGCAATTCCAGTTCCAAATGCTTCTAACACTACGCAAGCAAAATACACAATTAGGCAGATAGCAAAACGAGATTTTTATGCAAGTTTTACCCATCAATCTCCTACTTCCCTTTTCCCTCTGTCCTCTCATTTTTCTTGCATACATTCCATTTTACCATTCTCTTCACACTGAAATAGCAAGAGCAGGATCAGGACATTTATTAATTGAGAGATGCTGACTCCCTTGGATTAAGTGCTAAACTAATCTTACAGAGATGATTCATGCTCCAGAAAACTTCTGTTCTAAGACAAAACACAATAAATGTAAGAGATGCAGACACCACAAATTAACAAAACAGTACAGACAAACAAGAAAAAGTATGCCAATAATTAGTCATTATTAGTAGACTGCATGACAATTTTCAGTGTTTAGCAGATAGCAAAACCATTGTTACACATTATTCCCCAGATAAGGAATCTGGAAACATCTTGTCACTTCTAATATGTATGGACAACTTTGTTTCCTTCTTTGAAGGTAAGAAGGGAACATCTGCCACCCAGCCCCACTCCAATAACTATTCTGCTCAACTTAGATTCTTTCCTCATTGGGCTTACTTTAAGAACCTTGACTCCCAGAAAACAGCTGTGACTTGACTCTCCTACACTAACACCTCATTTTCTGGAAAGCAAAGAGCATTTCTCAAATTATTGGACCCATTGTTAATGCTATACTAAAACATTTTATATAAAAGATGAATCATCTCCAACATGCTTTCAAAAGCATTTTATTACCTGTATCTGTATAATTCCTAGCACAATGTGCCCTCCAAGAATAAAAACATCAAACTCTTCTAACCTTGTTCGTATTGTAAAATGTTCTGTGTTGCTGTTTAATGGCTCCATTGGCTTGAATCAATCCACCACAGGCTTTAGACAGTTGGAACTGGCCAGTCTTCCGTCTCTAGTAAAAATGACAGAACAAAAAAACAAAAGGAAAAATTGAAGAGACCATTAACTAGTAAATACTTAACTTTACACCAATTACCCTTACTTTGCTTCCAAGCCAATTTGGTATAATCCTAAATAATTTTTGACCACAAAAAACACAAATTTATTATCATAACTGCTACAAATAAAATGTTTGTCCGCGCTTAATGTTCCACACTACATATTTATGAGTGTTCTGAAAATGTTCTGATGGAACGGACTGGCAGGACAATCCACTCTCAAAAACCACAGGCTATCTGCCTTGACTTTGCTCACAAACTACTTCTAATTATGTTTTTTGTCTCTTAATAAAGAGTCATTCTTTTTCCTGGCCTTGCAGAGAAACAGTGCTAATGCCATTTTTATCTGCAACTTTATAGTCCATTCAATTGCCTTCACGGCCAGTACTTGACCAAATCAAACTACAGGGTAACAGCTGTCACTATAGCCTCTACATGGCACATGATTTGCATTACACAGCTACTGCACAATAAAGTATCATGTAGGAGTGAGTGGGATCTCCAGGTAAGAAGTGGCACACTGAATAGCACATCTATCCTATCTTCCCAGCTTGTCCAGATTAGTAGTAAATTGTTTATGAATTTTTTATTTGAAATATGTTTTGAATTGTTTATGAATTCAGACAAAGCAAATGCGCTGCTTTGTTCAATGTAGTCATTCCCAGAAGCCTATGAATCCTAAATCACAGAACCATTTAGGTTGGAAAAGACCTCCAAGATCATCCAGTCCAACCTATGACCTAACACTACCAAGTCCTCCACTAAACCATATCACTAAGCTCTACATCTAAACGTCTTCTGAATACCTCCAGGGATTGTGACTCAACTACTTCCCTGGGCAGCCTGTTCCAATGCCTCACAACCCTTTCAGTGAAGAAATTTGGCTCAAAGTCTAACTTTATCAATCAATTTAACAACGGCTAATTTCCCTCACTATTCCCAGCACTATACACTACTTTATGTGGACTGGTGTTTTATTAGTATCACAAAAGCACAGGTGATTTTTCCAGGACTGGAAGGTCTTATCTGAGGAAAGACTTCAAGGCCAAAGGGCTTAGAAGTTTCTAATTCTGTAAGTCATGGCTCTACCAGCTGTAATATACAGGAGAAGAGAGAAGAGGCTTAATCTCCTCCAGTTTCATTGTATGCATGAAGGAAACACCCAGAGACATACCCTATCTCTGTTCAGATAGCCTGCATCTATTCCTATTTGCATTTTTATTGCATTCCCATATATGCATTTTTAACCTCTATTATTGGCTGCTATTACATGACCTTCTGGTTAATTTGCTATGGATAGACACAATCTGACGCTATGCTTGCTGGTTTAAAACTGGAAGCAATGCTGCAAAGCAGAGCTTTCACACTGAAATAATATTACTCACTGTTGTGCTGTGCTAGGTAAACATACCATCAATACTAGAAAGTCCAAGGCTACTGTACAGCCCAGAAACGCTCAATGAAATAAAATGCTGGCAATTAACTGCAAATGTGACTAGCTGGTAATAGGTGATTTGGAAAAATGATGCCCACATTTGGATTTCTGCATTTAAGCTACTCAAGACAGCTCACATTCTTATCTATTAAAAGATGACATAAGTGGAACGAAGACAACTGTGTGACAAAGAGTGGGAGCTCACTCTTTCTTTCAGCAGCAGAAAGCTTTTAAATTGCCTTGGTATTTCAGCAACACACAGACAGTGAAGTGGAGACACCAATTCTGGAAGCCTCTTTACTTAGAAACTATTACAGATTTGTACTCATCCCAACTTTTACATACTTTAACATACTGTGACATCCTACCTGGAAAATACCATGGAGCATCCTTCTACACTGGCCTTGGACCATGGCTGTCTGTAATAATCCACTGCATGCTGCTATCCATGGACTTACTCCAGTCTGGCAGCTCTGGAACAGACAGACTAGTAATGAAGAAGAGGATCCTAATACTCAGAAGCAGTTTAACTGTCCTCCTGCTTCCACACGTTTTATTCATTTATGCAACAACCCTCAGATTAAACTCCAAACTTGCGTTTGACAGAAATATAAATTTTGATTATAAAAAAAACATCTTGCCTTCCAGTAAATGCATGCAACCCGAGTTTGATGAGAGAAACAGATCAGTCAAAGGAAATGGTGGGCTGTCCACATCATAAAACTACACCACAAATTTTATATCTATGGAATAAATTCAGATACCTAGGTATTCTGTTGACTAAGTGATCTCTACAAAGCCCTCAACCAACAGTCAGCTTTTATGCATCTTTGTCTTACGCAGGCATTGCTAATAATTTCAATACTTCAAAAGTGCATATTGCCCCAATACATTTCAGCAAGGATAATTATTTTCACTAATGAGAATTACAGGTAATACAGAAAAGAGACAGGGTTTTCTTTGCACCATTCATTTACTTGCAATATTCAAGCTAGTACAATATTTGCCTCCTTCACGCACGTTCTACATTAATTCTGGAAACAATGTATGTATTATTAGAGAGAACAGACTTTTCTCTAATAAAGATAGCTTCATTTTTTAATGGGCCACAAAGATCATTAAGGGATTGAAGCACCTAATGTGTGAGGAGGGGCTGAGAGAGCCGGGACTATCTACCTTCCAGGAAAGACTCCAGGGAAATCTTATCAATGTGTACCAATACCGAGGTGGGGGAAGCAGGGAGGACACAGCCAAATTCTGCTTAGTGGTGCCAGTGAGAGAACTATGAGAGCAGCAGACCTGCCCAAAGGCTCGGAGGAACCGACAAAACCAAATGGAGCTCCTGTTCCCCCTTCCCTGCATAGTCTCTGCTACCTCCAGGTGCAGCGCACTGCCTCCTCAGGCTGCCCCTCGGCCCCGTGCTCCTGAGCCATTAAGGGGATTGATTTGGGTTCCAAAAACTGAGAAGGAAGAGATGCACTGCTGTTACAAATGGGATTAGTGCTCACTAATTTTATCATTTAGGTACTACACCTTTCCCCTTCTACTGTAGCTATGGAAGATTACATAGCTTCTGCTCTCTGTAACATCTGTACCCAGCAAGTACAGATAAGAAACTGATACATTTCTATTCAAAAAGACATTTCAACTGAGTACCAAAGTACTTCTCGATGCAATCCAGTGCTCTGATATAAACAGTTTAACAAACGCTAAAAGCCAGAAAGAAAATTCACTAGTGTTTTTTTTTTTTATAAAGAATGACTAAAAGACTCCAATGTGTCTAACAGGATTTTTTGAGGTTTTCTTATTACCAAGAATAAGCATACATATATTGCAATAGATCTTAAAGCTTAAATATTCAGGGGGTTATAGCTGTTGAAAAGCACTACTGCAACAAAACCAGACAGAAACATACGACAGCAGAAAACAAGCATATGTGCAGTTAAAAAGAGAGATACGATAAACACAAAGATGTGAGAAGAAGAGATGTGAAAAAAAGCAAGAGCAGGAAGCGGTATCTTAGAATCACAGAATGGCCTGAGTTGAAAAGGACCTTAAAGATCAGCAACAGAACAGCAACAGAGAGGGAAAACAATGAGTTAGGGGTTCTTCCTTAAGCTAATATCACGACAGTACATCACCTTCCACTTAAACTGCAAGTGCTGCTCTTTATTTATGGTACGGTTGAAAGAAAACGTACCAAGCATAAACCAAACGGAATTACTCAGCAATAGCCCACAGGCAGCGTAAGCACCTCCTGCAGCTAGCTGTCTTCTCGGGATCCAGATGAAAGAAAACACCTGTGATCTTCTAAATCCTCCTTGCAACTTTTAGGAAAGCCTTAGCTAGCAGACAAACTATTTGTCAGAATCTCTTCTTCGGTAAAAGACAGTTTTATCATAACAGCACTATTGACCGAAATGTTCAGACAATAATCAGGACTATACCATACACTGTGAGCACCTGAGGAGGCTTGAAGATTAGAAGAAAACAGAACTGCCCTTTCCTATTTTCAGTACAAAGAAGAGATGTTGAAAGTCTGAAGACTTATTTTCATTCGTTTAGGCAACTATTAAATCCTAATGCAAAAGCAGACACCAGGAAATGCCCCGGATCAGCAATGCCATGATATTACAAAGCTCCAGCTGAACCATGGTGCTTGCTGTTGCAACTCCCCGGCCTCTGAACTGCGTCCTCCCACCCTTACTCCAGCTCCAGTGCTTCTCTAATCACAAAGTGACGTTCTTCAGATCACAGAAAATGCAGACAACTACATCTTCTCTTGTCCAAAGAGAAATTCTTCTGGCCAGACTGCAAAGTTGAACCAGCTTACTTTGCCACATGAGCGCAGGAAGCAGCTGGGAGAGGAGCGGTCGCCCAGGGGCAGGGAAGGCTGGGAGACAAGTCCTGCCCCTTCTGCACGCAGCCTTTCCTTGCCAGCAGTGCCCTGGGGTGCAGCTTCATGGACAGCTGAACCCCCTGGTGACTCGCTGCTTCTCTACCACTCTGCTCCCCTTCTGCCTGGCTTCCCCCTCCGTTTTTGCTAGTGATTGTCTCTTCAACTCATTACAACAGCAAGAAACTAGCTTTGTAACTCCCCAGTTCTGCTGCTTTGGCATTTAGAGTGTAGGGCCCAAGAAAAACGCTGGGGCACACAGAGGTAGGGAACTGCACAGAGACGTGAGCAAGGACAGAGCGCAGCAACAGGAGGAGGAAACAGGAACTCATGCTCACTGCATTCCAGCTGCTCTCAGGCGGGTTTGCTCTCGGTTGCTTTCAGCTGGAGGGCTGAAAAAGGGCAAGGCTCACCATGCCTGTAAAACCACACCCTGAGACATCAGTTCCAAAAATTAGGTGGATTAATTTCACAAGCTCTCTGACTAAATGCCTTCCATTTTTTCTAACGCATCAGTCTCCAGCTAGCAGCGTTTGCCATCCCCATATCTGTGCTGTGGCAGGAAATCAGATCCAGTCACCAGCTTCCCTTCTCTAGGCTCAACACTGAAATCTGGTAACCTACTGCAGAGACTTTGAAAGCTAATAGACAAAAAATACACAAACGGATGGGAAAGAACAAAGGAGCTGAGTGATTAGGAATCTGCAGGAACCCAATCTCTTCCACCTGACACAGAAATTAGCATCTTTATACTACCACAAAGTGAGATGGGAACCTCCAGGAATGGGAGCCCCCACCCCACGGGGCACAGACACCGCGTCCAAAGCAACAGGAAAAGAAGCAGAGAAAGAAATCCTCAGACACAAAGCCCGAGGCAGGAACGCGACAGCCCTGCCTAACTCCTGTGGCACCACAAATTCTGACGGAAGCCTCCGAGCCGTTCCCCCTCCTTCCCCCGGGCGGGCGCTCCGCGGACAGCACGGTGAGGCTCGTTACCCCGCACGAGCACCGTGTAACAGCCAGCACGCTGCCTGGGTAAGGTCAGACCGGAGACGGGCCGCGCACAGGGCGGCGGGGCGGGGCGGGGCGGCGGGTCCCCTCAGCGGCGCCGCCACTCACCACTGCCCGCG
>VXAA01007073.1:148875-174577 GCA_013399115.1 Anseranas semipalmata
GTGCGGAGCGGAGCGGTGGAGGCGGCGGCGGCGGCGTGCCCGGCCGTCACCGCGAGGCCTCTGTGCCAGAAGGGCGGTGGAGGCCGCGCTTTCTCCCCGGTGCTTGGCGTAGGAGAGCAGCGGAGCCTTCCCTGGCTGAGGCCGGGCTGGCCGCTGTGGCTGCCCTAAGCAGAGGCAGGGCAGAGCACGGGGGTGGCACCGCGGCGGCACCGGCAGGACGTGGCACAGCACCTCGTGGCACAGCACCTCGTGCCGGTGTCCCCGCGGGCCCTGGAGCCAGCACCGCGCTGCCTGGAGCGATCCCGCCCGCCCCCAGAGCGCGTTCCCCCGCTCGTTCCTTCTGCTGGCACCGCTTTCGTGGGGCTGCAGAGCGGCGACCCGGTGGGACAGAATAGGCTGCCTTGTTTTGCCGGGTTACTCCAATTCTGGATCCCATCCACATCACCTCGCAAATGTTCGTGCTGGTACGAGGGAGGCTGGTGCAGATGTGAGCAAGAGCAGCTGGGGAAGAGAGAGGCTGCACTTCCCAGCAGCAGTGCTGGCTTCAAGGACTTGGGGAGCTATAACATTCTATTCCCCTCTTTCCCAGCATATTTATTGGGATGTCAGCTTCTCAAGAGGGCAGTAGCAGCTGCTTTAATGGCCCTGGAACTCCACAGTAGTCCTTAGAATTCTTTCATATATTCTTAAATGTCAGCTGTCGCGGGGCCAATGGAGACACCTGCTTGGGCTTCCTTTCCACAGGCATCCCAGATCCCTGCACATGCAGCCAGTGTTTTCTGAGATGTTCTGACTTGCTGCAGCTATCTGTCAAAACAGGTCTAACTGTACCTTACAATGTGTTTAGTGAACAAGTTCTGATGCAGCGATGGATGTTAACAGTGCAGGGGACTATAGGTCTCCACGGGGATGTGCTCCATTTCGTTTGGTTCTTGTGCTGTTGCCAGTTCTAGGGAGGAAGGTCAGAGCTAAGCTCTGCTTCGTTCTATTTGCTTAGCTGTCCTCTGTGTATTTGACTCAAAGCAATGTTGAATACCATTCATAACCGCAGGGTTTTTTTGTGAGAAGGCAATGGAGGAGAATGCATACCCATTTCTGAAGTCTCCTCTTTGCCATTAGTGAGCTAGCATCACTGAAAGTGGTGAAGCTCAAGAATCCCTACACGGTGTAATCGTACAGAGAAAAGACTTGCTGTCAGCAGCAGAGGAGTCTCAATGGTGTGCAGTAGTCTGTCCACCACAGTGGACACTTTCCAACTAGGAGCTGTGTGTCTGAGAAATGCACTAAGTATGCCAGTTCCTGATACCAACCTAGGTTTGTTTCAGTCTTACCTAATAATGCACAGGTGGATTTTGGCACATTTCAGTAGCGGAAAATTATTGTCTTAACCTAAGATTCCTCTGCCTTTCTCTGTTATTTCATTTTCCATGTAGCACTAAGCCCTTTGCACAGCAGTCTAGCCAAACGCAGCTATCTCACACACAGAACAGCACACCAGACTGCCTCTGAAGGGACTGTGGAGACAGAACAGCTGGTGGTGGATCTGAATTTAAATTTCAGCTCTAAGGGGATTTCCTCAAGATTCCTCGGGAAATCCTCAAGGATTTCTTCAAAGCAATGGCCATTTGGTCCCCTTTGCGTACACAGTCCTTGCTGTCCTCAAGTTCCTACCATTCAGCTCTACTCGGTGGGCAGCTCCATGACTGCATGAGTCTTACCTCAGTCATAATGAGTCTTCAGTGTGGAGCTGCTCCCAGGTGAGCATTGTCAAACAGCACCAAGAAGCAGTGCCAGCAGCAGAGCAATGAAGTTCCCACCTAACTGCTGGTGTTCTTTCATCCAAGGCCACTAACAATGGCCCTAAGTGTGCTGGCAAGCAGGTGACTGAACAGGAAAGAGGATTCTGAGTTTGGGGGAGGGCAGAGGCATAAAAGGGAGAGTGAGAAATTGCAGAATCTTCCAAATAGCTGGTATTTGTCATTTTCAAAGCTTAACCAAGAAGAGGTATGGGGCTGCTGTGTGCTAAAGGCAGAGAAGCAGGGTGCAGAAAGCAACCAAAAGGGGCATGGAGAGATGACTCTCCACCATCTGCCCACAAAGGCTGCTCTTTTGGACACTGGTGGTGACAAAAGCCAGGTGACAGCAGGAATGGTTGCTTTTTTACTCCAGTGATTGGGGCTACCCTGTGCAGTCCTACACACTGCATCCATTCAGATAGGTGCAGTGATGATCTGCATGTGTCAGGATGGAGCTGGGAGAGGCCTCCCTTTGCTCCTGCATGTCTGGTTCGATGGGGCTGGTGGATGAAATAAGGATACAGTTTAATACTAAGCAGATAAAGTTACTAACAGCTGGAAGGAAAGGTTCTGCTCCTGGCCATGCTAGCACTAACATTCATCTAATGAATGCTGTGCCAATGAGCTGGTTGAAGGAGCTAGACCAGCAGAAAATTGTCTTTTTTGTTGTTTTTAGTAGGATTAATTTTCTGTGAACTTAGCTACCTGAACCAGCTCTCAGTGGGATTGAAGGAATGCCAGGAATGCATAGCTGGGGACAGGGTGGGGAGAGCAGACGGGCTGTTTTGGCAGCAGCCAGCTATTCGGTCAGCTTAGCTGTGTTGTCAAACCACATGAAACCTCCATCCCAACTGCTGCTGCTGTCAGTAAGCCTGCGAAGGTGATGGTAGTGATTCCTTTCCTGCAGGTAATAGAAAGGGCAAGGGGAGAAGCTGTAGCGGTCACCCTGAAGCCTCGTCCCCTGTTCCCCCAGCACAGGGAAAGCCCTCTTTTCCCAGGAGGTCCTTTTGAGAGGCTGGGATGCTTGAACTGCTCTTGATGACGTCCTGCACTGGCATTTCACAGCAGGTTCCAGGCAGGCCCAGGAAGCCATCCCAGTCCCTTTGGGGATTGTTCTAGCCCAGATGTAGAGAACGACTAACACGTTTCCTGAAGCTGTGCGAGAGCAGACACTGTGTTGTGGGTTGCTTTGGGTTCGCTTTGAGTTTAACTTTGGCTCTGCAGAAGCATAAGCTTTTCTAGAGCACATAGCATCTAGGTCAAGGCTGTTGTGGTGGTTAGCAGGGCTTCATTTTGACAAGGCAACTGTTGTGCAGAAGAGGAAGGGGGATATAATTCTAGCCTGTAAGTTAAAGCCTCAGTCCAGCAAGCATCAAAACACAAAGGTCAAGGGTAAAGCTTATTCAGACTTGAAAAACTCAAGGAAAAATTCCATATCTACTTGTTATCCAGGTACATGAAGAACAGAACATGACTTTCTGGCTCAGTGAGCTGCTAATTAGTCATATAAAATGCCACAAGAAAGACTGGAAGATGAGCAGAGACCACTAGCATAATGTGGTGGTTTCACGTTGATGGGCAGCTGCACTCAAATGGGCAAAACAGACTCAGCATAAGGGAGGTTGATGCAACTGATTGCTAACTAACAGACCAGATCAGTGAGAACTCAAAGCAAACTAAAAACACCTTCCCCCAGTCTGCCCTTTTCTACCTCCTCTCCCCCCGAGCAGCACAGGGGAACAGGGAATGGGGGCTGCGGTCAGTCCATAATGCTTCATCTCTGCCACTCCTTCACGGTCACTCCCTTCCCCTGCTCCACATGGGGTCACTCTCACAGGATGCCATCCTTCCCGAACTGATCCTGCATGGGCTTTCCATAGGCTGCAGCTCTTCAAGAACTGCTCCAACATGGCTCTGTACCATGGGATCCATCCTTCAGGAGCACCCTGCTGCAGCATGGGTCTCCACAGGCAGCAGCTCCTACCAGATCCCCTGCTCCTGCGTGGGCTCCTCTCCCCAGCTGCAGCTCCGGCCTGGGCCTGCTCCTGTGGGGGCTCTCTGTGGGCCACAGCCTTCAGGCCACCTCCACCTGCTCCACCGTGGGCTCCTCCATGGGCTGCAGCGTGGAGATCTGCTCCGTGTGGTACCCATGGGCTGCAGGGGGACGGCCTGCTCCTCCATGGGCCTCTGCATGGGCTGCAGGGGAACTTCTGCCCGGTGCCTGGAGCACCTCCTGCCCTCCTTCTTGGTGGCTGCAGGGCTGTTTCTCTCTACATTTCCTCGCTCCTCGCTCCCAGCTGCTGTTGCCCAGCCGTTTTTTCCCTTTTCTCGGGGTGCTCTCCAGAGGCACAACCAGCATTGCTCACTTTGGTCAGTGGTGGGTCCCTGTTGGAGCTGGCTGGAGCTGGCTCTTCTCTGATGTGGGACAGCTCCTGGGCCCGGCTCACAGAGGCCACCCCCGCAGCCCCCCTGCTACCAGACCACTGCCGTGTAAACCAAATACACATAATTGTGACGGCCGCCATCAATGTGCAAAATTCAGATTAAAATCCTTTGATCTTAACCATGGCAAAGCTTGAAGATGGGTAGCAGTCCACAAAAGTACCCTGGCCTGGGACGCTGGCTGTTCTCTATGGTGAGACAAAGGCTCTGTATTTTGCCCAAAAATTCAATGCTGGATTCAGGATGCCACCTTGTCTAAACTGGGTATTTAACTACCCCCAAAATTGCAGTTTTGAGAAACTGTCATTTTTATAAGAAGAAGTGCTCCAGACCAGCTATGATGCTTAGATGATTTATTAGTTTTGAAATGTTTGCTCTCGCTTGGGTGTGCTAGGCTATGGTAGAGTCTGAGACTTTGATTCTGGGTTGTTATGTTATTCCTTGGTTGGCATAATTAATTACAAACATTTGCAAATCCTATAGGTATGTAGCTAAAAAGATCATCTAGACCATCCTCCACTTCCAAGGCAGTACTAAATATACTTAGATCTCTCTGGTGCATGTTTCTCTTACCTGCACTTCAAAATTTCAATAAGGGGATTCCCAGTTTCCATATGAAGCTCATTCCAATCTTTCACTGTGAAAGTTTTCTCATACTTACCATAAAGATGCTCAGTGTGAGCCCTGTCTCCCTTTGATGTCAAGTTCCTAAAGGTATTAGGTAAGAGCAGAGTTGGGCTAATACTTCTAGAAATCGACCTCAAGGTATTTGCTGCGAGAAGCTCTGTAGAATGTGAAGGCTTCTTAATGCAGCTCTGCAAGTTTTTTCTCATACAACCTTTACAAACTACTTGGGTTTTCTTCACCCTGCTAGTGGATATGCACATATTTCCTCAGAGAATAAACCAGGGTTTGATTTGTTTTGTTTTGTTTTTAAGTAGCTTGTTACAGTGCCATCAGAAATAAGAAGTACAAGCAGGTTACATGAAGGCCCTATTGTCAAAAATACAAGACATGATATGGTGACCCAGCAGTCCAGGTCCTGCATGGCCTCTGCATACTCTGCCTTGCAGAATGCTTATGTCTTTCCAAGTGAGAAATACAGTGCTGAAAAGGCAAAGGGGCTGCATTTGGGAATTTAGCACAGTGAGCACTGTCTGATCTGCTAAGCTGGAATCTCCAGGCTAAATCTTTCCTGAATTTTCCACTTTTCAGACTTCAGAGACAGGCACCTCGATGACCTCCTTTGCTATTTTTTACTTGCCATGTTTCCTCCTCTCCAGCAGTGATGATGTTCTGTGCTGACCACTCTGCAGTCAGCCTTTCTGTGTGTAACACAACAGGAAACAACCTTTCTCTGTTTTTTTCTTTGTATTTCTCTACGCTTTCAAAAGGCCCCACAGCCTCTCCGTACACTGCACAGAGGTCCTTGGGCTACTGAGGTCTTGAGTTTACATATCCATTTAAACTCTCCCAAACTGGTTCAGTGGTCATTACTACAGTTTTATTTGTCCTTTGACTTGATGAACAAGGAATGATATATAGCTTTTAAACAAATGCATTTAAAAATATTTTGATGTTCCTGTCCTCCTAATTTCCTGTTAGCATCAATTTTTTTTTTTCAAATGTTATCATAGAACATCCTTTTTTTCCTTTTCACTGATCATTTTTATGTAGGTGTGTATTTTTATGTTTTAAAAAGTAACTATGCAGGTAAATAAACTTTTATGAAATAGTCTAAATATATAAAGTTCCATGACAACTTCTTGTATTTTTCTCCTCTCGGTCACATGAAGAATCAAAATCAACGTAAGGCAATTGTTAGCCCAACATTCCTGAGAGTTCCCTGTTTCCGAAAAACAAACATACTTTAGACTAGGGCAAAAGTACAGATCTTTCAACTTCGTTTTTTTCTCTGCTCAGTCTAGAGTTCCTGTCTAAGTGCAGAATTTAAAATTATATTGATTTTCCTTCTTAACAGCCTGCTCCTGCTTCCACAGAAGAAAAGTCAAAGGAAATCTCATGAACATATGGGGAAACGGGATTTCTCTGCTTTATCTGGGACAATAAGGGCTGGGGTACTCCAGATAACAAGAGGGAAAATATTCTGTATGGGTATTCCAGGACACCCTGGAGATCACGATGAGGAGAAACCCAATTGCAAAAACTCAGTTCAGGTCCAGCAGGTCTTATTAACTCTGGTTCAGTGCCAATACAGCAAGACTGCCAGCTGGCCCCTCAGCTATTTGACTGTCTTTGCAGCATACTTTCCCGGTGCTCCATGTTCTGAAAGGGCCTTGTATGTACCAGCGGAGCCAGTGCAGGTCTGGCACTGCATCCTGTCTAATGCACCCTTTTAGGACTTGGAGCACAAATCAGCGATAACAGGCCCTTGGAGCCCTGGTATATGCAGACTGACTTCTTCCAGAGCTCACTTGGATGTCTCTGCACTGCCCTTCCCAGAACTCCCAGTCCCAGAAATGAAGCAAGGGGCCACCTGACGCGACATGGGGAAACCCAGGTTCTGCTGGGTTTCTAGCGAAGACTCTCTGCTGAAGGAAAATGGCATTTCTAGGGTTGAACTGGTAATTTATAATGGATTTGTCATACTTTGCTTTCACACAATCTTTCTCCTTTGTATACGGAGTGTACCTGGACATTCTGAGACCAAGTCCAGCTTTGGGATGACACTACAAGCTGAAAAAGGAATTTTAATGGAAGCTAATTGTATTATTAACAACGTAAAGATACGTAGTCATCTCCATAAGACTGAGTGCTCAGTTTGGGGTGTTGGTGTGCATACATTTTCTACTGCTGCTTCCCAGGCTATTTAAAAAAAAAATACAAAAAGAAGATAAATTTTCAGTAAAAGTACAACTCCTACAATGCATTATGGATCTTGCAAGGTTTGGCAAATATTGAGATCAGTTCCCTGATCTGGAATTCCTTGGCCAGAGGTGCAGAGTGGTCCTTGCTCTGGTCTCCAGGAAGGAGCTACCTCTCTCCTGCACCAGCGCTGTGTGAGAAAAGCAGACCTGGAGCAGAATGGGCTCCTCACTGGTGCACTCACTGGGTTTGGTGAAGCCTAGCAAGCAACGTCTGAACTCTGTGACTGAACTGTTCAGGGGAAGTAGAAGTCAGACCTGATTACTTTTTCCAAGCTTATATATCCTAGTGGCTGCTGCTACTGTTGAATATGATAAACTCCTATTTGTTCACTTTAGCTTGCCATCAGTAGTCACTGTTTGCTGGGGCAAGCCCAGGACGTTTCCCTCCCCACCTGTCAAGCTTGAAGTGTGCTTTGGCATCCTGCCATTGCAGAGTCTCAACGACTTGAGCAGACAGCTTCAGAAACAAGACATCCCAGTACTTACGCCGCCTCTACTTCATGAGCTTTTCTTCCCATCTGTATGCTTTCTGAAGAAGAAAATGTTTGCTGGTCAGAGAGGTTTTCCACATGCGCCTCCTTCAGCTTTCCATTACCGCTAAGAGGTTATATGGGGTGCAGTGCCATACACTGTACTGTACTATATGCAGAGGTGTTCAGACTTAATTTATTCCCTTCTCCTGGATAAAGATTATTGCAGCTGTGTGTTTTGGAAAACTATCAATGAAGGGAGTTCAGCTCATACAACACACTTTCAATAGGGTACTGTACTCTATATTTCCAGGTTCTGTTTTAATTACACTTGCATATTACCTCGGAGGAAGCTGAAATCTGGAAAATGTTTTCTCATATACCATGTCTTAAACCTTCCTGACCTTCTGTTTTATACCAAGTACATTTATGCTTGTGATCAAAATCATATAATATGGGGTAAGGCTTGGCTATCTGGGATAATCTATCAGGGGCATGCTGTCAACCCCTCCTAGCAAAGACTGAACAATTTTCACTGAGAAATGTCCCCACCATCCCTCACCCCACCCCACTTCCAGCAGTAATTCTCTCTTCCCTCCCTTCACATGGCTCCCAACGAGAGCTGCAGGAGTTGGCCATGGGCCATGAATAGGGCAGAAGGTGGCCTTCCCCTGTGGTAGCGAGCAGCCCTGCTGCTCTGAAGAGTCCTGGAGGGACTGAGCAATGGGATGGCTCACACGGTGTCAATGTATTGCCTGTATCCCGATAAAAACAAGCGGGAGTCCTTGGTGTGCCTCCCACCACTCCTGCTGGGCTGGGGAGGTGAGCAGTGTCCACATTGTCTACACTGGAGGCCACAGTGCAGAAAAGAGCCTGATGTCCAGAGCTGAAGTCTCCTTGAGACAGCCAGCATTGTCCAGTGGGCACTGGTGCCATCCGCATCCCCCCAGCTGGTTGTAAGCGGCTGCGAGCGGGTGGCGGAGGCACCCTGTTGACTCACTGCAAGGGGTGTGAGCCTCCTTCAGCTCCCACAAAATGCATGCTTCCTAGGGCTGACAGAATAACAAAACCCAAATGAATCAGGTGTCTGCTTCAGGGCAGCTTTCAAGTAACCTTTAAGCCCATGCCAAAGAGAGCACATCTCGATCTTCACATCGTCTGCATGTCTGGAGGACGTCCCAAGAGAAACAGATTTAGCAAATATGTGTGAGCAGCAGAGGGTCTGTCAGTCCTCTGCGCAGCTCTTGTTCAGCATGCAGGAAGTACAGATCGCTGTCAGCATCTTTCTGTAACCACCTTGTGAAGAGCTCTGTCCTCGCTGTGTGGTGAGCTCTGAAGCCGCTGACACCACTCTCTGCTCCTGGCTCTGGCACTGACACAGCTCATGGGCTTGTGCCTTTACTTGTCTCAATGCCTCACTCTGAAACACAAGGTAGCTTCTACTTTTAACAGGAATTAAATAAATCTTGTCAAGCAGAAACCTTTTAGTGGGACTAAGCTGCTTTTTAATTCATCTGTAAGCAAGGATTTTCAACTATGAAGCAAGAACTTGTAAAATGGAAAGTTTTTCATCAGAAAGCAATGATTATGGAAGAGCAGCGCTGGTCATAACAGAAGGCTGAGTTTGAGGTCCTAATGTGGTACCGTAGCTGAGAGGGAAAGCTGAACCCTGGATGATAATGAAGGTCAAAATCCAGTAAAAGTACTGTTAGTGTTGTCTCTGTGGCATTGAAAAGACTTACTGTTAACCCAAACATTAAATGAGATCTGGTGCAAAAAGTATTTGGAGAAATGGAAAAAAGTCTAAAAAAAAAAAAAAAAAAAAACATGAAGGGGAAAGAATGTGGTAAAGAGGGTGCACAGCAAAAGCATAACCAAGTTGATCTATGTCTTCCATAGAAAAGAAAAGAAAAAAAATCATCAAGATCTGCATAGGTAGAACAGTGCCCATGGGAATAAGTTTTTTAGTATAGCAGACAAAGAAGCCAATTCACTGATTCAAAGTGGAAACTGGACAGTAGGTAGAAATAAGCTGCTTATTAAAAAAAATGAAGTGCTAATATTCACAGAATTAGCTTAGAGCTGACTGTGGTAAGCTTTTTAAAACTTCTGGTCTTTAGATCAATTCTGGATCTCTCTTTCCAAATATGTAATACCCAGCTATTATGTAGCATCATTTAATTCCAAGGAACTTTAAAAATAGACTTCCTTTTAAAAACAAATTGGTGGGAAAAGAGAGACCACATCAGAAAGCCATGTTTCTCTAACCAGACAGTGGCCAGGGCGCCGTAAAGTCCTATGCAATGGATTAAGCCAGGAGGTCCTACTGTACTAGATCAGTGAAACTTTTGGGCTTAATGGAGAACATAAGAATGGTTTTGCGAAGTGAGACCATGGGTGCATCCAGCCTGTCTCCAATGGGTGACAGCAGATCCCTAAAGAAGATAATAAGGACAGGAGGAATGTGTAGTGAGGTTTTCCTGGCACAGCTTCTCAGCTCCCAGAGGCTCAGAAAGTCATGGGGCCTTGTGTCCACCAGCTTTTCATGGAGTTTTCTTCCATGAACTTATTCAGTCAGGTTTTTTTTAACACATGTAGACATGTAACATCCAAAACAGCATGTGGTCAGGAGTTGTGCAGTTGGGCTATGCTGTAGGAATCAGTATCTCTTTGTTTCAACCCTGGCCTGAACTGGTTTCATTTGGCATACCGTGGTTCTTGTTTGGGAGCAAACTTACTCCCAGCTCACATTCTCAGCCCTCATCACTTTTCCTTCTTGCCCCAGTCACCTCTCACTGAAGACCTCCAGCCTATCTAATTACTCCTCATACAGAAGCTGTTTCATACTTCCAATCGTTCTTATTGCCTTTTTCCAGCTCTACTGTATCAGAGTGTTCAAGAGCCGTATATATCCCTGGAGTACCTGCATATTGTTTTCTCATTTGTTCTCTATTTCTCTCCCAGTCGTTGCTAAAGTCGCGTTTGCTACCCCGATGGCTATAAAAACGGAGCTGATATTCTCAGAGATGCAGAGCCCCTAGGTAAAATTTTCACCTGGGGTATGCAGCTCATCCAGCTGAATGATCTTAATTGTTCTTCCTGCCCTTATCACCTGTGAATTGCCTTCCATCCTTCAATCATATTACAAGATTCAGTCAGTATCAACAGTCCCATAATTTGCTTATACTTGCAAGGTCAACACAGTGACCCTTTATAGCACTGAATTAAATTCCTTTTCTCCAGAGCCTCCCAAACCTCTGGAACTTCCCCAGAATTCCAAGATTTATTAAAAATCAGTAGGCTTAATGGTGCAGGTTAAATGTTCTAAAACTCGGACAGTGCCAGCACATGCTCCTCATCACTTTCTTATCTTACTGGCATGGGGAATATTTCATTACTGTTGCAAAAAGTGAATTATTTCATATGGCTTTTTTCTCTTCCCAAAATATTACAATGGTTTGAGAAGCAGATAGCTTCACTGTATTTATATTTTGAGATAAATAGCAGCTCGTTTTTCTTAGCAATCCAAAGAATCAATCTGTTTTTAAAGTTTATATACCTCAGAAAAACTCCAGCTAGTCACTTATATTTTCTGGAACTCATTGATCAGATTATAATCACATAATATTCCATAGGGGAAAAAAATGAAGTCATCAATAAACTTGTCCCATTTCTGTAATATTTTTGCATACATCTGAGACTCATCTTCCATCACCAACCCACCCGAAGGGCGTTTAAGTTCCAGTAAGGATGCTGTGAAGTGAAGATCCATGGACTGTAGTCACTGGATGTCCAAGCGGACAACTCAGCCTTGATCAAGCTTGGACACCAGGCTATGGCTCAGGGATCTGTAAAAATGCTGTGGCCATGTATCATCGCTGATGGCAGTGACAGCTTCTTGCAAACACATTTGTGCACAGGCGTAGTGGTTTGGATATGTGCCCAGAGCCCAAGTATGGGCTGTGCAGCTGCCAGTCACTCATGTCTTCTTTCTCCCCTCTCTCCCTCCCTGCACTTGGTATTTCTTGCCTGTTGGACTTTTCCAGCAGCTGTTCTCACAATGTACCTAAAATATTCATCTTTCCGTAACACAGCTGTTTACCTAAGGACCCAGCAGCTAAAGGACCCGTTTGGATGTGGAAGCGTTTGGTGCAAGTCCTTCCTCTGTGTTATTTGCATCCCAGACTTGGTCAGCTCACCAGTGCCCTGAATGGCGCGCTCCCTGCAAGGTGTGCTGGGGTAGCCATCTACCTCAGCCCTCCCAGGGAAGCTCTTTGGCTTCCTCTTGCAGGGAGCAGGCAGGAATTTCCCAAGCGGAGTCCAAATGCAGCCACACAGCAAGGGATGTGGATCCCCCCACACACCTCACTCCTCCCCGCAGCCACGAGCGTGGCGGGAGAGGGAACAGACCCCAGGCCTCAGGTGCCTGGCCCCAGAGAGAAGCGCGCACGTGGGGCGCTGGGCCCGGCACCTCCCGGCAGCTCCCAGCTCAGCATTTGGATGCTTCTGTTCACTCTTCTGGGACCGGGCTCTCTCCTTGGGCTGTCAGGGAAGCCACTTGCTTTAGTGCTCTGAATCAGCTGGAGCCAAGGGCTGCTGTGAAAAACACCCAAAGGCCGAAGTTAAGGCACTTGAGGTAACCATCCAGAGCTGCACAGTCGCTCTTTTTAACCTTAGGCTGCACGTGGCTTAGAGAAGACAGACTGCCTGCCTGCCTGTGGCCCAGCAGTGAAACTCATGATCCATCTGAAAACCTCATAAATGGAAGTGCCTCATCATCCAAACTCAGGTTTCTCAGCTCTGTAGCTTTGGAAGTCCCCCAGCAGCACACACGGCCACAGTCGGTACTCGTGCTAAAGCTACCGCTGTTTCTGGCTGTGCAGGGCCGCTGGCAGAAGCCGTTTGTCTTTGCTGGGTTTCAGCAGCCTGCTCCTGCTTTAAGTCCACAGCAGCTTCTGGGCCAGAAGTCTGAGCAAAGCCCTGAAAGCCACTGGCAAGTGGAAAGAAGAAAAAAGAATTACTCACACCAAGCCCTCAGAAAAATCACCGGTTGGCATGTGGACTCTCCTATTCCCACCAGCAGCACTGCCACCCAACCCAGCTCTTGCTCCATTTGGGTATGCATTCACCCCATGATCCTGCATTCAGCCCATTTTTATCTTCCATCTGTCGCCCAGTCCTCAGCCGCTCTCATCCTCCACCGCTCTGTGACTGCTGACCTCCCCCTGAAAGCCAGTTCTCCCCGAGTCCTTCCTCCCAAGCCACGTTCCCTCGGGTGTTTCTTTAGAGCATCTCCTGCGGCCTGCATTTCTCCCCACGCTGCCATTAGCCTTTTCTCCCCTCTCGCTGGGTTCCTGTAATCTGATCACTAACAATATGTGCTAAAGACTTCTTTGCCGTCTAAAGTTTATGAGTCTTATTGCACCTTTGCAGAAAAGATTGCTCCTGTGAAGATATAAACCCCCTTCTCTAAGCCTGTGGAGGACCCACATTGTGTTTCTCTTTCAGCATTTCTGGAGAAAGATTGATATTTTGAAGCCATTTGCACAAGCAAAAATGAAATGTGGCTGATTTTATCAATTTAAAAAATGCTTATTTCTGACTTTATTCCAGTGACAAATGATATCTTGTCAAAAACAAGCAGACAGTATCTGAATGTACGGAAGCATAACACTCATTGTAATGGCATTTCTCTGGTGGTACAATGGGCAGAATCTGCTCAGCCCCAATTCCCAAATGGCGAAGCCTGGCACAAGCTATTACAGTGAGCAGACTCCTAGAGAAAACCAGCAAAAAGGGCATTTCCTGTCCCCTAGCAGAGACTCAACCAATTAATTACAATTAACAGAGTGGTTTCTCTTGACAGCTGTGCCCTTCAAAATGATACCAGGGAAAACTGAATCCAGTTGCCTGACTTCAGCTAACCTAATTGTTGCAGAAAATTGAAACTAATTCTAATAAACTAATAAAAAACAGCGAAATAGGGACATCAACAAATTTGGGATGACAGAATAAATGGACTATTCTGAGTGCTTAGTAAAGTATATTTACTGCACTGTATTTATTGTTTTACAAAAAATGTTAAGATTTCCTTCTTTATTAAATTTGTTGAGAAGCAATGAAAGCTCGTGCAATTTTATTTTTAAATATCATTTTACTACCCAACAGCAACAGTAAATTCATAAAATAACACGTGATTGACCAGGACTATGGAGTAAAAAAAAATTGTTTGCTTTGTACATTCTTATTAGTCTTGGCTAAGATGTTATAAAAGCAGTATCTTTTAACACCTTTTATTATACAAGGGTCAAGGGGTTTTTATGTTTCTTAAAGAAAGCTTCAAATAGCCCACATAGCGGGTTACTGCATCTTTCATATGGCTGCTGTATAAACAAGCACGTTTTACACAGGAAATGACATAACCATGTAAAAGTGTACATGGAGTTTAGGCACATATTCAAACACTAATGGGAATGCATTGTTTTAAATGGCATACTTTTATGTTTACCTATTCAGCTTAGTACCCATATTTTAGCCAAATACAACAAAAATTATCCACACATACCTGTCTTATAGTGTACTGTTTATTTGAAATTTGGACCTTCACAAAGACTCTCATGGGACAGATAATGACCCTAAAAAGTAAATACAAATGAGGCATTCTCAGTGAGAGAGTGAAACCTGCCATCATAAAGGTGGAAAGCTGAACTTTTAACCTGTATTGCTTTACAGCTCAGGTTTCTGTGCGTTTCTACCATCCAGTTGCTAACACCAACTCACCCATGGGAAGAAAGCCGTAACAATAATTTAGGGTGTCTATCTTTGCACATTGTATAATGACCATGCTAAAGAAAGCAGGGACAAACTTCTGCAATTCCAAGGTCCTCTGTTTCTTTCCAGTTTCTTTGCTGTGTGTCAGTCCCAGATGATGCCCTGTCCCTGGACCTCTGATTTCAGAGAGGCATGAGGGCTGAACGAGTCCACCTGGGTCACACTTCTGGGCTTGTCTGTGACAATGAAAATTTGTAATGGCCACCATTCACATATCTTGGGAAGTTTTGATCCATGTTTCTGGTCTTACTCCAGATAACTCAGATTATTTCCATGTAAAAACTGGACAAGATTTGAAATGGTTTGTGAGTAAAAACTGAATGGATATATGGAATTCAGATTATAAAAAAAAAAAAAAGACAGCTCACTGTGGTTGCCTCTTTTTGTTGCTATTGCAATTTGGAGTGATTTAAGAATAACAGAAACTGCTTTGAGAAGAGCAGTGAAAGAGTTCAGTCCTTTCAACACTGTAGACTTATGTGATCATAACCATTCAGTATTTTATAATTAATTATAGAGACAGAAGTCTGCACCAGATGATCCCAGTGGCTCAAACAATACAGTGATAAAGCACTGATAGGCTAGCATATGTTTATACCATGATGAAAGTCAGTAGACCACTCCAGAATAAAATAGCATTGAACTGGAATTACCAGAGTTATCAAACATTTTCAGTACTGTAAATGCAAAAGGATGCCCTGGACATCACAACAACCAGCATTATACACCAATACTCAATTTGAGAGTTAAAAGTGAAAATAACTACCCTTATCCTGCTGTCTACTAAGCGCACTGATACAAACTCCTCACTTTGAGCTGGGCCAAACTTGACCAGCGCCAGGACTTTCCCTTCTGGAGGCCACCACACCTGAACTATCAGCTGAGCAACGTGGAAGTTGGGTCACCCCCTGGTCTGAACACTCAGGCTGAAATTGCTCCTGTTTAGGCCAAACCCAGTATCTGGCAATGTTGATGTGGTAATAATCCATTATAACTACAGCATTTAAGTGTCTGTAGTTTCACATTTGTTTAAACTGATGTTGAAGACCTAATAGTTTGTTTTTTTGTGTGTGTGTGTTTTTTTTTTGTTGTTGTTTTTTTTCCTTTCAAGGGATATCTACAAGATCAGAATCTTGTTTTTCAAACCAGTACCAAAGGACTTTTTTAGACCTTTATACATCAGTGTTCATTTCAATTATTCTTTGGTTCACATTGTTTGCTTTGGGATAATTGCAAAATCATAGCTTTTTTTTTTTCCATTTAGATGCTGATATACTCAATTTAATTACCACTCATCTGAATCTTTCTCTTGTTTTATTAATGTATTGAGAAATTCATACAAGGAGAGGAAACAAGTGATACTAAGTGATAACCAGGTTTTTAAAACTCTTCATCATGGGCAGCCTCAGCAGGATCATCAGGCTGATCAACAACTCTGCAGCCTGAAGTGTCAAGCAATTTTTCTTCTCAGATTTCCAAACTATTGTGCATCATGAACAGCACGAATGCTACCTTCCTCCAAAGGAAGCAGCATCTCATAAATCCAGCTGGAACTGAAGCAAAGTGCTTTTTAGAAAGATGGTGCTTAGCTACAATCCCAGGTGTTAACTTGTCTCTTAACTTAGGTTTGCTTCAAGTGAATTTACATAGGCAGTATTTGCTATTTTAAACTGAGTGCCCTGAGCCAGGGAGGGATGTGCCTGTGCTGTTAATAAATTGAATGGCACAGCTGTGTCCATCACAGGTGAGAACAGAGATTTCACTGGGAACTTGCAAACAGGCACAAGCATGGGGAGCAGCACCAAGAAGGAAGGAGGCAAGAACCCTTTCTCGTGGTCATCTAACCAACCTCTCCAGAAGGCAGCTGTGGTCAGCGCTAGAGAAAGGAGCCTTAAATGCTGCAGGCCAGTCACCTAGAAAACAGCCAGGAGAAAGACAAGAAATGCTCGAGCAGAATGGGCAAACAGAGTCTGAAACACCCTCTTGATTCCGAACTGGGCAGGAGAAAGTTTTCTCTCCTACTGTGACAATGGTAAAACATGTCTAGATAAGCTCATAGTAAAGCTTAGGATTAAAACTCCTTGTTGTTTTGAAAGTCATACGAGAGGCTGAAAGCCAGTGGACTGGCTGGTGGTCACCAGTCAGGGCTGGGCCAGTGGCTGTTGTCCTGGCCTAAGGCTCAGCCGGGAGAAGACCAGGACCTGGGAAGTGTTCACACCAGGAGCCCTGGGGACAGCCCTGAGCCACACACCAGATCCATAAGATGCCGGAATTTTTCATGCGCATGTGATTGAGTAGCTTCAAGCGCTTGCCATTTTAAATGCGTATAAACCTGCTATTTAGTCATTTTCTCTCCTGTCAGCACAGCATTCCGACCCACCTCATTTTGTGTTATTGTATGGCCCGGGCTGAGTAATATCCAGTCCTGCAGGCAGGAATCACTGTGCTAAGCTATTGCAAAGAGATCACACACATATGAAAGCTTCCTGCAGAGCTTTTTTCTGTATCGCCCCGCTGTAGGCTGTGGCACATGACAGGCCTGCCTGCCCAGGGGAGCGCCACGTCTCTGGCAGCAAGGCTGCGTAACCAGGTATTTTAAGCTGGTTAAGGGCTCAGCAGCCTAGAGAGAGCAGCAGGAAGGGCAGAGCTTTTTGCCACTATTTCTCCATGGCTATTGACCGGGTGCTTAGGACGGTTTGCTGCTAGGGTGAGTTAGAACAGGTTCAGTCTGGTGTCAGTGCAGGAGGACCTCGGGGGCCATATTCACCCCCCTGCCACTGCCCTTGCCAGCGGTGCTGTGCAGAGCAGAGTTCAGCCTTAGGAAATCGTGTGACATTCTGGTTTAAACTGTGACGAAACAAAGATATCAAACCTTAGCATTTGTAATTTAGACTATTGATAAACTACTTCAGTCATTTCTGATGGTTCTTATGGCCTGTCTGATCCATCTACAGTCAGATGTCTGGTACCTGGCTTTGTAGGTGGAAGCATACAAAGAGTAATCCTAGAATGAATTTATAATCCATATCTAGAATAGATATAGGGGATATGCAAACACAGTCATTGGAGGGTTGAATAAAAGGATAACAGAGCTCTTTTGCAGTCAACTGCATAACTCATTCTTGCCCCAGATACCTCAAGTGATAGTGTCATTCCACACCAGATCAAAATACTACGTATGTATTTTCAGGTCTTTCTTCCAATGTTTCCATGGTCTCTTTCTGTGGCAGCAGAGTTAGAGGCAACCAAAATACACGAACATGTTATGCACACCACTAGAATTCTGCTGCACTGAAAAGTCCCTTTCACTTGTATTTATTGTACAAAAACATTAAAAGCAAATTCTTAACAGCATTATAATTATGCAGAGTTGGACAGCTAGACACAATGTAGCACTGTGTCAATAATTAATTACATCTTATGCCATAATTGAACACTTTGTTTGAGAACAACTTGGACCTTATACAGAGTAATATATCTTGCTACATAATAATGGAAAGGTGGATACTTAAGAAAGATATGTAGCTTGGAGGAAAACATACATGGAAACAAACACCTCCTGCATCACCTATCTCCATGTACAACTTAAAACTAAATCAACATATTATATTTAATTACTCCTTTTTATATATGCATAGTTTCAAGAGCTAATCAGAAAGAAATCATATTACAGTGTAACTATTTACACCAAGATGGGAGCATGCCAGAACACAACCTTGTCTTTTAGATATCAGGACTCTTTTCTTACATTTCTTAATGGACAATGCACATGGGACTCAGACATAAAGTCAGTCTCAAGAACATTGTTCAAAGGAGCAAACAGGTCATACCCACAGCTCACTGATACCATCTTTACACACTGCCCCTATGGTAAAAGCAGGTGACCTAGAGGCACGGAGGTCTAATATTCTGTCACAGACTTTAGTTAGAGCCAGTCTTGTGTTGCCAACACAAGGCTTTATGTTGGGCTGCATGATAGCATCCAAATACTACTAAAATATGCCCACAGTGGAGACATGGTGGAGAGACATGCAGAATCACTGTATTTGTCGCTACATCTTTGTAAACATATTTACCCTAGAGGTAAGAAGTTAACCTTGTTTGAGGAGAGGTTATGTTCAGTGTGTCATATTACCTTTCATAACATATTCACTTGAGCAACTGTTTTGCTACCTACAGCCACACGACTCCACTACCATGTCCTCATACTGCTTGTAGACCACGTTGTTTGCAGAGTCAATGAAAAGAATGCTGATAGGACTCAGCCTGGTTGGGACACAGCAAGTTGGGGGTGTCGATTCGGGGTCCATTGAGTTCATTAAAGTTTGGATCACCGCGTGATTGGTGGGCTCCAGATGGGATCGAAGGGGGAATTCACAAAGACCTTCGCAATGATACGCTTCATATTCAAGAGGAGCTATTATCCAGTCATCCCAGCCCATATCCTTAAAATTCACATGGAGGGCTTTTCTGCTACACCTTGCCTTTGGATTCTTACTGGGCCTCTTCCCTTGCCGTGTTGCTAGAGGAGCTCTTCTCTTCCGCCTCTGATTGAATAGGTACTCATAAACAGTTTTGTCATCTTGGCCGGATCTAGCTTTGATTTCATTGAAAAATAAGTCTCTTTTTTTTGTCCTCCCAAAAACCAAGAAGAGAGCCTTTTCATTGACCTGTCTTCCCGTTCTATTAAATCCCACAGCCCTGAGATCAACAGCTCTGCCCCTGTCAAAAGTTTCCAGTTCAAAACACAAGTTAACCAAGTTTTTAAAGTTCCTAAAAAGCTTCCAGATGTCAAACACTTCCCACTTTGGTGTATCTGTGATAGTGACAGTACGAGAGTCCAGGAGTGTTGCTGCTTGTCTGTTGGTAGAGCAACTAAATAATTTCACTTGGGAAGTTTTTCCAGAAGAATGAGACTTCCAAGTATCAGAAGGCTTTTTCCTCAATATTCGAAGTTCTGCTCCCAGCAAGCCATCTTTTTCTAATGCACTGATGTCAAAAATATATTTTTGTTTTCTTATAGTTGGTGCTCGCTCATCTAAAAAAAAAGCACACACATTTTTAATTGTATATCAAGCACAGAGCAATAGTGGTTTTTCAATTCTTCATGGTGTTCCTGAAGTTTGCTCATAAGCCTACAATTTCCCTTAATTAGCCCACTAAACAGAAAGAACAATTTTTGTCTAAGGGATCAGCTCTGAGCAGGGACCCAGAAGTACTCAGGGACACAACAGGGAAATGAGTTTCTGAGTTTGCCCTGTAGAAATGTCATTTCTTTCACCAGTGGGCATTTTCTAGCTTCAAAGTAGCAATTAGTCAATTGGAAAATAGTTGTTTATAAGGGCTGAGCACTCACAGGGCCTATTCACCACTTACATCCCACATAAATTACCGAAACAGGACTTCAGTGGTGCCCAGGCCTCATGCTGGCTCCAAACATGAGCAACTGTACCCTTAGACAATACAATAGTGAATTAGTCCTTTAAAACCAACATCCCCCAGGAACTGCCAGACACAAGGATAATTGCCTTATTAACTTAACTCCACATGATTCACAACTTTTTCAAATTGGGCAGAAAAACACACCTCCCTTTAATCTGACACTACATTTGCTTGGTTAAGCTCAGGAGAAGCACTAATGAGGAATATGGCTGAGCCAACATTTTTTCGATGTTACATTAACAACGCCTTCCAGTGGCGAGCTGAGGACTCAAACGCAGAACTTGTGAGCAGCGTGTCATCCCTTCCTGGAAGCCAAGCTATTCTTAATTAAATGGCAAAAAAATCCAGTCCTGGCTGAGCCTTCCATCACCATTACCTTATTAGCTGTAGCCTGTGTTGCTTCCTTAATCCATGACAAAGTTCTTATTAACGTCACTGGAAGCAGCATGGAGCTAATTCTCCAGCCAGAGTGGTCAGGTGAACATCTTTCTTTAGGAGCTTGGATATTTCTTGTGTGAAAACAGACACTAGTCCAAATTTCCAAAAAGGTTTGGAACCATAATGTTGAACCGCAAATTATGGAGTCCCAGAAGTTATTTACTCTCATTAGCCCATGCTTAGCTGTGAGCTTCTGTGGTTAGAAGGCTGGTGGTGCCTGAAAGCATGAGCTTGAAGCTAGTACAGATACACTGATGCTACACTATAATGACTACAAGGGTCTACAGTGTAGTTCCTCCCAACTCTACCTTGAACGAATCAGGGTGACCCTTCAATACTGAAACTTTTCATTTTTTCACTGAATAGCCCCATTCTCAGCATAACAATAAAATCTAATGTTACGAGTTTCCAGGAGCTACTTATGGAAACAACATAAGACAAAAATGTAAAAATTTTTTAACACCTAAACATGCAAGGACTGATGGATTTTCAACAATACGCTTCTAAAATATTTTCTTAATGTTTTGTTTGGCTGCCACACAACCATCTAGTTCTGTCTTTAGATGAATTTGCCAAGATAAGGCATGAGGACAAAATCTGCGGAAAAGTTGTATGATTTCACGTACATTAAAAAGAGCTTTTTGACTTTAACAATGTACAATTACTTTCTAATAACAGTGTTTACCTGTATAAGCACACTCAGACATCCCTCTCTGTCCGCACACACACACACACAGACTTGAGCTCCTTTCTTACCTTGTCCTTTGTCTATAAAGCTGGTTATTGTATTGGCAAGTCCAGCCTCCAGTTTTACACTTCCATTAACACCTTTTCTTTCTGCATCTGAAAGAGTCCTGTACAAAGAGAGCATGTATTCATGTGGCGTTATAGGGGGATGTCTGAAGGTTTCCTTAGTTTCCCTTTGGGTTACAGGCTCTTTAGTCTTTTTGGTTTTGAAAGAACCGGTATCAGTACTGCTTGTGCCAGTTTTTTTCAAAGCCGCCTTGCTGCTAAGATTTTGAACCTTTGGAGTCACTGTCCTTACTCCAGAAGGTCTGCCTGGGAGATGTCCTACCTTTGCCTCCGTGGCTGCTGTTCTTGAGAGAACCTTCTGTGATTCATCATTCTTGGCCGACAGAGCTCCAGCCTGAACAGCATTGCTTTTAGTCCTAGCCTTTGAGGTCCCAGTACTGTGTCCATGGTTTGCAGTCCGCAGTGTATCTGCCCGTGCTGAGGGATTTCTCTCTTTTCCTTCTGCTTTCAACAAACCTAGTTTAGATCCTGGATTACTCTGGCCTGCTTCAGAATTACTCAGTGCTCCAGGAACAAGATCCAGGGACAGCCAAGTCAAATGCCAAAGCAGTAAAGTGAGAAAGTGCAGGATTTTCATCCTCTGGTCTTCCTCTGAATGCCACTAAAGAAAAAATCAGAAAAGGTTCCTCCAGTTTGGCAGAAGAAAACATGAAAGAAATTAAAAACCAAAGTCAGCAAAAGTGGTTTTCGTTTGAGATTAAAACATTTCAAATCTCGTTGTTCAATACTTGTATCCAGTCCCATAGTGGAAGTGCTCATGTACTCAGATATGATCTCCCCTGACTTCAGTTAGCAGCTATAAAGAACTTGTTCTTGAAAAGAGAAAGTTTACCACCTCGTTTTCTTCTGTAAAACTGACTGAAAACTTGAAGGAGTCCTGTTTAAATCTGAGGGGTTTTTTTTCCAAGAAGGAAGAATGGCGTAATGCTGCCTCTGTGTTAAAAGGTTTTTTTAAAGTTTTGAATCCTTTCCAGTGAAAATATTTCACACACAGAGACCTGCAGGTGCTCAGAAATCTTTTACAAACCTGAACTCAGGAATTGGAAACGGAATTCCAACAAACCTATTTAATTACTCTCTGATGTCATGCTGTCTAAACTAATTTAACTGCGATATATTTCTTTAAAAAAATCTTCTTTGCCCTTTTCATTAGCATGAGTCATACTCTGCCTCATGTGAAACAACTCCACAGGCTCAAAACTCCAGAGGATGCCTTTTCAAGTGGCAATACGACCTCTACCTTAGCCTTCGATGAACTTCATGTTTAAACGGGACAAACTGCAAGATCAACAACAGAGACCTGTCGTACAGTCCACTGGTACACATACATTAAAATCTCTAAGTATAACTCGTTAGGTCTTTTTTTTCTGGAGCACTGTAACAGCAGCTTCACTTTGTCCTCTGATGACTTAGCCAATAATGCAGGCGCTTAATGAGGGTAACGTTTAATTTTGTATAAATGCAGCACGGCCATGCCTGCATTCAGTGTATTTTGGCGTATTTATTGCCATGCTTTGAAAAAATCCATGTAAGCCCAGTTTGCGAAGAAGCCTGTGCCGGCAGTGCACCCTGCAGGCAGCCAGGCTCCTGCCACCTGGAAATGCTTGGGGAGCCGGGGACACCCCGAAACCCCACTCTGTGCTCTGGAGGCAGCTGGATGCCAGCCTTTGTTTTAAAATTGGATGCAAAATTTTCAAGAGCTGCCTGCCCCATGGCCAGGGGAAGGCTAGGAGTTAGAAACCAATTTTACTTACATGGGAAGAGTATCCTGCTGCTTTCAGCTGTACAAAAGGGAGCATGGAGCAAGACCATCTTTCATAAGCTACAAAAAATGAGCTGCTGTTGTTCTAAATGAGGCTTTGGGAAATGAGGCACAGGCTGGATTGAACAGGGATTAATGGGACCCTTCCCTCACCCTGCACTCATGCTCAGCCCAGTCCTTCCCCCCAGTTGGTTTTATTCCTAAAGCAAGAATAAAGGGAATAGATACAACACTTTTTAGATTTTTAGCTTGATTTGCACATGCTGTAGCATTCCCCACCCTGACTAGTATCAGAAACACCAAATTACTTTCATAAATAACAACCTGCAGCCCTTTCTACATGAGGAGCTCAGAATGTTTTACCTTATTTTGGTGGAGGAACTGAAGGATAGAAAAGTTCAGTGATTACAAAGATGTCCCAAATAAAGCATAACAAAATACCTCACCCTCTTGATTTTGGCCTAATTGCCATTCCTCTGAAGTAGTTTTGATGTTCCCCATCAAAACAAAGCAGCTTTTCCCTGAGTTACATCCAACAAACCCCCTCCCCAGCAGTTCCTCCATGCTGTCCCATGCCCTCCCAACCATGCCATCCCTTCTTCCTTCCCAAACTGCCCACCCTCCAGCGAGCAGAGGCGGTGTGCTGCCTCGGTTCTGCGCTATGGGGGTACTCGCCAGCTAGCCAGTAGGCCACAAAACCAGCTAAATGTTGAGTTCACACTTTCATTCTATCCAGCTTCCACTTTTCACGCCACTTGTAAGAATTTAGTATGTTTAAGATCTCTATTGCTCCGTCAGACTTGGTTGAGATTTGCAGATATACAAATGATTTGGGAGATGAACAGGAAAGAGCAGAAGGTATGAAAATGTGATTACGTAGGCCTTGTCTCTTAGTAAAACAGAGTAAAAGCAGATTCAAATGTTCAAGCAATCTTTACATATCTGAGATGAATATACCCATCAATTTATGGATTTTATTACTCAAAAAAATAAATAATAATATTGCCAGTAGCAACGAGTAAAAGAATGAACAAAACAGAGGTAAATCAGCCCCTCATCTCACCATGGAATTAAACATCTTAATGGGCTGGACAGGCCCACGCAGGAAAAAAAAAAAAAAAAAAGAGCAAAAGCAAGCAGGATGCTGTGCAAACTCTTCTCTGTCTTTTAAACAGTCTCTCCTGAGGCACTCTCCAGCAAGGTGCTTGGTCACTGTACAGAGGGCACGGAGCCCCATGACTCCTAGAGCGGGATCCTGGCCTCGGACAGCAGCCATGGAGTGGGGCGTCCGATCATAGCCCTGTGCTAATGTGGGGCAACCGGACTTAGCCCAGGCTAAGCTCAAGCTCCCCGTATCTTCACCTTGTTTCCACAGTAGATACCAGGACAGTAGGACAGGCTGCATGCCTTGGCTGCTGCTCTTGTTGGGGACAGGGCTGACAAACACGAGCAGATCCATCTCAGCCTCCACCTGCCCTCATTTTCACAGGAGTCTTGGAGCACTCGGAGCTGCCACCACCACGTCCCGGGCACAGCTGGGAGGGATGTGCATGTGGCTGGGGCCATCAAGCAGCTTGCTGTGACTTTGAGAGTGAGCCCCTGCAGAGACAGAGCTCACAGAGCTCACAGAGAGTATCTATGAGCTAAGCCCTGGGGACTCCTTTAGCTCTCAAAAGTATTACCAATTATTCCTGTCCCTTAAATAATTTAAGCTGGACACTGCTTCTGGCAGAACCTGCATGCCAGTATTTCTCATCTTGGGGAGGTACAGCCCCAGACCTCCAGCCTCGTGCTCCTGCATATCACTGACATGAGTGCTTTGACACAAGCTCTTACAGAGCAGCGCTCTATAAAGTTCAGAACGACATGAAAAGTTGAGACTGCATAAAATGATCCACATGCCTGGCAGCACTGCTGTATACAGAAGGGCATCTTATTTGAAGATTGAAATCATCAAGCTGCACATTGAAAAAAATGTATTTCTTTTCTATCTTTGTCTCATTTGACATGGATTTATAGTTTTAAATGAACCTGCGCTGCTTTGTGTAAAGCAGGTTTTCATAGCCCAGTTGTTTTCTGAGCCGCTCCCAGTTTTCATCATCATTTTGACACAAGGAGCAGGCACAGCAGGGGCAGCTCCCTGACACTCTTGTTTATGCCAACCTCGTTCTTCAGTGTCTCGCTGGGCAGGCTTCCTCAGCCAGCTGCTACTATGTCCTTAAACCCTTTTTTGCAATCATAGCTTCATGGGACACTGTGCCCAGTTTTGAATATTTCTGGTTTTGCCTGGATTTCTAATGATGCTCTAGCTATTCATGGAGCTGAATCCACCTTGCTTATATTTAGGCTTCCACTGTACTGGAGATGATTGTCTAGACAGCCTTAACCCTAATGACCGAGAAACGAGGTACAAACTGGAACCGTAAAGTCACGGGTAGCAGAAATGACCTGCTAATTGCTTCCTCACTTTGTGCCATTTGCACGCTGCCTTACTTCTAGCTGGCTGCTACTCGCAAGTGGAAATTTCTTCCACGTAAACTCGTGTGGACGCTGCAGCCGCCTTTACTGCTACCCGAAGGCTCTGCTTGTGCTGGAAAAGCAAACGGGCCCTGCCCGTGGAGCCAGGGGAGCGCATGTCGCAGGTCAGACATTACGGATTCGCACACGGACCCCGGCGTTTCTCTCACACCCAGCACCCGGCACAGATGCCCGCTCGCTGGGTCACCGCTCCGCTGTGTCCGGCGCGGCTCAGGCCGGTACCCGCACCCAAACCGCTGCCACCAGGGAGAACGGAACCGCTGCCGCCCCCTCCGCCCGCCC
>VXAA01007073.1:175026-213617 GCA_013399115.1 Anseranas semipalmata
GCTCGTTTAATCAGGGCCCAGCTACGAGAGAGCACCCTAGTGAGAGCCCGAGGAAGTCCTACGGCTTGCGCTGGTACCCGTGCTGCTAGTTATGGGTGGAGGGGGTCTGACAGATTTGTTTTGGTTTGGATGTTTTTTACCCCATGGCTGAAGGAAGGCTGCAGTGTAGGTCTTGCTAAAAGAAACCCAGCCGGTCAGCTGCACGCCGTCTGGGCTGAAAACTGAACGTAGCAGCCGCTTGCTGAGCTGCAGCGCACGGTCAGGACTGCGGTCAGAACTAACTTTTAATTTGCTAAATATTGAAAAGTAATGTAATTTTGAAAACCTGTTTCTCCAACTTCAAGGAATGTTTTGCCCATTGGAAATCTTGATTTGGGGTGCATAATGGAAATATTTGTCACATTTAAATATGGAAGTCATTATGGTTGTTTTTTCAAATGACTAATTGCTCAGGCATAAAGAAGCCTGAATGCTTGAAAGGTAAAACCTACACGGTAGGACTGCGTTTGACATGGTGTGGAAATGTCTTTGGAGAGCAAGTGATAATAGCAAATAGGTGATAAAAGCACACTTCTTCCTCCAGGCAGTGTAAAGGAGTTCTGTTTATTCCCTTTTCGGTTTCTGCCAGCTTATTTTTCACTTGCTCTCAATATTTCCTGAAGGACTGCTGCTTGTTCACAGTCAGTGGCTGCTCACAGACCTGTCTGCTCTGAAGTCCCTCCCGTTTATGCAGTCATTTTCACTGCTTGTCAGAGCTTTTCCTTCCCCTTTGTTTTACTGTGTACATGTTCCTTGGCTGTGTAGCAAGAAATTGCATTTTTCTTTTATGAACCTGAGTAGGATACTGGTGATATAGGAAGTATTAACTCGTTAACAGTAAGCTTACTGTTTTGAGGCATGCTGAGCCACTCCATAATTTTTTTCTTCCAAACCTGTAATTAAACATGATTTAATTAGGATTTTACATTGATTTTGGCGTTGGCAACTCTTTCTGGATTTAACGTGGTTTGCTGAGGTTTAAACAGGATAATCTTCAGTCTGATGGATATAGTTGGCCTGGCATGGCTGTCTAAGTCTGTCTCATCATTCTGCTTGTCATCACTGTCTCAGGATGAGCAGATAGTACTGTGCGTAAAATAAACCCTTTCTCACTTTTTTAATATTAGATAAAGTGAAGCTTACATATGATAATGACTTCTCTTTGACTGTGTCAGCAGTGCTATGAAATGTACTGGGCTCTGTCTGGAAAGGCTTAGAGAAAAGCTAGTGCAGGAGGAGCTGAGTCTGTTACAAGCTTAATTTTCCTCATCCTAATTCTATTTATCCATCTTAGTTGCTGCAGTATCGGACCTGGTGTCGTGAATTGGAACAGCAACTTGAAGCAGGAGGGGTGAGTGTGCAGGTATGTAGCACTTGTTAACTCAGATTAAAGGCTCCCCAAAGCAACAACAGAGGAAAACATGATTTTCCCGGTATAAGGATTTAAAGAAGCACTGTAAGTTTGCCCTTTGGTATTTTGTCCAGTTGCCATTCTTAGAGCAGCCTGTAGTCCCAGAAATGCCAGTTCAGAAAACCTCATCAAGAAGGATTTTAATTTTGTGAAAGAGTGCTTTATTGCTGGAGTAACATTTCTACTAAGTCTCAGGAGAGGGTTATACTGCCTGTTACATTACAGCTGTCTCTGAGTAAGAATCGGTTGAAACATAGCATCTTGGAAGGCAAGGATGCTGGCACTCAACATGCAGAGCTGGCTCTGTGCTTTCCTTTCTGCTTCATGGCTGAAGTAAACCTAGGAAACAAAGAGTAGGAGAGTATGTATTTCCAAGCTTTAATCTAAGTGAGCACTCGTGGTCATGAGCTGAGGATAGCTAGCCGTGAGACTGCGAGAGTGGGAAACCGAGGAGAGCTACTGACATTGAGTAACACTCGTCCCCTCCCTTCCTCCCTGTAGTCTTTACACTAATGCCTGGAAGAAGCCACAAACTCCTGAGATACCAAACAAATGGAGGGGAAAGCAATAGATGATAACAGTAGTGAAGGGAACACAAGAATTTGACTAAACATTTCCTTTTTTAAAGGGATCCCTTCCAGGCAGGTGGGACACCACAGAAGAGCACAGCCTGGAGAAAGCACTGCTCCAGTTGGAAGAGGAGCAGCAAAGGTAAAAAGAAGGAGCAACACCTCGTTCTTGGTGTCCTGGATGCTCATGGAAGTGAGGAAAACCTATCGGTTCTACCTAGTCTCCCCAAGGGAAGCAGCTGGGCAGGCCATTTTGAAAGGAGAAAGGTCCACAGTCCATTCTGTGGTGCAGTTAATAGTGTTGTGTGCTGAATAGCTCTGTTTTGAGCAGGGGTTGGTCGTGTGACCTCCAAAGGTTCCTTTCCAACCTAAATTTTTCTGTGATTCAATAGGTGAGCTACTCAGCAAATCCCTGCTTTATGTTGGGAATCAAGCCCTAACATTCTAAAGATTTCATGTGGCAGGTGTTTTCCCTTTTGGTTTGGAGTTGTATTTCATCTGAATAGCATATCCTGTGCTTGTATAAAAGTCTTTCAGTAGAGCATTTGGCACCACAGGCATCTTCTGTCACATTTTTCTGTGCTTTTTTTTCTCCCTCTGCCCAAGAGATAAATAGTGTGTGGTATAAAATACATCTGTGTGCTGTGTTACCTATGTTGCAAGATAAGGTGAGGGAAGCCCAACTCCTGTTTTTATCCGGAAACTGAAGTTTGTGCTCATTCACTGGGCAGCAGTTCTTCAGATTTTGTTCATTAAATACTTCCTGAGTGGGATATGTTAGGCTGTGACCCTAAAGTAGTTAACCTGCAGTGTTTGATCTTTATGTTCATTACAATGAGCATGGTTAAAAGCCTTTTTGAGGGCTGCAGATGCACTGCACTTTGGGAACTGTATAGAAGTTTCTTTCAGATTTCAGTTGAAAGTTTCATTTAAAGTTGTTTCCCTTGCATATATGGTCTTGGTTTTGTGGTGTGGAGTTTACTGGATCAACAAAGTGGTATTTTTACTGTGGGTCCTAGTGTATTGGACAAGGACAGAAAGATGCTTAAAAAAAAAAGTGAGGACAGAAGTAGGAACAATATTGCAAGGGAAAGGATATGGAAACTTAGAGATATGAGTGGAGGCAGAAAGGTGGTCAGGACAATGGTGCATCCAGCAGGATCTTGTCATGCCAGTAAAATGGAGAAGTGACCAGACAGAGCAGAGGGAAGACAAGAGGTTAACTGTGGGTATCTTCAAAGTTGAAGAGGAAGAGGAGTTTGCAATAACAGACATCTTAGTTATTCCTAGAAAGTGCTTTTACTATCTCTCAGTTCAACAAGAAAGTCAGTGTTGAGGGAGCTGGAAAATCATGAGGATGCTAGTTGTGGATAGCAGTTGTTCAACAAGCTCATTGCTGTTTCTTTCTTTCCAAGGTGTGAGAATCTGGCAGAAGTGAACACTCTCCTGCGGGAGCACCTAGATAAAGCAAATGAGGTCAATTCAGCCCTTAAAGAAGATGTTGGAAAACTGACGGCAGATTGGATGAGGGCCCGGGAGGAGCTGGAATTGAAGGAGAGTGAATGGCGCAATGAACGTGAGGTAAGGATGGGCTGTAGAAATGCCAACGTGATGCCAGACTGGAATGATAATACAGTTTATTGCTGACATAGATAACTTACTGTGTAAAAGTTGTTGCTCTGTTGAGTATGTATTGGTGTTGGCTAGCAGAACATGGGTGTGGGATGGAGGAGCGTGCTTGCTGTTGCTGGACACTGTAAGGCAGTCACACATGAACTCTTTTTTTTTTCTTAAATCTCCTTTTTACATTTCTTAAATCTCAGCAGTGAAGAACAGAGAGGTCTGTGTGTTTTCAGTTAGAGTAGCTAAGAGAAGGTCAAGACAGGCATCCTTTATCAATAGCCTGTCACAAGCAAATCTGACACTGTGACATGGAAGGGCTTGTTTTTGTCTTCCTCCACCAAGACTGTTAGACATCTCTGCAAGGTGAGATCATGAATCGTGACCAGTGTGCTTTGTTGGTATCCACTACAGCAGAAGAAGTGTGGATGTTCCATCTTTGAATTCAGGTAACAGGTGTACTGGGGATGTTTATGTGGTGCCTATTCAGTCCCCGATGCCCCTTTTGGAATTGTTATTAGGGGAGATTTGGTGATGATGGTTGTACTCTCTCAGATCTAGAAGAATTGTACAGTAACAGGGAAGGCTGCCATTTCTTTCTGTCTTTGTGTATTTAGTTTCTTCCTTTGCATGTTTAGTTTTATGACAGCTACTTAAGGGGCGAGCATAACCGTCTTCTGAGCCTGTGGCGTCAGGTAGTGACCTTCCGACGTCATTTCCTGGAAATGAAGACTGCCACTGACAGGTGAGTAGAAGTTAAGACTACATCTCTTGGAGAAAAAAATGTAGCCTCCCTTCACACCTGCTTTTTGAACCTTGATGTTGCTTTAGTTACAGCTAAAGATACAATTTGTCCTTTGATAGCCTGAAGCAATGCCATTAAGTGTGCTTTAGACTGTTTTCAGATTCATTTTTTCTGAGGATGGTTTTCAAATAAAACTGAATGGCTTGGGCAATGCAGAGGCCCTAAACAGATGAACTTGACTATGTTGATATTTAGGCTACTATGCCCAAACTCAGGCACACACACATATATGGAAGAGAGTGGACTCACCAAACCTGTGCAAGCAGCATGTAATGCAGTCCCTTTTGTAGAATGACTAAAATCTAAATCTCACTGGGTTTCTTATCACACTGCTTCTGATGGAAATATTCATCATTATATTTATTTTTTCTTTTCATTTCCAGCTTACATTTACTCTGGTCAGTTTATATCCACTTATTCCTGTACCAACATTGTTGAGAGAAAAATAGCTTCTCTACCCTGTTACTGCATTTATCCAGTTTATATGCTTAGTTTGGTACCTCTTTATTATTGTTTTCTTTGTTCTCGGGCTCTCTGAGGTTTCTTTCTCACAGTTGCCTTCTGTGCAAGCAATAATAGCGTAGCCTTAATGCATTCTTCTGGTGTAAGCATGCAATTTCAAACTCTGGGTTAATATCAGCCATTTCTCTTATATGATGATAAACTTTCCTTAATGTGTAGAGTATGCCTGACCTACTATTTAATTCTTGTATTATTTGTGCTTTTTTGTTACAGCATTCAAGGATTATTCTCATACCATCTTCCCAAAATGCTTATTATGTGCTTATTTTCATAAGACTCTTAGCGGTCCAAGTGGTGATACTAATAGGTCACTTAATGCTGATACCCTGGGTATAAAAGCTGTGGACCTTGGTAAATTTCCTTACATCTATTAATGATAGTGATAATCAGAGTATATTAATAAGATACAACAAGAGCAGCAATTAATAAGAGTAATTAGAAGTCCTTGAAGCCTTCTGGCTATGCCACACATTTCTTCTTATCTCTGAGGAGAAAATAGATTCATTCTACAGCTATCAAGATATATCCTAATCCCAGAGGATCAGATGAATTATTTGTCCCTAACAAAGATGTAATCTGTTGCCTAACTATGTGCTTGAAAAGTGGACTGACTGATAAAAATGGTAGTGCAAACGTTATCTTTTTCTTTACTCTTCCTCAGAGATTTGTCAGAGCTGAAGGCAGAGCAAATGAGGCTGTCTGGATCTATACTTGTAAGCTGCTTCCGTCTAAACTCTGGCATACAGCTCTGGGAGTCTATCAGTTCAGGTAGACCTGTCCTGAAGGATCAGGCAAAGCAGCAAACGGAAAGAGAAATAAACCAGAAGACTTTGGAAGTGATGTGCTTACAAGTCAAGGGGGACCTGGAGAAGAAGGAGCTTCAAGATAGGTTAATATATTTTAAACTTTTTTGTTACCAACATTATATTTTGTGATTGCTGATTCACAGATTCATAGATAGGCTGTGTTCATGTTGAAAACACATCCATTCTGTATAGCCTCATTTCTGCCCATAGCGAAAGTATTGCCTTCAACAAAAAAAAAGAAAGGGGGGGGGAGTCTAACAGAAGCTCTTCAAAGTAAGACTGGAGGAGAGATTGCATATTGTAATGTATTTGTTGTTAAGTGATTCTTGGTGAGAAATTCAGAGCAGTATAAAGAGAGCTCTGTCTCTTGTACAGCCCTTTTGCTGTCCAGGACTGTGCTCAAGGAGTTGGGAGGAATTTGCACAGGACTATCGTAAGCAATGTAGCCCCTCTGTACTGACATTTCCTTGGAAGACTGAGTGCAGAGTCCTTTGGGCTGAGTAGTGCCCTTCTGCAACATACAGCCTATTAACATGTGGAGATTAAAGCTGTCTTTGCCATATTTTCTGGGCTGAACTTTTTCTGCTGTGCTTCTGGGAGCTGCTTATCTCTTTAACAGCTGATGGTGTGCAATGCTTTTGGAATGGCACGTGGACCTTCTCTTCTCAGGGTGATGGAGCTCTCAGCCTTGCTTGTACAGTCTCAGAAGCAGAATGAGGAAAAGGAGAAGACCATGAAAACACTTAACGACACTGTGGAGATTCTAGTATGTTTTACCTTTATCTGGGAAATAGCCCAGTGTCTGCTTGGTCTGAGTCATTTGTTTTCCAGCCTTAGCACAAAGAGGTGTGGCTTCCTCAAGAGAAAGAGCAGTAAAGATGCTAACTGTGTGGAAACATCAGGAAGATCACCAAGATATTAGTTGTGTGTTTGGCACATGTGGAGTCAGTCCAGGTGTAGGCAGTGGCAGGGGAGCTACAGATATCTCGGGTGTCTTACGGGGTTGCACCAATGCAATTTTGCCCTTGACTTTAAGTCTCTAGTGATAAAAGTTACTATGAACTGACAGTTTCTTGACTGTCTATAAAAACTAGTTGCTGGTCTTTCTCTTCTTAGTTCTAGCAAAGAAGAAATTGAATAGATATGGAAAGTAATATACTGGACTCAATAGGGCTGAGGCTTATCAGCATGACAATGCTGCTGAAGGTGGGAGTGCTCCAGAGGGGAGCAGCTCTTCCTTGTCTACTCTTTCCTTATTCTGTTCTCAGGAAGCAAGTCGGTTAGAGGTAGAATATGAAGCTTCATTGACTAAAAATGCCAAAGAAGAGAATCTTGCCCTTCAAAAGCTAATCAAAGATATAACTGAGGTGAGTACACAGTTGGGTCCACATCCTTGTAAATTCGATTTAAAAGTATTTGATGAAAGAAAGAGAAAAGCACAAGGAATAGACTCACGTCTTGTATACTGCGTATGTTCACTGCTCCTGGCTGTTTAATTTTTATGCCACTTTTCTGACATAAAACCTTACATAAGGCTTCATAGTTGGCTCTCCTGTGACTCTTCACCTGAGTCCCTAGGAGTTTCAGTACCGTTGCCTTCACTGTCATGCTATGGTCTCTTGAACTCTGCTTTCTGAGTTGGCTACTTGACATTTGTACTCCAGTGTTGCTTGGAGGATTCCCAAACCCTCCTCGAGCAATGACTGTGTTGTTACTCAGATTTTTATAAAAGGTCACTGACGCAATCAATGCGCTTGCCAGCTTTGCTCCTTCACTCTGTCTTCACTGACCATTATCATCACAGTATCTTAACTGTTCCAACTGGTTAGGGGTAACTTTAACTTAGTCCAAAACTTCACTCTGTAAAGGAGGTTTAATCATGAGATCTTTTAGACAGCCTCTCACAAAGTCAGTTCTTTCTCCATATTTAGTCATTTTTTCCTTTTTTGCTACTGCTCAGAGTAATTATAAACATTAGCTATTTCATTACTGTTTTCCAGTATTCATCAGCTGCCTTCTTCCCTGGGCAGTGTTAATGGTTCTTTTCATTGCTATTTCCAGCGTTGATCTGGTGCTTATATATGTGGTTCTGAGAGGCTGAAGGAGACCAAAATCATTCCTGAGAGCTTCAGGAAACTGGGCATTCACTTCACATTTTGTTTTTTCTCTTCTTGTTTATAGTAGCCGTGTTCAGAAATCCCTGGAGTACTTGTGGTGGCTGGGACAAAACTTCTTTACACACTGAAGAAATGAATGAATTGAGTCTTTAACAACTCTAGGGTGCAGTGGGAGAGGAAGGAGAAATAGATAAAGAAAATGAAATAGTGTGAGCAAAGAGTAACAGCTTGATGTGGACTTTCAGGTGGTGTTAGATGACAGTGACAGCACAGTCAGCATTGTCTGCACTGACAATTCCCAGTATCCAGAGTCTAGCAACATCCTCTCTTGTCTGAGCACCCTTGATGCAGATCATGCCTTTGTATTGATTCAGGAAGCACTGGCAAGGAGGCAAAGAGCAACACAGGTGAGAATTTCCGGTTGTCTTCACCACTGTCTACAGTCTCAGCTGCTGATGCCTCACCTAGCTTCAGACCTTTTCATTTATTTACCCAATTTCTTTCTAGCCATCCCACTCTTGCTACTGTGTTGCCTTGCCAGTCTCACCAGCTCTGTGTTCCACTGCCTTTTTCTCCCGATCTCCTCCCCCTCATCACAGCTTTTGCCTTCAGGTGAGCTGTCTCTCTGCTTGCTCGTCCTCCCAGCTACTATATCTGAAGCCATCTTCCCTGCTTATTATTGCTTGTTTGTGCTATTCCCCCCCACCACCACCCATTCCTTACAGGCCCTAAAAGAAGAGCTTTCTGCCAGGCAGGACTCTATCCATTTCCTGCAGCACCAGCACAGACAGCAAGAAGAAAAGTTCAAGAAGCTGCAGCAAAGGCTTGAGCAACTGGAAGAGGAAAATAAGATGTCCAGCAGCCACCAGCAGCACCTTCAGTCTCTGGTAGAAGCACTCAAAAGGTGAGTGTTTCATCCTTCTCCTGTGTTCTAGAGGCAATCTCCTTCCAGCTCTGGGAGTTCAAAGGTGTTATGGGCAAAGAACTCTCCTGCCCTACTGTTTGTATGCCTCTGTTCAGCACTTCAGCATCCTCCTTTCACTGCTTCTCATGCTCCACTGTCATTCTAAGGCTCTTCTTGGAGATTTAAAGCAATGCTGGAATACAGTGCATCCCTCTCAACATGCTACTTCTCTGAGTTATGTTCTTTGGGTGCCCTTTCCTAGCCACTGCTTCTCACTGAATGCAAGCCAAAGGCTGCCTTACTTTCTCTTTCTGTCCACAGTTATGTTGTGAGGGTAAGAGCAAGTCCCACCTTATTGTGCCCCCCACAACTCCATCCTAGAACTGTGAAAATGGGATCAATGACTATGCAATTCTCCTCATTCTTCCAACTTGTTTCTGCAGTGACTGTGCAAACCTAGAGAAAACCAGGAGAGAGCTACAGCAACAGCTGGAAGTAAGCGAGCAAGAAGCATCACGTCTGCGTCGAAGTAACACTGAACTGCAGCTGAAGGAAGATTCAGCCCAAGGGGAAAAGGTGGAGCAGCAACAGGCAATGGAGAGAGTGCGTCGTGACCAGGATCTCCTGTGAGTGTTACAGCTTCCTCTGGGAAGGGGTGAGCATTGCTAGAGTTTAGGAAGTCTCTTTACCCGCCACAAAGGAATTAATTTTGTCTGCTCATCATCTGTAGCATAGAAAGAAGAGGGAGTACATGGGCAGGTATGGGTACCTACTGACATGCAGCATAGCTGCCTCCTTGTCCTTTCTTTATGACCCTTTAAAAAAATCTTTCCAAATCTTACCAGAGTAGTTGATGACAAGCACAAACTGAAACAGATGTTCAGACTGGACTTAAGGAAAAAAAAAAGTGAAGACAATCACACAGTAGAACAGGTTGCTCAGAGATGTTGTGCAGGTTTCATCCTTGGGAATTTGAAAGACCAAACTGGACAGAGCCTTGAGCAACCTGGACTGATCCCATAGCTGATCCTGCTGTGAGCTGAAGATTGGGCTGGAAGCCTCCTGGAGTCCCTTCCAGCCTGAATCATTCTATAATCCTATGATCATTGGTTTGGAAATTCATATGCATCCCCTCCCCAAATAGATTGCAAGCTCTTTCATTGCTGAAGGTGAGAACAATTTTGCGGAATATTAATCTGGGCCCAAAAAAGTATGTCTTACCCAAAGAAGAACTTTGCTGTCTTCTATCCATTGTATTAAAAAGGAGAGAGGTAATTAAGAGGCAGGAAGCTGTTAGGTTAAGAGTACCTAAACTTTTTGGAAATGTACTGTAATTTTTGAAAGCTTATCTTACTTTCTCAGTGATGAACATTTCACCTACATCAATGACAAAAAATGATGCAGCTCTAGTCAGAAAATTCCAGCATTCTTTAAGTATAAATAGAAAGTTAGTGGATATCCTTCAAACTGCTATATCTGGGGCATAGTATGTAGTCTTTGTTTTGGGAATGATAATGTTTTTGTCATTAAAAACCTGTTTGTCTTTCCCCTTCTCAAGTCTGAAGGACTTAGCTACACTTGAAGCCAAACATTCCTTATTACAGAGTGAGTTGGTAATTGCAAGAGAGATGCTGGAGGAATCGCACCTTCAGAGGGATCTGCTGAAGCAAGAGAAACATGAGCTTACAATGGCACTGGAAAAGGTACGGTCACCTTATTCCTAGGTAGCAGTTGTGGGAGAGGGAGTTCTGATAGCAAGACCACCACATATGCTGTTTCTGGCAGTAGAAGTCAGTAGAAGGGAGAAATGGTGTTATCCTTCTTGGACAATGCTGTGACCCATACAGGCTCTGCGGTGGAGCCACAATACTTTCCCACTTACTTATTGGGAAGGTTTAACTGGGAATATGTCAGGTATGTCAGAGACACAAAGGGGACCTGGAGTTGCTGCTCCAAGTCAGGGATGTTCCTGTCTTTGTTTTCATGTTGTTCTTTTGTCTCTTCAGGCAGAGCAGTCAGTAGCAGAGTTGACAGGGGCTCAGAATAAGCTGAGTTCTGAAATAGCTGATCTACATGTTGCCACAGCAAAGATGAGCAGTATTAATGAAGCTCTTGCATTGGATAAAGTGCAACTGAACAAGCTTGTGTTGCAGGTGAGCAGAATTTCCAAGCATCCTGCCAGGTGATCGTCTCCAGCTGCTGCTGCTTTTCAGACTTTTTGCCTTCAAACAGGATGACTGTCTGAATATGGAGATGTGTCATTTTTCTGTCCAAGACAAACTTTCTGCAGAGTAAGTCATACTGTATTTTGTTTCCTCTCTGCTTCCATGATTGTAGCTGGAACAAGAGAACGAAGTTCTGTCAGGTAAAGTGGATGAGATGGAGAGAGCAAAGATCTCCGTACAGGAGAAGATGAGCTTGTATAAAAGAACAAATGAAGAGCTTTGTGCAGAGAAATCCCACCTGGAGCAGCTGCTGAAGAAAGCAGAAGAGCAACAGGAGGGGCTGCAGGTGCAACTGAGAATACTGGCAGAGGAGAAGGAAGAAACCCAGGAGAAACTCAACCAGGTGAGACCAAAAACCTGGTGCTTCTTGGTGGGCATTTGGCTGCTGGGCTCAGGGACGCTGTTGGATTCTTCAGTGCTTTTGTCAACAAGACACTTGGTAGTACTGGAGGTCAGAAAGCTCTGTCCATTTCCTTTTGGAAATGGGTTGGTGGCTTGCAGAGATTGTAATTCTGAGGGACTGAGCTGTCCTTTGCTTCTACAGGTTATTTTAATCCATTTGTCTGTGTTGGCCTCTTTTTTTTGCTTTTGATAAACTTCAAAGAAATCATTTTTGTTGTCTGTGCACCTGAATGAGGCTACTACTGTTATCTGTGGCAAAAAAAGCAAACATTGTAGCTCTTAATCTTTTTCTGAGGCAAAAACCAGGCTGTATGTTTCCATTTATGCTTTTTGTTGTGAAGTGCACAACTTTCAGAACTCCATTTGTTCAAACCTAGGGAGCGGGACAGAGCTGCAAGTCGATGTCTGCTGCCTTGTACTGCTAAGAAAGGGAATGACATTTTGCTCTTATTGTTCAAATTATATTTTAAGACATAAATGTAGGTTTGAGTTGCTAGAGCCTCTTTAGGCTTTGAGGAAGAATTGGAGAAATAGATGAACAGACGAGATTGTTTTCTCTGGACTGATTTCAGTATACTAGAGAAAAAGCTTGGGAGAATCATATGACTGGAGGAGACTAGAGAGTTTTTCATCATTTAAATGACAGTTTTGTAATGTACAATCTTGGGTATTATGGGATAACAGGAAAATAGCTTGTTTCTCATGGTCTGTATTAGATAGTCTTTGGGTATAGGATAAGTTGTTTGTCAAATACAAAGCAGAGGTGTTATACTGAAGAAGAAAGCTTAAAAATCATGGTTAATCTTCAAGCTTCATTATCAGCAATGTATATTAGACAACTTCTTTGTGTTAAACAAGTAAACAGTATTGCTGACATGAATTACTGTATAGAGTCTACCATCTGTTTGGCCACATCAGGCAGACTTTCATAAATCACTAAATGACAATGCTCACCATAAGAGCTGTTTCCCTGCCAAACATCACCTCATTGCATCCAACTGCTTTACTTCTTTTTTTTTTTTTTTTTAAGAAAAATCATGTTTATTTTCACTCTCTTCAGCAAGCGAAGTTGTTTTTGCTCAAACTTACCTGAAAATTTCCAGCACTGTTATAGATTCTGAGAGAATTTTAGTTTGCAAGGCAGCAGTTCTGGAAAATGCGGGACTTTTGCATGAAAACACATAGTCTGGGGTATGTACATTTGTCCTCAAGTAGCTGTCTGGTCCCAGCCAACCCAGTATGGCCCTACATTATCACTTCCAAGTCCCAATGCCTTTTGGCAGCCCAGAGTGCTGTGTACAGCAGATGCTCTTAGGCGTTCAGCCTGCAGTACAGGAGCTCTTTCTCCTCTAACTGATTCAGAAGTGACGCTGATTGGCTCTAAGCAGATCTTCAGAGAAATGACTAGAACTGTGTTTTGTCCTGCTTTCAGGTTTACCGCCAGCAAGAGTCAGCTAGCAGTGGTTTGGAGCAGTTGCGCCAGGAGTCCTCTCGCCAAGAGGATGCACTGGCCAAAGTGTCCAAAGAGAAGGAATTCCTGGTGCATGAGAAGGCTGCCCTTGAGGTGCGACTGGCAGCCATGGAACGGGACAGACAAGGCCTTTCAGAGCAGCTGGCAGAGGCCAGGTAAAGGCAGGGAGGAGGCCCTAGACAGGACATTATTTAATGTCTGTAATTATAAAGGTGGTAATCATTACACAAGGATTTATTGCATCCTGTATGCTTTTCAGATGGCTTCACCTTCCATAGAGAGAAAATTAAAGAATCTTGAGCAAAAAAAAAAAGTATCGTGGTTTGAATGTTATTTTTCTGACAGCTAAAGCTAACAAAGTCTTGGGCTCATGTTTGTGCCCCCTTGCACGTGACTGTGTGAAGTCTAAAGCAAGCCAATCGGATTCCTCAGTCTCTAGTGCCTTGGCTCTGCATTGAGAAATAACTGTGCCACACTCTCTCTGCTTGCATCTAGATGTTCAGTGGGGCCTGAAGCTTCTCTCTGTTTTTGTTTTCTTGTTCTGTACATTTTAACAGACATCTTTAGGATTCAAGGGTACTACATATGGATACTGAGTAGGACACTGTCATTTAGGGTGAAGCTAGAGGCTTAAGCTGAAGATCTTGAGGGCCTTCTGTTTCTAAGCTAACTCTTGTTAACTGTGGTGCAGCACCTAGGCTTGGTTTTACCAGCAGCGGGGAAGCCTCTTTTGAATCCTTGCCAGTCTTTGGGAATTCTTGCTCATCATTGATATGTGGGTCCTGTACACCTTACCACAAGGCCTTTAGAGACTGCCATCATGGAGATGTTATGCAGGGAAGGAACAAGATGTTGTCCTTCTGCTGTATCAGGCTTCTAAGATTAAATGTGACAAGTTCTGTGTTTCACAAAAAAATGTATTGGGGTGCTTGTCCTCTGTTCTAGGTGGCTTTTAGAAGACTTCTGAACTTGCAAGGTTGTACAAATGATATTTTAGAGATTGCCTGTCATGCATCTTGACTTTTACACTTGACCACTTCAGAGTATGTTGTTGGCAAGGCTGATAAACACTGTTTGAATTCAGTCTGTTTCTTGAGAGCTGCTGCTTCTTCTGAGCTCCAGCTTCTCTTATTTGATCCAGCCGAATTATGTCTTGTCAATTTGGCTGTACTGCTTGTTCACAACTTTTATTGCTGGCTCAACTTGCAGAGGAGAGTGTAGCCAGAGCTGCAAGGTGGAATATGATGAATTTTGAACTTGAGCTGTCTGTAAACAGCTCTTCACTCTCTTCCAATGCCTGTAACACTGATGTGATTTTTCCAGGTTTTATCAGTGCATAGGTGAAGTGAAGGACTCTTACTGTTTGATTATATCTATTCCATATATTGTCATGAAAACAGAGAGATTGGCAGTAGGTACTTCCAGAGAGACTTTATTAAGTGTTCAGCTCTTTTTTTTTTTTTCTCTTCAGTGACAGCATCAGTAGAAAGAAGAGATAAATTAGTTATGAAGAGCCTTTGGCAATAGATAAAAACATTACACAGAAGAATCATCAACTGTTCTTGCCAGATGATGTTCTTGAGCCTTTTGCTGTCACAGTTTTGGACTCTATCTTTTCTGTTCTGTTTTGCAGGCTGACTTCTATTTATCCTTAAAGTTTAGTACATTTACTTTGGACTTCCAGAGACCGGCATAATCAGAGATACGTGTTTGTTCCCCTTGCTTGAAGATACATCCTCCATTGTACATTGAAGCAGTGAAACGCTGCTGTTGTGGGTTTTATTGCTGTACCTTTAAAGATGCTATCCTAATTGCGTCCCTGTACTAGTGAAGCAGTGCTGTGTATTGTAAGACACTGGCACACAGAATTCTATATTAGAGCAGGGTAGTAACTTCAGCTCCTGGTTCCAAAATCCTGTGTGTCATTCTGAAGTGCTGATGAGATCAGGGTTGTGAGCAGAGGATGAATCTTTGCTTGCTGGTACTGACTTCGTGGGCACAGCTACCTGTGTGTCATAGATCAGATGATAGCAACTTAAGATTTGGCCATTGAGATCAAATTAGACTCTACGTTCTGTGTTATGCTAGGTCATAAGTAAAACCTGGACATTCCCTTGGAGAGGCCTGCATTGCTATTTTAAATGGCAGAAATATGTTTTATGTCCATGAATTTCCACACAACCCATTTTCCATATTCAGGTGTGGGTATCTTGAACCACTTCTTACTGGAATAACTCCGTGTGGGTGTAAGGAGCAAGAAGCTCATTTCTTTCTATATTTACGACATGTAGGTCAGTGAAGGAGACCCTGGAATCCAGCCTGTTTGAGGCTCAGCAGAACTTATCTCAGCTGGAGATCACCAGGAGTCAGCTTGAAATCCAACTTCATACAGTCATCCAGGCTAAGGAAGTGATACAAGGTGAGAACCTCACGTACTTTGTCTCTGGTGATACTCTTAGATGTTTGCAGTGCAGTGCTGAGGAATGAAGGAGTTGCAGACAGAGCCCTCCTGCACTGAAATTAAAATGGCTTAAGCCTAGCAATATCAGAACCATTGTTTCTGTAGGCACTGAATTTCTTGCCATTTGTCATGTTTGCAGGGGAAGTGAAGTGTCTTCAATGTGAGCTGGAAGCAGAGAGATCTCTAATGAAGCAGGAACGGGAAAACATGGCACAACAGCTTCTACAGACAGAACAGCAGTATAACAATACCCTCAAACTTCGGCAAACTGATCATGAAGTGGAAATAAACAAGCTTCTACAAGACCTGGTAGGAAACAATATGGTTTTGAATTCTTCAAGCAAGCTTTGTGGGATGACTTTAGTGTAATTATAGCCTGAGTGTGAGAAATGGCAGTAATTGTCTGTCATAGGCCACACACTGCTAGACCAGGCAGCAGAGCCAGTGGCTCATACTTGAAGGCATGTGAATGTCCACATGACTATGTTGGGATGGTAAATGCAGCCACAGATTCAGTGTGGGCCTAAGACAAATTCAACAGAAGGTTGGGTGAACTCCACCCAAAGCCTCACAGCAGAGGGGTAGGATCTTACCATACTCCTGTCTACTATGAAGTAGACTCCTAACATTCCTGCCAACTGCAATCACAGAAACTTTGTTCCTTTCTTTCTCTCCTTTCATGGTTGACAGAGGTATTAACCTTGGGCTTAAAGAGTAAGAGACAGGCTCCTTGTTCACAGTACTTCAGTTCATGGCCTGTCTTGTGACTAGGGCATCAGGATACTGGCCTTTTTCTCACCCTGCAGTCAGTCTGCATCTTTTTATTGATTAAAATGGAGTTGAGCTCTGAAAATAGAGATAATGAGAACAGAGAGAAATCCTGAGGACAGAGGTGGTAGGAAACACGAACCCATCGGAGAGAGGAAGGTAACATCTCCTTTTCTTCCACCTGCTGACCAACCTTTTAAGTTCCTTGATTGGGCACAAAGCCATTGCTGTGTGCTGTTCGGGTGGAGGCTTGTGGGAGGGATGAAGATTCACATGTTTCTCATGAGGTTACCTGAGACTTCATCTTGAAGTTTTTTCCTTCACTCATCAGGCAAGTGAGCGGGAAGGGCACAATTTAGAGCTACAGGAGATGGTGGAGCACTGGGAAAAGGAGAAAGCAGAGACGGAAGGTGAGCATGAGAAGAAGCTGTTTGATATGAAGCAGAAAGTTGCTACCATGCAAGCTCAACAAGAAGAGGAACGAACTAGAGTTGAAAATGCCAAGCAAGAGGTAAAGAGTGTGAAAGCAGAATTTGTGTTTTTACTCTTCTGCAGTCCTTATTGGCAGTTCTTCTCTTGACCTTGCACATCTGGGTAGAGATGTCTGTTGGATGCCCTGCTGTAAACAGGAGTAGTGCCTTAGCAACCATGAGACCTTTGTGCCATGAAGGACGGTGCCTATAACGCGAGAGACTACCAGAGTGTAAGTTTAAGAAAGGCAGGAAGTCCATTGCAGGCCTGAAGATAGCATGAACACCATAAGCACGTCTCGCAATAGTGAGCTGAACAAAGCCACATATGCAAGAAAGATGGAGCTATGGGAGCTAGCTGGATATTGGGCTGTGAGAGCATGCCTTGTGTGTCCCTTTTTTTTTGAAGTATTTGAAGTGTTTTCTACTTTGAATTTGGAGAAGTGAAAGGCATACAGGACTGTCTTTGGCAATGGGAATGAAATGTTTCTGAGCAGTATAACAGAGGTGGCTTCTGGGCTGTGTTTGAAGTCACTTGCTGGTAAACTGTTTTGTGCCCAGATCTCCTGTGCCAAAGCAACCCTATCATGCGCTGAGAGTCCTTCTTGTGTTCTACCCAAATTCCTTCTTATGTAGACTTCCCAGGCGTAGCAGTACCCCCAGTTGTGTGTACAGGTATTGGAATAACAGGACCAGCTCTCAGAGGTGGCAGCGTATCCCTTAAAATTGAAGTAATTTTCACTAAGTCCCATTTAGAATACATGAGTTTTCTGAAGGAGCTGCTAGCATCAGCCTTCTGGCAGGCTTGTGTATTCTTTTCTGCTAAGTGGGTGCAACAGTCTGTATTAGAAGACAAACAGGACACAGCAGAAGACACAGAATACCCTCACCAGCACTAGAGAAATGCCACACATTTTCCTATTAGATGATTAAGAGTTTGCTGAAGACTCAGTCACAGATGGACCATGTTTATACTGGCAACCTCGCTTAGGAATTTGTGCCACCAAGTGGACATGACCTAGGAGACCAGCAGTATATTGCCTTGAGAATGTGTGAGCCTGTCAGCCTTCAAGTTTTCGAAGGCCACACATTTTTTTTCTGTGAAGATTAAACCTGTCTTTTCCTCTGTCTGTGCAGGTCCTGCTAGAAAAGGAGATTGAGAAGAAAGCCTTATTAGAGACACTACTCCAGACTCAGGGAGAGCTAACAGAAGCCTGCCAACAGCTTGAGCAGCTCAGGCAGGAGGTAAAAGAGCAGCAAGAGTACGGGCAGGTAAGTCTCACTAGTAGGGTAGGTAATGTGGTGGTTTTATCCTGCTGAGCAGCTGAACTCCACGACAACTGCTCTCTCACTCCCCCTTCTCAAAAAGGGGGAGAAAATATGATGGAAAGGCTCAAGGGTTGAGATAAGGACAGGGAGATCAGTCACCAATTATCATCATGGGCAAAACAGACTCAGAATAGGGAGATTAATATAATTTATTACCTATCAGTAGCAGAGTAGAACAGTGAGAACTCAAAGCAAACTGAAAACACCTTCCCCCCCCATCCACACTCTTCTACGTCCTCCCCCTAAGCGGCACAGGGGAATGGGGAATGGGGGCTGCAGTCAGTCCATAACGCTTTGTCTCCGACGCTCCTTCAAGGTCACTCTCTGCCCCTGCTCCAACATGGGATGCCACCCTGCCCAAACTGATCCTGCATGGGCTTCCCACAGACAGCAGTTCTTCGAGAACTGCTCCAACCATGGGGCTCTGTACCCTGGGGTCCATCCTTCCAGAGCAAACTGCTCCAGCACAGGTCCTCATGGGTGGCAGCTCCCACCAGATCCCCTGCTCCTGTGTGGGCTCCTCTCCACGGCTGCAGCTCTGGCCCGGAGCCTGCTGCTGCGGGAGCTCTCTATGGGCCGCAGCCTCCTTCAGGCCACCTCCACCTGCTCCACCAGGGGCTCCTCCATGGGCTGCAGTGTGGGGATCTGCTCCATGTGGTACCCATGGGCTGCAGGGGGACGGCCTGCTCCTCCGTGGGCCTCTGCATGGGCTGCAGGGGAACTTCTGCTCCAGCACCTGGAGCACCTCCTGCCCTCCTTCTGCACTGACCTGGGTGTCTGCAAGGCTGTTTCTCATTCCTCGCTCCTAGCTGCTGTTGCACAGCAACAATAACCCTTTCTTAAATCTGCTCTCAAGGAGGCACAGCCAGCGTTGCTCACTGGCTTGGCTCTGGCTAGCAGTGGGTCCCTTTTGGAGCCGGCTGGAGCTGGCTCTTCTCTGACATGGGGCAGCTCACAGAGGCCACCCCTGCAGCTCCCCTGCTACCAAACCCTTGTCATGTAAACCTAATACAGGTAGAAAGTACAACCAGTTGGTAATTGAACGTAAGCTGAGAGAGAGGCTGATAGAGTCAGGTAACAGTGAAGGGCAGTAACAAGAAAATGAAATGCAAGTCCTGGGACTGAGGAGGCAAGGACTACTGTAGACGCTGAAAGCACAGAGCCTGGTAAGCTCTGGAGATCAGCAGAAGGAAGGAAGGGTTGCAATGAAGTGGCCGAATGAATGTGATTGAGACAGAAGGAGGAAAAACATGGAGCTGACGGCAGGTCCCAGTAACTTGCTCTCCATTTGTGTTTACAGAACATCACAGAAAAGCTGCAAGCAGAGCTTCGGGAAACTCATTGTAAGATCAAGGCAGTGGAGAATATGCACAAGGAAGAAATCAAAACCATCAAAGAGGAACTGAATATCCTTCTTCAACAGAGGGATGATCTACAAAAACAGGTAACTTAAACAGAAAAAGATACTTCAGTCATCAAATAGGCATTGTCTCCACTTCTTGCTTTTCTATTGCAGAACAGGCTGATGGAGTAATTTCTCTGACTGCCATCATACTGCGGTCTCCATTTCAGCTGGTCTGAAGGAGACTTACTGATCACCTGAATCTCAGCTGCTGCCCTGGACAGATGGGCTAGTCCATTTGCCTGTTTGCCAGTAATCATTCGGATGGGTTTCTGCTGGTCTGTTACTGCTAGCCTTGGTTTTTAAGATAAACATGGTGCCCCTCTCTAGATTTTTTAAACAAGTCAGTTATGTCCATTGTGAATTTGGTACTCTTGTGATATGATGAAATTTAAATCTGTTCTTCCCCTTTCCTCATTGTATACGATATGGCTGACAGTGACAAGCTGTAGTCTTTGACCGCTCTGTTATGTTTTACTTCAGGTGGAAGAGTTGACATCTCAGCTAGCAGCCTCCGAAGAGTCCCAGAAAGTGATTGGCCACAAAGTTCAGCAAGATCTGAGTGAGGCACAGGAATTGTCAAGGCAGAAGGTGCTGGAGGTTGTGCACCTCCAGAAGGTCTTGGAGGAGGAGAGGAGCCAATGGGAGGAGGTAGAACATCAGAACAAGGAGCTGCAAGCCTGTCTGCAGTCCTTGGAGGTGGAAAGGAGTCGATGGGAAGAAGTGGAGCATCACAATACAGAATTTCAGGCTTCATTGAAGGTCCTAGAGAGTGAAAGAGCCAGGTAATTGAAAGCCTTCAAGACTCTCTGTTCTATTTAATGAATTTCCTCTTTCAGATCTTTACATACGAAAATGGCTCTGGCAGCATTTCCTAAAAAGCAGAATTCTGAACTACCCATGCAGAACCATTTCATTCTTTTGATGTCATGTTTCATTTTCTTTTTTCTTTCAGCTACAGTTTTTTTTCTGAAGCCAGTGGCTTTTGAAGTAGTCTTTTCCTTAAAAGGAGGTGTTTTTTTATTAGGTCAGCATATAAATACTGTTAAATTAAACTTTCAGGGGTTCAAACCTAAAACACACCAGAGGAGGCAGGATGAGCCACAGTATAATGGGCCTAAATAGATCCACCAGCTCCACCTCAGGTTCAGTACACTTTAAACATTTGGGATCTGTATTGGTCTTCCATCCTTTTACTTTCAACCAATACTTTCGGTTGAAAGAAGCCATCCTGAAACTTTGAGGCACCCAAGAAATGAACATATTTTTCGTTGCCATCTGTTTCCCCATTCCTCAAAATATCCTAACATCTGGAGATGCTCAAGCAGGGTCCCTGCTAGCCTTAATGGTTACAGATGTTACTGACTGTCCAAGGAATGCAACAAAGAAGAGAAAGGAGAGGCTACTTCACTTGAAGTCCTGCCAATCTTGAACACATCTTGTCATTGAAGAAGAGAAGTAAAAGGCAGTGTACTCTTGTTTCTCCTATGAGGGATCCTACGTCTTATATAAGGGTCTGAGTATTTCTTCCAAATTTCCGTTACCACTTCTGGTATCTGCCTTCATTTCCCTAGCTGAACTTAATATAGGTGCTGGCAAGTCTTATGAAACTCCCCAGATATCACCTTGCTGTCAGTTGCTGTTCCTACCAGCATGTAAAAACTTGGGAAACAAATTTTCTCTTTATTGACAAAACCTCTGTTCAAGTCTCATTGGTCAAAGTTTTTTCTTTTTCTTCTTCCACACTGTCTTCATTTCAAGACTTTATTTTGGCTTTGTAAGCTATATGGTATCACTGTTTGCACCATGGTACTAGTCTTACCTTCCACCAAGTTGTTTGCTGGACCAGTGATCTGAGCGTCTTCTTGATCTGGAGGGACCCGAGGAAGGTTCCCCACTTGAATCTTATGCTAGGAAACTTTAACCTTTATGGTCTAGTCTTTCAAGCCTTTGATTCTTTCGCATCTTGCTTGTTTCATCATTACCTGTAAGTGAAATCAGCTTTTAGTAACTACTGGCTCAGCTTTCTAGACTGGCAAAATGGAGACACCTATGGCTAGTCCCTTCATATGCCAGGTTTTTCTGGGACATAACTGTTGTAAGGATATATGTGAAGATCCTACCAGAAGTGTTTCTGGATGGTCTTTCTTATGGTTTAGTAGGATTTGTTCCTGGTGCTGTCTACCTTTTTACAACTGAAAGATGTTTCTTTCAGTAATTTCTATTTGAACGCTGCTCAGTGAATTGCTAAGTGCATTTGGATCCTTTTTGATGCAACTTCTTAGTACATTTCAGCCATACTCTGTGTGGGTGCACATTATGGCAAGCATGAGGGGTGGTTTTTATTTTGGAGGACTCTAGGTTGTCATATATGTTTCTTAGGCCCTATCTTTCACAAAGGCAGATAGAAGAGATAGAAGCCAATCATTGGTAAGACAGTTCTCTAATTTCCTGTTCCTTGGTCTCCAGCCCTTTGCTGTATGTCTATGAGCATTATTGTGAGCTCCACTGCATGGAGCCACCCAGTATAGGAGTGTGCATACAGACAAACAAGAAGATAAGAAAGATAAGACCGGTGAGCCTCAACTCTGTGCCTGGCAAGATTATCGAAAAGATCCTCCTGGAAGCAATGTCAAGGCACATGCAAGACAAGGAGGTGATCCATGACAGCCAGCATGGCTTCACCTGACCAATCTGGTGGCTTTCTATGATGGAGTGACTGCATCAGTTGACAAAGGAAAACCGATTGACGTCATCTACCTGGGCTTCTGCAAGGCCTTTGACACGGTCCCACATGACATCCTGGTCTCCAAATTGGAGAGATGTGGATTTGATGGGCGGACTATTCAGTGGATAAAGAATTGGCTTGAAGGTTGCACCCAGAGAGTGGTGATCAATGGATCTATGTCCAAGTGGAGGCCGGTGGCAAGTGGTGTACCGCAGGGGTCTGTCCTTGGACCAGTACTGTTTAATATCTTCATCAATGACATATGCAGTGGGATCGAGTGCACTCTCAGCAAGTTTGCAGATGACACCAAGCTGAGTGGTTGCGGTTGATACAATAGAAGGAATTGATGCCATCCAAAGGGACCTGGACAGGCTGGAGAAGTGGGCCCACATGAACCTAATGAGGTTCAACAAGTCTAAATGCAGGGTGCTGCACCTGGGCCGGGGAAATCCCGGACGTGAGTACAGACTGGGAGAAGAACTCACTGAGAGCAGCCCTGCAGAGGAGGACTTGGGGGTTCTCATGGATGAAAAGCTCAACATGAGTCAGCAGTGTGTGCTTGCAGCCCAGAAGGCCAGCTGCATCCTGGGCTGCATTAAAAAAGGAGTGGCCAGCAGGTCAAGGGAGGTGATTGTCCCCCTCTACTCAGCCCTGGTGAGGTCCCACTTGGAATACTGCGTCCAGGTCTGGAACCCCCAGCACGAGCAGCATGCGGAGCTGTTAGAACAGGTCCAGAGGAGGGCCACAAGGATGATCAAGGGGCTGGAGCACCTCTCCTATGAAGACAGGCTGAGAGAGCTGGGGCTGTTCAGCCTACAGAAGAGAAGGTTCTGGGGTGACCTCATTGTGGTCTTTCAATACTCAAAGGGGTCTTATAAAAAGGATGGAGAGGGACTCTTTACTCAGGTAGATAACGATAGGACAAGGGGGAATGGTTTTAAACTAAAAGAGGGGAGATTTAGATTAGAGGTTAGAAGGAATTTTTTCACTCAGAGGGTAGTAAGGCACTGGAACAGCTTGCCCAGAGAGGTTGTGGATGCCCCATCCCTGGAGGTGTTCAAGACCAGGTTAGATGAGGCCCTGAGCAACCTGATCTAGTGGGTGGCATCCCTTCCTATGGCGAGGGGGTGGAATGAGATGATCCTTGAGGTCCCTTCCAACCCAGGCCATTCTATGATTCTATGATAAGAAGTTATATTGTGGATAATAGACATGTATAAATATGCATTATCCATAAACCCATTCACAATTTGCACATTTCCCTCTTCCCAGAAGCTCTTAGTCTTTTATGTTCTTCTGTGGAATTCTTGAAGTTGAGAAGAACCAGTGGTGGATAAAACTGCCCCTTGGTACCACATGTACTGCAGAATGGCAGAGCATGGAATTGTATCTGTGGGTATCGCTATGGCTTTTAACATCTCTGGTTTAAGTATTTTAGTATTTGTGCACCCACATTATGTTGTCCATATTCACATTCCCATCTCAAAAAATATATGAAACTTAGCCAATCATTCAGCTTTCCTCTGTGGAAATAAGCATAGTGGGCACTTGCTTGGGTGTGATTGCCAACCTGGCTTAGGACTGAACAAGCAGCCTAGCTGTTTAGATAAGCCTCAGCAGACAAAGCAGTCTTCCCCTTGGTGGTGGAAGTCCTAAGAGTTTATTAAATGTTATACCATGTAGTAATGAGTCGTGTGTTCTCTCTTTCTTTCAGGCTGTCTCTGTCTCTGGAACAGAAGGAACTGAGCCTCAAGACCCTGGAAGAAAACAACCTTGCCCAGCAGAACGAGGTGTCTAAACTACTCACTTCTATTCAAGAGGCCCAGCAGCTCCATTCAGACCACAGAAGAGAAATACAAGAGCTCAACAACCAGGTGCCTTATCCACAAGCATCTTCTTCTCCAGGGACATTGAATACCACTTTCAGCTTGTAGGCCCCAACTTGTTTCCCCTTCCAACAACACACACTCCTGTGTTCTGCCCAGAGACTTCCCTGTGTTGTTCCCTGTTCTCTCGTGGCTCAAGGCATTAAATCTCCTAGGAAGAGCGGAAGACTCCTTTGGAACTTCTCAGTATCTATGTTGCAAATGTCCCTAGATGGTGTTTCTATCTCTTTAGGTCACTGAGCAATCTGGTGAGACAGAAGTAGTTATCGCAGTCTGTGGAAGGCAATTCCACTTCAGCCAGTTCATCTGGCATTTTGGGGGTGCACAATAAGGGATGCTGACTGAATTCTGTCTACTTCTACTCCCAGGCATCCCTGGCAGCCCCACCTCCATGCAGCAGTGCTTGATCTATCACCTCACCCTGCCAGCTACCTACTCAAACACACGCTGCTTTATTTCTGAGGTTAGAAAGAGTGACGGTTGGGCCATTCCTTTCTGGATGGGGAAGCTTCCTTTAGCTTGTTGTCTGTTTTACTCAGTCTGAATCCTTGTTTGTTTGTTTTTTTTTGCCTTTTGTTTTCAATGTGGTGGTTGCTTGAAGTAAAGGAAAGAATGAAGAAGAAATTACTTCCTGCTCTACTGCCTCAGTAGCAGCACTGTCCCTAAGGCTCTGTGTGTCCGTGTTACAGGTACAGTCACTGCAGGAGGTGGTGCTGGAGAAGGAGGCTGGCCTGGCAGCTCGGGAGAAGCAGCTATTACAGGATCTGGAGGAGTCCCAGGCAGGCGAACAGTGCTTGAGAGATTCGTTGCGCATGCTGGAGGCTGAGATGGCTGAACTTCATCTGAGGCTTTGCAGCACAGAGAACAGAGCAAAGGCATTGGCTACGGAGTGCCAGCAGGCTAACAGTGCCCACTGTGAAGCCCAGTCCCAGCTGGACAAATTGCACTTGGTTCTCCACCACGTGCTGTGTGACAGCACTGATACAAGCAGAGGCTTAGTCACTTGGAGTTCAGGCAAGTGTGGGAGGGTTGAGAAGTCTGTAAAATGCACTTAGGAGAGCAGACGGAGGGAGGGGTGGTTCTTTGCAATCCTGATAGATTCATCCTTTGAGTTCAGATTGACTCAAGCCTTGGGAAGTTATGAAAGCTTGAGGTTTCTGCAGAGAGACAAGTCCATGTTTGTATGTGGAAAAATGACCAGCACCAGAAGGAAATAGCGCCCAATAGTCATGGAAGTGCATTTGCATTCTTCCTTGGGGCAGCACTTACATTAGTGGGCAGCAAAATAATGTTAGCCTGTGATATGTCTTGCTGTAACATGAAGTCTAGGGCAACAACAAATGTGCTGCCACCTTCTCCTATGTAAAAACAGGTTTTGTTTGTTGGAGACCCCCAAGTTAAAGCTTGAAACAGAATGGCTTCTCTCTTCAGCACAGGATCATGTCTGGGGCCTAACTGTTTCTCAGGCCAGGGAACTCCCTGTAGAGCTCACAGTGGACAGAGTGGCAGCAGCCCTACAAGACCTGCATCAGGACCTGAAGCAGACTCAGCAAGATCTGGTAATGTGTCTCTGTAGTGCACCCAGAAATCCTGTGCCTCTGCTGGACTGAGCTGACAAGCAGAGTGCCAGTGCCAGAATGGGTGTAAATTCTTGTAGGCCAGGTTTGCTTGCTGCCACTGGGGGAATGACAGTCGTGATCACGTTTACCATTACTGTCTGGCTGCCCCCTCCCTCCTTGGCTATTTCTGCCTTTAGCTTTTGAACCTCTTTGTCTTCTGCCAGCAGTGGCTCTATGAACTCATACTGCTCTTCTTACCTCCTCCAGAATGATGCCAGGAAGAAAATACAGGACCTGGAGCTGGAGCTGAGCAAGAGGCAAGCTGAGAGGGACCATTTTAGTGCCTGCAATCAAGAGCTGCAGAAGCAGTTGGCTCAAAGCCAGGAAGGTACAGCTTCTCCTTTCCAACCCACTGAGCCCATCCTGTCTCATGAGCAGGGATTTCTGGTACCACACAGAGGAAAAGCAGTGCCAGGAGATGGGAGGAGGAAAAAAGCAACAAGCATGAGATTTGCCCATAGAACTACCAGTGAAAGCTTTTCATAGCAAAAGATCCCGTGGCTGCCACTGTATCTAGCGCTATGACTGGTGATACGTGTGCAGAGGTGATGCCTTTCAGGTAACATGTCACCACAAAGTAGGTGTAGCTTGATGCCTCACAGCATCCTTCTCCATGCACTCTTTAAAAACCCCAACTGCTAAAAACCTTATCTTTGTTGACTTCCTTTTCCTCTTATGTTGCCATTTCACAGAGCATCAGTTTAGTGTTAAGCTCCTGTGTTATTGTAATTGCCAATGCATCCTTTCTTCTGCTGTTTTTCCTAGTGTTCTGGTACCTGATGCTTCTGCATACTGGTATCTGAGCTCAAATCTGTAGCAAGCACAATTTCTTGCTTCCCTAGCTACTTACTTACGTCTTTGGTAACGTGTTTTGGATTTATCTACAAACTTTTTCATATGCAACTAATTACCTCTTCCTCTAATCTCCAAGCCTTCCCAGAGCCTCCAGGGCTACTGTCCTCTCTATATCATAGCTGGACAGGCATCCCTGCTCCTCTCTCTGCCATTATTTTCCCACTTTCCAAATCAGAATTACTTTTCCATCCCCTTGTCTTGTTTTCCTTGTCTCAGACTACAGGAACAGAGAAGTGTGGGCATTGCTCATCATCTCCCTCACGTACTACCACCAGCTCATGTTGTGCCTTTCAGTATTTCTTTGTGTTACTTCTGTGAGGTGGAACTGCTGATCATTTTTCAGACTCTTTACAGAAGAGTTTTCCAGGCCTTACATCATTCCTATTTCTGGAACATTTGTAGTGTGGTTTTTTTTGTTGTTGTTGTTGTTGGTTTTTTTTTTCATCATACAAGGTAACAGCTTATGTACTTCAAATTCTGCCATTGGATAGATCCTGCTTGTCCCACTGGTCAGTTCTTTTCTGGTTTAGTTCCTGTCTAGTAGTTTAGTCTATTCCTATAATTCCGTCTCTTAGTTTGTTTTAGTTCCTGTCTGTCTGTAATGCTTTGTGCTTCAGATCTCACTACTGGTATGATGCTCAATTGTTCTTGCCCTGTTGTTGCCCTGGTATCACAGAATATTTCCTTTCTTTTTCCTCTGTCAGTGCACAATGTATTTCCCTAGCATTCTTTTGGACAAATACCTTAAAGTGCATCTTCAAGCACAATATTGGCATCTGCTCTCTTTTCTAAAGCCTCTTATGTCTTTCTGGTCAATTAACTGTGTCATAGTCAGTCTTTACTTTTGCTTCTTGTTCCCCCTGCTCACCCCCAACCCTTTTTCTTTAGGACGCTAGGTCTCTCATCTACTGTCCCTGTCCTTGTTTCATCAATGTGGGTTCTGTCTAACTCTAATGCTGTGGGTGGCATGCTGCTGTGCTATTAGTCCTAGCCTTTCAACAAGCAGAACAGCAAACGCATTTTCATATTCTTCTGAATTCTTCCTTTTTTCTATGGCTGGAAGTTTCCTTTACTTATGTCTGCTTTGAAAGTTCATGTGGATTTGGGGCCTGTAAAACACAGACAGATAGGAAAATATTGTTTTCTCCCTAGGATACAAATCAGTTTGGTTTTGCTTTGCTTTTCACCTTCTCTTTGACCTTTACTGCTGCAGAGACACAGATGGCAGAAGGCAAGAAGAACTCTCTACAAGCTGCCTTGCAGGCAGAGGCTGCTGCTCTAAAGAAGGAGGCTATGACTCTACATCAAGAGGTGGCATCTTTGGAAATGAAACTTGAGAAGACTGAGAAGCAAAGAAAGGATGTGCTGGTAAGACTAGCAGATGCCATAAAGGGCAATTTCTTACATATTTTTTGGCCTTCTGTTAATAATTCTAAGGAACAACTTTTTCAGTGGAGAGTTGTTTTGGGGTGATGCTGTACAGGTTTAGTCCAAATCTGAGAAGATACAGAGTACACAAATGCTGACTAAGTCTCTCTCATTTTACCTTCCTTCCATTCGTTGTTCCCTGTTTCCCAGACTTTTGCTTTCCTGCCAGTCCCTGTAGCTGAATTAAGAGTCAACACCTCAAATAAGAGAAGACAGTCCAGAAAAGAGAGAGAACTAATATCACAAAATATGTTGAGAGAACACAGACCACTACAAAGGCAAAAGAACAGTATTTACACCAGTGATTATTTTTTAACTTTTCCAATAGCATTCTTCTGAATAAGGAGGAAAAGATGCTGGAGTCATATAAAACTTACTTATGGTTCAGGGTGTTTATTTTCCATAGTTCTGAAGATATCTGCCCTTGAAAGTTTAGTCAAAGTAACTTTCAAAGTTACTTGCTTACAAAGTTACTTACAAAGTTACATCGCATGGTCTGGGCAATTATGTGCTCGTATGCAAATACGTATTGAGATTCATAAATATCTGGACCTGGAAAAAGGGATGGTAAAAATAAAGCAATCCAGCGTTGCCCAGCTGAGAGCTGACTGTGGGGAAAAAATAGAGAAATTTGAGAAACAAAACAGCTGATTCAGATAAATATATATATGTCTGCAAGGGTTGAAAAAGGATTGAAAGGTTTCATTGTTTGAAACCAATCTTGATTTCAAACACAATGTGACAAGCTGTCATCTGACCATCACTCCTTCAAGAGGAGACAACGGGGTTCTGGGGGATGGTACCATGAAAACACTACACAGTAGAGGTTCTCCTGGAAAAAAAAAAAAAAAAAGAAACATTGGAGTTGTTCTCTCTTCTCTTCCTAATAGATCCAATGGCCATCATCATGCCACTAAAAAAAACTCAGTCTGGTCTTTAAATCCTGAGTGCAGTTCTGGTACCTCCTCCCAAAAAGGACACGTTATAGCTAGAAGAGGTTTATGGAAGGGCAACAAGGAAGATGGGACCAGCTAAGTGAGCTGGAAAAGACTCAACCTGAAGGGTAACACAGGAAAGGTCTACAACACCCTGAGAGGCAGGGAGAGAGGGGGCAGTCACTTTTTTCCACAGAAGAACACGAGCCGTATGTTGAAGCTAGTGAGAGCCATGCTGCAAATGACAGGAAGTAATTTTTCTTACAGCAGAGGAGACCTGTTAAACTTCTTGCCAAAGGGTGTTGTCAATACAGTGGGTCTATATTGGCTCAGAAGGAATCTGTTAAAGTTCTCACAAGCTGAATCAGTGCTGGGGTTGGGGAGGGGAAGTATCATCTAAGTCTACCCTATTCTTAGGCTTTCTTCCCTGGGTATGCACTTACAGTCACCATTACATACAGAATAGTAGCCTAGACATTTGAGCCAGTGCAGCTGTTTTTATATGACCAATATTTTCCTACTTCTTCATTTACAATGACTCAAAAAAAAAAAAAAAAAAAAAAAAAGTTACAGCCAGAGTTTACTAAATACAGTACAGTTCTCAATTTTTTTTTGAGTGAAAATGGAAAATTTAAATCAAACAAGGAAAACAACTAAATAGATGGAACTTTCTACTAAAAGCTCAATCTGCAGCCCTTGACTGCCACCAAAGTGGGAGTCCAATTCTAGTATGAAAACCAAATATATATAAATGGAATTATGGAATCTTTTTCTCCCTGTGTTGCAGCATGAACGGGACAGACTGCAAGCAGTAGAAGAAAAACTAATATGGGAGATAAAAATTCTTCAGGAATCAGTCACAGCCTCTGAAACACGAGCAAATACAGCAGCAGATATGAATCACTCCCTTGAACAAGAACTTCAAACTACATTGTCTATCTTAAAAATAAAAAATGAGGAAATGGAAACTCAGTGTGAGAAAATCCAGATGCTACAGAAAGAGGCAGCACATGTAAAAGCTTTGCAGGAAAATATTACTCAAATGAATACCATTCTCTCAAAGAGAGAGGGAGAAATGAAGTTGTACCAGGAACAGATGAGAATGCTGGAAAACCAGAAAGAAATGCATAAAACTACACTAGATCAGGTTATTAAGGACATAAAAGAGAGAAAACAGAAGACAGAATCCCAGCAAGAACAGATAAAGGAGCTAGAGAAGCAGCAAGAAAAACAGAGGATTGCTGCAAGCAAGATGAGCAAAGACCTGGAAGACAGAGACCAGGAGATCAGAACCCAGCAAGAACTGATTCAGGGCCTGGAGAAGCAGCAAGAAATGCAGAGATCTGCTGTGAGCAAGATGAGCAAAGACCTGGAGGAGAGAGACCAGGAGATCAGAACCCAGCAAGAACTGATGCGGGAGCTGGAGAATCAGCGAGAAATGCAGAGGACTACTGTAAGCAAGATGAGCAAAGACCTGGAGGAGAGAGACCAGGAGATCAGAACCCAGCAAGAACTGATGCGGGAGCTGGAGAATCAGCGAGAAATGCAGAGGACTACTGTAAGCAAGATGAGCAAAGACCTCGAGAAGAGAGACCAGGAGATCATTACCCAGCAAGAACTGATACGGGAGCTGGAGAGTCAGCGAGAAATGCAGAGGACTACTGTAAGCAAGATGAGCAAAGACCTCGAGAAGAGAGACCAGGAGATCAGAACCCAGCAAGAACTGATACGGGAGCTGGAGAGTCAGCGAGAAATGCAGAGGACTACTGTAAGCAAGATGAGCAAAGACCTCGAGAAGAGAGACCAGGAGATCAGAACCCAGCAAGAACTGATACGGGAGCTGGAGAGTCAGCGAGAAATGCAGAGGACTACTGTAAGCAAGATGAGCAAAGACCTCGAGAAGAGAGACCAGGAGATCAGAACCCAGCAAGAACTGATACGGGAGCTGGAGAGTCAGCGAGAAATGCAGAGGACTACTGTAAGCAAGATGAGCAAAGACCTCGAGAAGAGAGACCAGGAGATCAGAACCCAGCAAGAACTGATACGGGAGCTGGAGAGTCAGCGAGAAATGCAGAGGACTACTGTAAGCAAGATGAGCAAAGACCTCGAGAAGAGAGACCAGGAGATCAGAACCCAGCAAGAACTGATACGGGAGCTGGAGAGTCAGCGAGAAATGCAGAGGACTACTGTAAGCAAGATGAGCAAAGACCTCGAGAAGAGAGACCAGGAGATCAGAACCCAGCAAGAACTGATACGGGAGCTGGAGAGTCAGCGAGAAATGCAGAGGACTACTGTAAGCAAGATGAGCAAAGACCTCGAGAAGAGAGACCAGGAGATCAGAACCCAGCAAGAACTGATACGGGAGCTGGAGAGTCAGCGAGAAATGCAGAGGACTACTGTAAGCAAGATGAGCAAAGACCTCGAGAAGAGAGACCAGGAGATCAGAACCCAGCAAGAACTGATACGGGAGCTGGAGAGTCAGCGAGAAATGCAGAGGACTACTGTAAGCAAGATGAGCAAAGACCTCGAGAAGAGAGACCAGGAGATCAGAACCCAGCAAGAACTGATACGGGAGCTGGAGAGTCAGCGAGAAATGCAGAGGACTACTGTAAGCAAGATGAGCAAAGACCTCGAGAAGAGAGACCAGGAGATCAGAACCCAGCAAGAACTGATACGGGAGCTGGAGAGTCAGCGAGAAATGCAGAGGACTACTGTAAGCAAGATGAGCAAAGACCTGGAAGACAAAGACCTTGAGATCAAATGCCAGGAAGGGAAAATAATGATTCTAGAACAACATGGTACATCACAAGTGAGAAGTCTGCTAGTGGATCTTGATCATATGAAAGGAAACTTGAAAGAGAAAAAGTTAGAGCTTATGTCTCTGACTCAGCACATCCAAGAACTGGAGATGGAGAGAGAACAGGCGAAATCTTTGCACACAGGCCTTGAACACCTCAGGGCAGTTCTTAGGGACCGAGAGAGTGAGTCTGACTCTCAAAGGGATCAGTTAAGACTCTTCCGTCAGTACAAGGAGCATCAAGAGGAGTACCTGCAAGAGCTCCATGGTAAAATAGAAAAGATGACACTTTCTTTATCTAAAAAAGATCAAGAGCTTGAGACACAGCAAAAGCAAATCCAGGAAGCTGAAGAAGTCATGGAAATGAAGTTGAAGACTGTCCGTGACCAACTGGAGCAGACATTAGAAAACTTAAAAGAAAAGGACAGACTCCTAGACATCCAAAAGCAACAAACAAGGAAATACGAGGAAAAAACAAAAGAACAGATGAATGTCTTACATAGAGACTTAGAATACACTAAGGCAATATTGAGAGAGAAGGATTTCATGATTGAATCTCAGAAGGAACTGATTGAGACCTTCCAAAAACAAGAAGAAGACTCTGAGCAGCAGAAGGAAATTCTGCAACATCTTAAAGTGGCTCTAAAGGAACAAGAGCAAGAAATTGTATCCCTTAGAAGGCAATGTGAGGCATGCAGAGAAAAGGAGGAAAAGCATGAAGCTGATCAAGCAAGCCTTCAAGAAACAAAAGTGATTCTGAAAGAAAGAGAAAGAAAGATAGAGATTCTGGAGGAGGCTATCTCTAAGCTTCAACAGCAAAATGAAGAGGCAGTGATGCAGACTACAGCTATACTGCGAAAACTAGAATATGCTGAATCTTCTCTAGCAGCTAGAGATCAAGAGATAGTGTCTCTGCAAGAGCATGTCCAGGAACTTCAAGAGCAGAAGGAGTTAGAAGGCAAACAGACCAAGAGTCTACAGCAGGATCTAAACAAAATGAGTCAAACAATGAAGAAGAACAATTTGGAGATCCTCAAGCAATCAGAGCAGATTAATGTGTTCCAGCTTCGTGAAGAAAGCATGAAAGTAGCACTAACATCTTGCCAGAATCAAGTGAATCTGCTTGAGGAAGTGGTGAGGAAAAGAGATGAAGACAACAAAACTCTTATGCAAAAACTCCAGCACCAAGAAGAAGAACTTAAGACCTTGCAGAATCTCCAGCTCACGCTAACTGAGAAGAAAGAAGAGATTAGACATCAGAGAGAGCAAGAGAAGCTCCTGGAAGAAGCCTTGCATGAGAGAGAACGAGAGACTGAGGCTCAAGGTGAGCAAAAAAGGTTAGAAGATGAGGAAATGAGAGGTCTTCGGGAAGATCTCCAGCATGTTCAGCAGACTCTGATAAAGAAGGATGAAGAGATCAAGTACCAGAGAGACAGAGTCAAGAATTTAGAGGAGACTCTGACAGAGAGAGAACAAGAGCTCAGGAGGCAGAGTGAACTCCTGAAACAATTAACATCAACTTTGCGATGGAAAGATGAAGGGGAGACTCTAAAGAAACAAATCCAGAAACTCCAAAAATGGGAGGAAGAAGAAGCAGAGAAGAGGAAAGTTCTTCAGGAGAGAGACCATTTCTTGAAAAGGCAGAAAGAGCTAGCCCAACAACTGGAAGATGAGAGGAAAGTAAAGGGGGAAGAATTGAAGCGTGTGATTGCTATTTTGAAGCAAACTGAAAGTGGAGAAATCGAATGGAAAGAGAAAGCACAAGCACTGACTCTTGCACTTACTAAGAGTGAAATGGCCAATGGGACTTTGAGGGAAGAAATAGCCATCCTGCAGAGTATGGTTTCAGAGAGGGACAAGGACCGGTTTCATCTTCAGGTAGGCAGTGTGACTGATCACTGGTCAACTAAAATGTCTGTAAAAGATTCTAATTATGTTTCCCGTAAATATTTACCTGCTTGGCAAAAGGAATTATGATTTCAGCCAGGAGGCTTGCCTGCCTGTGTAGCACAGGCCAGAGACAGCTCACCTGCTAGTGTTTACTGTCAAGCCCAGAACTACTGAAAGAACTACAGAGCTTACTGTTAAATCAAATCCAAAAGTTGGGGATTAGTAATTGGTTCTCCTGTCCAGGCAAGTTTAGCCAACACGATGTGGTTAGGATTTGGCATGGAGAGGAAAGGGCACAGATGACCAAACTAATGTGCTAAACTTTGTAGAATTTTTTAAAGATGGTTGAGCAGCAGCTACACTGACAGATTTTAGAGTATGCTTTCAGAGATCTACTGTTTCTGACTACACACATTCTGTTTACTTGTGGACAAGCAAGAAGTTACTCGGTTACTAGTCACAGGATTATGTGATGGTCCCTATGTAGGGCCCCTAGGAAAATAAAGTGCTGTTTTGGCCTGTGGACCAGGAGGGAAAGAAGGGACTTAGCACTGTCCATTCCTGAGGCTGGTCACCCTCCCTGACTTATTGATCTGGTCCTTCTAACCTTTACATTTCAGCAGCTCACATAATCTCCTCTGTGTATACCCAGCAGGCTATTGCAGAAGGGGAGCAGCTATCATGGGTCTCAGAGAAGAGACTCCTGTGGCAGCGTCTGGAGTGTCTGCAGCAAGCAGTTGCAAGGCTGGAACAGGAAAAGACTGAGCTGAAGCAACTCAATGCTGAGCTCAGGAGGACTCTTGAGCAGGTAAAAACAGACTTTCACTGCCTGTACAATGCCTCATGGCCCTCTGGAACACAACACATTTCCATATACAGCCCTTTGGAGTCCTCTGCTTGTTTACTTCCTCTGTGGACACATGCTTTCATGTTTTCTTTCTCTTCTGGCACCACACTGCTTTCATAGATGAACTTCACTCAGGTCCTACTCTTCTTGCCCAGGTGTCACCATACACGCGCATTTGACACTCTTGTGTCAGGAACCTCCTCTTGCTTTCTCTTCCATAGTCTACATTGAGTGTTTTTTGCCTCCAGCTTTCTCCAGTGCATTTAACAGTCTCTGAGCAGAAATATCCTCACAATGATGTCCAAGCTGGTTTCTGTGACTCTTTCTCTTATCCCACATGCAGGTGGAACGTGAACGGAGGAGACTGAAGAGAGGTTACAGTGGTCAGTCGCTGCCAAATGCATGCAGGTTTTCTCTCTCAGAGTCTGATGAGGATAAGATGCCTGCTTCTAGACAGGTGTGAACAGAATCTTACTTGGTGGGAGAAGGGTCTGGCCATACAGAGGAACTATGGCAAATCCTGGTGGCCCCCCTGTATAGACCTAATATAAGTCTAATATAGACCATGACCCCGCCCAGACTGGAAACTAAAAAGAAATCCTTGCATTTTCTTCACAGGAGGAGGCTCATGCTCTCGGCAGACGATTAGCTGAGTTACAGAACCAGGTGAGGAGTAGGAAAGCTGTCATCAAAAGCTGCTGTAGCTGCACTGATGGGCACAACTTTGCATGATGTTACAGCACAAGTTTCGTTTGGCTGGGTTCCAGCTGTCAGGAAGTGAGTACATCAGGCAGTGGAAATACCCAGGTAGCATCTGTTGGCCATGGCCAAACAACAGCATTCATCTAGGTCTAGTCTCTGACTTGACAAGTCAGGCATGATGGGTGAGGGATTGGAAGAAATTCAGAAAATTGAAATTTGCCTGCAGCCAGAGAGTATTCTAAGGGTGTTTCCTTCGAGCCTTACTCATCATGTCAGCTGCCCCTATTTTCCCTCGACTCAGTTAAAAGTGTAGCTTGCATCTTATCAGAGTTCCAGGGACACAAGGTGGTGGCCAAGCTTATAGCTCTCAGGCAATTATTAGTCTCATATTCTTATTCTGTGCTAATCATGGTCCCAATATTGGACTGAGTCAGAGACCTAAGCACCATAAGGATATTTGTTTTATCAGTGCAAGAATGTACATTCCAATTAACGAACCCTGTTGCATCCTTTGATTGGCGGTACCAGCAGGTTGCCAGACTTCTCTTCTGTGTACTTTTATGGGTCAGGTACACCCTAGTCTCCCTGAGGTTATGAATCTTCATAGGTCATACGGGCAAAATCCATGTAATACTTCTGTGGCTAAAGTACGTAATGCTTAGCTCTGGAAAGTGAGCTGAGCACGCTGCTGAAGCCTGCAAGTTACCAGAAGTTCTTAACAGAAAGCTTCAATGTCTGAAGTTCTGTTGGTAGAGATAACAAATTGAACCACTTTCCCCTTGTGACTGTTGTGTCTGCCTGCACTGTGGACCTGCTTCAGTTCAGCAGGAAAATAAAGGTGCTCTGATCAAAGAATAGCCCTTAGCTTCCTAACAAGGGCACTCCTTGGTTCTGAAAGAGAGCAGAATTGCAACTTGATCTCCCGCTTCCTGGGAGATGCTCTAAGCAGCAGATGGCCACTTCTGTCACTTGTATCTCCAGGTTACCTACCAAAGCGTGGGAGGGTATTTCAGGCTTTAAAGCCCCATTTCAGAAAGGTGCCCTTGTTTTTTCAGATACAATGTCAGATCTGTCCCTCTCTTGAGTGGTGTAGTTCCCTAGCTCTGAAGTTAGGAAAAGTGAGAGCTTGGTCACTTTTCATGTGTTAGCAGTCAAGTTTTTAAGCTATATCAGAACAGAACAGTTCTGCAGTACCTTGCCCCTGAACAACTGGTCTTTTTTATGACACATGTGTAACCAGTAGTCCTTCTGCTGAGGAAAAAGCATATGGAACTAAGGTGTTAGCAAAAATTTCTCTTTTGAAAAAAAAGAAAAAAAAAGAATTGGGTTACTAAATCCTGTAGGAATCTCTCTTTCTTTAATATGCATGCAAGATGTCAGTGTTGTATGTGTGCACGGTGTGACAGAAAGAAACTTGAACTGTTAATCATCTAAGTCCAATCCAGGGTGACTTTGGAACCTGTTACTTCCCATTCAATAAGGACAAAGTGTTGGTCAGGGCTGGAGTTAGAGAGTGCTTCTTCCCTGGCAGCTACCGTGGAGCCAAGGATGGTCCTAACAGCATGGGCTTCTCTGAGCTTGGCCTCTTGCGTCTTTCAGGTGACCCTTCTGCAGCAGCAGTTGGCACAAGAACGAAAATACAAGCAGGACTATATTGAGTGTTGTGCAAAGACCAGCCAGGAGCTGTCGGACCTTCACCAAGAGCTGTCTTACTCCTTGGCAGCTGTGGTCAGGGAGCCCAAAGCTGATGTTCTGGAGGCAGAGACCCAGAAGCTGGATCGGTCTCTGAACCATACCTTGGCACTAATATCTCTGGACCGTCGGTCTCCTGAGAGACAGCCATTGCATTCAACAGTCAGATCCACCACAAGTGATGGCCTGAGGTAACAGGACCAGTGTACAGCCAAAGGCCTCAGCAGGAGCTGAGTCGGAGACCTGCTGTAGCAGGTGAACCGTGGCAGGGTGATTGGTTCAAAGCACGAGTCCTGAGGTAAGAGAAGAGTTCAGAGCACAGTGTTTGCTGCAAGGTCCCCAGCAGGAGCAGTGGTGAGACAAAACTGGTGCTGGCTTGCTTGGATGGGGTCAGGGGCATAAGCCTGACAAATAGGTAAAACTTCTTCCTCTTCCGAAGCACTCCATCACAGCATGCCTCATCAGTCTCCATGTGGCTCTCCAAGTTAGGTTATTCCTGTCAGCTTCTGTACTGTTTACAAAGACTTTTTTTTGTCTGGTTTTATTTTTTCAATAAATATATTTCTCTAAAACACTACACATTTCCTGATTTTTTTTTCCATTAGGTTCTTTGAAGTCAAGTTCAATGCCTGGATGGATCAAAATCTTTCTGTACTGAAGGTAGTGATGAGCAGTATTCTGTGGGCATCAAAAGTTAATAGTTTCTTGTTAATAGTTTCTTTGTGTTAATAGTTTTATTTAATAGTTTATAGTTATTAATAGTTTAATAGTTATTAAATAGTTTTATTTAATAATTGTGTTAATAGTTTCTTTGTTAATAGTTTCTTCCTTTATTGTATAGGAGCAGCTGGACCATCACAGAGTTCCTGTCTTGTACCCTTCCCAGAACTGTATTACTTTCTGGTGGAGGAAGTCGAGGTGCACTTGTTCTGTTTGCATTTGGAAGCATCTCATAACGACAGCAATTTTTCTGTTTGCTTGTTTAATAAATTTTGCAGGGCTACCTTATTTCTGTAGGAAAAAAGCAGGTGGTAGATAAATACGTGGCTTATGAAAGGATTATAGTAGTTTCTCACTTCTACAAGTAAGCTATCATGAGCTATTGCATGATTTCCTGGGAAGAGAGCAGGAAATGGAACTGTTATAAAAATGAAGTGATGGAGAGGGCACACTGGAGATGGAAGGTGGGGAGAGTTTTCTCCTCCCCCTGCACAAAAGCGCTGGTACTCGGGCTTTCAGCTTTGCTGCTGCTGCTACGTACAGTCTGAGGGAAGGAACGTTTGCTCTCCATATAGCAGAGAGCAGACCTTTAAAGTACAGAGGTACTATATGTTATAAATTGCTTCTTTATAAAAATTTCAGAGAGCATCACATTAATTGAATAAATGAATTTATTAAGTAAGCACAGCAAGCAAAACAGCGCTGGGCGGCCGGGGAGTCTCTGCTCCACAAATGGCGCGCCCACCCCTTCCCACAGTCTACTTTTATCGTTAGTTTCTTCCAGGATTACGTAGCTTCTTCTGGTTCTGCGACTGCGCCGATTGTTGCTAGGGGGTCGTCTTCTATCACTCTGGTGGTCGCGGGGATGAAGGCAGCAGTCTTCCTCTGCATGTTGACTTGACTCCTTCCTTATTTGATAACAGGGAAGCGAGTAGGCTGCCCAGCTGGTTTAGCAACTTTTGTTTATACAAATTTTCCCGATCGCATAGCCCCAAGGACATCCTGTTTTCGACAGCATGTCTCAACATTAACTGTTATCTCCTTAAAGCACGGGTGACTACTTATATTTACAAAGAAGAGGACAATGAACAAACATCCCTCACATACCACACTATACAGGGGGCAGGAGGGGACGGATGGCAAACCGAGCAAAACCTAATCTTCACCAGCC
>VXAA01007073.1:214706-231343 GCA_013399115.1 Anseranas semipalmata
GGCGGGGCCCCGGGCTGCCTCCTCTCCTCCCGCCTCTCCTCAGAGCCGCCGTGCCCCGGGGCGGCCCTGGGGCCCGGGTGGCCTCCGGCCGCCCGCGCATCGGCTTCGTGCACCCGCCGGGTTTGGGCCGTTTGCCAGCACCTGGCAGCCTTGACCGAGAGAACGGGATGTCCTCCTCCAGAGCGACCGAACGCGGGGCTTGGCTTGGGGTTCTCCTGTGGAGCTGTGGCAGAAGCAGCGCAGGTTTTCTAAATCTCTTCCTGCTGTGTCTACCTGTCTGCAACCATAAGATACAAAGAAAAGAAAGCAATTATAGAACTCCCCCGTCCCCACTGCACATTTGAAGATCCCCAAATTATTATCTTGCTTTTTAAAGCTATTACAAATGGCAAAAGTTTAGCTACTGTAGGAGGTGTGTCAGGCACCAGCTCAGGTCCCTCTCAAATTCCATGTATTAAAAATCAGCTCCTGAAGCAAAGAAATCAAGGGAAAGAGGCCTTATGGTTTGTTTTCAAATGAAACAAGACTCTTTGTTTTTTTTCTTTAGGTTCATCCTGAATTGTATGTTGACAAATCAAGGGGAGATAAGCTGAAGATCAATATAGATGTTATTTTTCCACATATGCCCTGTGCTTGTGAGTCAAACTTCTGAATATTGGGGGTGGTGTTCGCACTTGCTGAGGGCTGAGCACACTCAGTGTGCCTGGTGCCTGGGAGTGCTGCACTGCTGCTTGTGCCGAGGACAGGGAGGAATCTGTGGTTCCTTGTGGTTACGCAGTGATTTCAGCCAGGCCCAGGGGTGCTTAAACCAGCACTTCCAGTCACACTGTAGTATTCTCTAGACCATAAATGAGGATGAGGTATAAACCCACTTATGTTTCTGTATGGTGTTGTACTTTATCAGAGGGCTTAGCAATACTGAAAAAATGATACAGAGTGCACTTAAGGCTCCAGATTTTGCAGCATTGTTGTTGAAAACAACATGTCATGTTTAGAGTCATGTTTGGAACACACTTGGTAAAGGACAGCTTTTCCATGATTTTTGTACTTGCCACATGGCATTGGCAGTAAATCCAGAATATAAGCTTTCTCCAAAATTTTTAAAATCAGAATGAGCATTAATAACCTGATTACCTTTTAACTAAATTCAAAACAAAGTTGCAGGAGAAGTAATTCAAAATTTGATATTTTCAAACTTTGGGTCGATCTGCAGATCTGATTGAGTAGATTTGCAGATCTCGTTCTGTATTACTGCTGTGCATGTTATCTGAATGTCCACTAATCTTCCCTCCCCCTTGTTCTGTTCTAGTAATTTCTTAGGATAGTGTATTGGGCTCCAAATGTAGTGACTCTGACTTCCTTTTGACTACCCAAGGTGCTATTGCTCTGTACCTTACTCACATTTAAAGTGGAGTGGGAAGGCCAGAGGCACTGGAAGCCTCTGCTGTTCTCTACAGAGCAGCTGTCAACCTTATAAGAGAGCACGTAGCCAGCAAGTACCTGCTGGTATTTGATACCAGGCCAAGGCCACAGACCTTCTGAATCATCTTTGTGAGAAGGAATCACAAGAAAATGTGCTGATGTTGAAGGAGGGGTGAGAGGACAGAGTTAGGAAGGCATCTTTCAACTGACTTCAAGCTTAACTCCTGGAATGGTGTTTATGCAAACAGTTACGAGCTTTCAGGGGGAAGGGTTTGGTAATTTGCCTTTAAGAGTAAAGATTTTTGTGACAGTTGAAAACAGTCATTCTTGTACACTAAACCCCATATTTGGAAGGGTCATTTAGGATGCTGGCACAATATATTATATTCTCTATAAGTCACTTGGCCCCAGCCATGCATCTTCTTCCAATTTGGCGCATTGTTATTCCCCCTTGCTAAAAGGTTCTGTATTTTGACTGGTTGAATGCTTCCTCAGAGTGCCACAGGCCATGAGAAACATGCTTTTATAGATCACTTTCCTTGCTTACTGGTTTCAGATTTGAGCATTGATGCAATGGATGTAGCAGGAGAACAGCAGCTGGACGTAGAGCACAATCTGTTTAAACAACGTTTGGATAAAGCTGGCAATCGTGTGACTCCAGAGGCCGAGAGACATGGTAACATGCCATTTTGTCTTTCTTGCATGGATGCTCTAGTAGTCTTTCCATTACTGTGTGCCTGTTTTGACTTTCAGGGGAACAAGTGAAGAGTGCTTAAACACCATAAACTCTTCAAGAGTTTATAGCATCCAAATCTATTAGACTGGCAGATCAGGCAAACTCCTATTATACTTGCTACTTTTGACAGGTAAATTTTTGCCTAGTTACTCTGAAATTACGACAAGGAGTCATGGATGCATTTCAGGAATAAAGCTACAGAGTTAATGGTCTTTTATTGCTAGGAATCAAGCAGTTGTACCGGCATAACTTGAGTTTGGTCATATCTTTAAATTACAATGGGCTGACAAATGAGGCAACCTGGTTAGAGGAAAGAGCGTTTTTCCAGGGAGAGGTCCATTGACTCGACCCTTAAGCCTAAACTTACACCTTATTACACTTACTTCGTATGTGTTAATACATACCTCATAAAGTTGTATTAAGTAGTCCTTGGTGACATAAACCTCTCACCTACAGTATTTGTGTACCATGGCTCATCCTTGTACTTTGGTACAAACCAGAAACAGTTCTGGGGAAATGCTGCAATCTAACTGCAATACTGTCCTTAATTTTCCTCTTCCTTTCCAAAATGTGAGATCCTTATTACCTTTTCTGTGAGTTAGTGTAGTTAGTGTAGAGTTCTACATATCAGCATAAACTGCATTTTTTGATTTGTATCACTCAGATATAACTTCGCTGTTTTTGAAGTTGAAGGGCTAAACTAAGCCAAGAGCAGAACAATCACTAAGTGCGAGGACTTCTCCAGCTGTCGTGGGCATGCAGTGATAGTGTTGTCACTATTGTGTCACTCAGCAGCCCTTCTGTATTCAGAGGTTGTGGTGTTACAAACTTAACGTGTGGAGACAAAAACAGCTTCTCTGTATCTAGTTCTCTGTTAACACATGTAGGCCTCCTGTGTTAGATGTATTGCCAGTCTCCATCTGGATTACTCTGGACGAACAGGTTACGCTGATTCCTTATTTATCAGTAGAAAAGAAGAGATACTTGTAGGGAGCAACTCATCTTACCTGAAAGAGACACTGTAAAATAGATCAGCTGCATTGCGTGCAACAAGCTGGAAAAAGTACATGAGTTTCCATTGCCTGTGTTGCAAGTCAGATCAGAAGAATCCACTTATCTTCATTAAACTCTATGATTAACAGTTTCTATTGGTAACATTGACATTCAGTCAGTTATTTACATTGTGACTATAGCAATATTGATCTTAAATTTAGTAAAACATACCCAAATATTATGTAGTAGTATTTGGAGGCTTTTCGTAATCATAGTTACATTAAAATAGTTAGCAAGTTCAGTAATTTCTATGATAGGTTGCATTTTGTGCTTGGATGTCGTCTTATTCATTTACATTGAATGACAATAAATGATTTAATTCTTTACTGGTCCTTCTCATCATTTCCTTCCTTTTAGTGCAGATAGTTTTTCAATTTCACATCATATCTGCATGCAAGTTGAGGTACATGTTAAGAGCAAGAAACCTTCCGTGCAGAGTTTTATGTGCTGCGGTTTATTTATAGTATCTAAACTCTGTATTACGTCTGGATGTTGTCTGTGAGACAACTGAAGGAGCAGCTACTAATAACATTTAAAAAGCTGTTACTGGCATATCTTGAAAGACTCCATGCATTGTACAGGTCTTTTTGTTCAAAGAAGCTGTATTCTTCCTGACACCATCTTTTAGTGTAATTACAAGATTAAAAGCTATACTAGTTTTTAAACATTGAATTATTAAGTGCACTTTCAACTACTTTAAATGTTGTAAGCTTTAGAAAGGAAGTCTCATACAGTTGTTTAATAATGGATGTATTTTCATAATAGCTTTTATTTGCTTAATCTTAACAGCAATAGGATATTTGATTAAAGAAATAAGTAAGGTTAATGACTGATTTCATGCATATTTCATACTTTTTAACTTGTAATTAAAAACTCTTCTGTGGCTCATATGAAATATACTCTTAATATTCACTTCCATCCACCTGTTACACCTCCCTCTCAAGTCCTGATGAAGTTTTTTTCCCCTCAGCAGTGTTTGACTGTGTGTCTTATTGCCTTCCCTAGAATCAGTTATCCAAGGAGCCATCTTTTCAAAGCTCATTAGAGGGTAGTGCAGCCATGCCTAGATAATGGGCCTTAGAGGACTTTTGTAACTCAAGTGATTTTTCTCTGTCCCATCCTTCAGCATTTCTGAGGTGAAACAGCCTGATTCAAAGGGAGCCTTCTATTATAAGAGCTTTTCCTCTTTCAATATTTTTGAGAATTTCTTTTAGTGATATTTTAGACAAAAAAAAAAAAATCCTTGGCTTACTTATTCCCAATTCCTAAATTTACAGACTTTTATTATTTATTTTGGTTCTTGGCAAAACAAAAGTCCTGTCTGAGTTTTCTGTAAGAATCTGCTGCCCTTTGGTGAGTTTCAGCTATCATCAGTTCTCATCTCCTCTGTTACAAGTCCCTTTTCAGCCTTCTGCACATAACATAAAACTCCATGAGTTCATGCCGAAGCTGTACTGCCCTTGTCTATTCAACACACACTTGATACAGACACTGACAGAATTGCTGAGTTACGAAGAAGATAGAAATTCCCTGGAGATCTCCAGTGAGTTGTCGTTAATGTGTCTGCATTATCAGCGTTGTAGTCTTGAAGGAGCTGGTATCTATGTTCCAGTCAAGAGACTCCCACTCTGATCTTGTTTCACAAAGAAACATGGACTGGTTTATCACTACCACACTTCTTCCAATAGATGTGTGCATATAAACTGTGGAAAGGCACAGAAAGATACTCTGTGAGCCATCGCTTACGTGGTTTCTGGCTTACCTTTCATACAGCGATCAAAACAAACATCAGCAGCAAGGACACAGTGCTCCCCCTTTCTTAGCACACAGATATTTTCTGAGCCTTGTGTAAGCGTGTTCCCTACATGTCTTGGGACAGGATTATGTATTAAGTACCATTGCCTTCATTATTATTTAAAATATTGTATGTATAACAGATCCTGCAACAGTCACAATTTACTGACTGGTCTACTTTAAACAATGTTTTAACAAAGCTTTTACTCAAGTAACATACTGGTCAGTGCTCCAGCAAGGCTTACAGATAGCCAGTTCTTTCTATGGGGGGTGTTCTTGAGATGAAAAATACCACTCTGTTTTTGGGCCTTGCTTCATACCTCAACAGGCTCTGCACATACCATTTCAGACGGGCTTTGGATGTAGGATGCACAGCTTTGGACATAATCATTGTATTCATGTGTACAACAGTTATTGTGTGTAGAACAAGACAGGAGTACAAGATACTGTTTGTAGACATGCCTCATCATTTGGAATCCTATTTTGTTTTAGAGCTGGGGAAAGAAGAAGAAAAAGTGTTTGATCCAAATTCTTTGGATGCTGATCGTTGTGAGAGCTGTTACGGGGCAGAGTCAGAGGACATTCGGTAACCATTGACCTTTCCATATCTTCTTAGCACTTGAGGGAATACTTTTATGTTGCATGCATGTTTCTTTTCAAAATGTCTGTGCAATGAGAGCCTTCTGGGCAAGGGTTTGGAGAATTATGAGAACTACTGTGCTTTTGTTATGTCTTTTGAAGCTACACATGTAGCATTTAAGAACAGTCAATTATGTTGTAGCAAAGACTAGACATTCACTGCTCACACAAACAACAGGTGTAACAGGTGTCATTTGGTGTTTCTCATTCCTCCTACCTGCAAATTCCTGTAAAAATAGATACAAGTTTGGTCCATAGGTTCTGCAATACCCTTCAGTATTATTGTTCGTCTAATAGCTAGCTTGCTTGTCCCATCTGTCAAGTTGCACCATTCCCCAGAGATGCTTCCATCTTGAGGGATTCATGGTTCTGGCCTTCACCTTCTGTCCAGCAAGACATGGAACCAATAATGAAAGGTGTTCTTTTTCTGGTGATGAAGATGTTATCCAGAGGTAGAAAAGTATTGAAGAAAGTTAGCCATTAACCTTTCATCCAGTTTTGACAGTCACGGCCTAAAAACAGAGGAAAGGAGGAGTAGAAACAGGCAGAAGCTTTGCTCACTCAGGGAAATGCCAAACTGCTCAGAACTGTGGGACGCTGATGGCATTTTTGTAGGAAATTTGTTTCCAAGGAGTGACATGGCTGTCTAAATGGCAAAGGCCTTTTCAGACTCAAGAACTGTATTAAAACAGATTGTGTCCTCACATCAAAAAAAAACAAAAGATAAATCAAAAAGCTTGAGCTCCTTCAGAAGTATTAGGCCAACTTTCAAGGTTCAGTACTTGATGTTTGCTTTATTGCTTTGGGGAAGAAATATCCACTAAGTATTTGAGTCCTGAGCAGAAGCATCTCTTTATAGTGATAAAGATAATAAGTGGTACTTGTGCTTTTTCAGGTGTTGTAATACTTGTGACGATGTCAGAGAAGCCTACAGGAGGCGAGGCTGGGCCTTCAAGAACCCAGATACCATAGAGCAATGCAAGAGGGAAGGGTTTAGCCAGAAAATGCAAGAACAGAAGAACGAGGGCTGCCAAGTGTATGGTTTCCTGGAGGTCAACAAGGTGAGAGACGAGTTTTGCTGTAAACTTGCAGCATGATGGTGATGACTGGGAGAAGGCAGAGTCTGGGCTTTCCTCTCCTTTTCCAGTTTGTGTTCACAGTACTGTAATATAATAACCCCCGGGGTGCAACAAAGTACTTGCAACTGTTACTTTCTCCACTCCTTTTCTGTGATATCTTCTCATATCTCCTGGAGCAACAGTAAGTTCACTCCCAAAAGAATTAATTCCTCCTTCTTCCTATGTTTATGTCCACTAAAATAATCTGCATAAAACAGTTATTATCTACATTAGTATGTAATTATGGCTTTCAATAGGACTATGCCTGTCAGAAACAGGAAATATCTCTTCTAGGGCAGTATCTGCTGGTATTGTCACCTATGAAAATGGCTTGCTTGGTGTATATCTAGTTAAAAAAAATGATAATAAAACAAGCACCTGTTCAGCTGCTTTATTGATATAGGTTCAGACCTTCTAATGAAAGATGACTATCTCCTGCAGGTAGCTGGAAATTTTCATTTTGCACCAGGAAAAAGTTTCCAACAGTCTCACGTACATGGTAAAGTATTTTCTTTTTCTATTTATTGTGACCTTTAGCTTCCAAATGTATCTAACCATTGTCTTATAATATCTTTGCATTGCAATCCATAATAATAACAGCTTAATATCCATAACAATAACTGTTTTCCTCCACAATATTAGTTGTTCTAATAGAATACATTACTTCTTACAGAACTTGCTTTATGCGCTGAAATAAGCGTAACAACAGCAACCTTCCTACAGCCAATATTTACAACTTCACGGCACACATCTATGTTAATGACAAGTATCACCGTGTTGCATCTATCCTCTGTAATGGGCATGAATGCAAGCAGTGGGTAGGGTCAGGTTAGCTCTATAATTTTACATGCCCCAGAAGTCCTGCACAACTGAATTGAATAATCAAGGGCTATGGTGGGAGAATACAGGACGAAACAGAAAGGACTGTGTGGTTACTGCAAACCTTTTGGAGGCAGAGTTAAGAATATTGGTGTTTTCGAAGGCAAAGAAAAAGAGTGAGAGGAGAGATGATGGGCAGACAAACCTTCTGTGTTCTGGCAATTCTGTCACATTAAATAATGAGGGGAAAAAGGCTTCTAATAATTTTCTCAATGTGCAGCAGTCTGCAGCTCTTAGAATCTCCCCAGTCTGTTATGGTCTATTGAGAGCCCTGAGTGGCTCTCTTTCAGATACTTTTCCCATCTCACCATCAGCCTATGTAAACTTCTTGCATTTACAACACCCTCCCTTTTGCAAAGTGTTCAGCAGGTTTGTTCTGCTGTAAATAAAAACACCTCCTCCTCTCATTTGCTTGCAATGTGGCACCCACCAGCTTTATCTGATAGCCCTTGTTCCTCTGTTGGAAGAGAGAGAGTGAGCAATCCCTGCCTGCTCTCAATCTGCATCTTAGGATGTTGTAGACCTTACATGTGCCAACCTACAGTTCAGGTCTTTCCTCCACTGAAGAGTCCCAGCTTACTCAGATGGTCCTTTCTGGAAACCATTCAACTTCTGAGTTTCCTTGCTGGTTTTCTCTGAACTTCTTTAGTTCAGCTGTGGCTGGAGGTACCAGACTGCACCCATCATTAAGGTCCAGGCTAAGCGTGATATAGGCAGCGGTATGATGACTTTCTTCCTTTTGTTCTTTCTTGCTTTCCTAGTAATTAACGTTTTATTTCCCTTTTTTCATCCTGTTCCTGGGCAATATTTTCATGGAACGAAACAACCACTAAGGAATTTTCCCTGACCACCAAGGGAAATGGACAGCTCAGAGCCTGTTCTTTCATACATGAAGCTGGGAATGTTTTCACTCTCAGTATAATCTTTCTTCATAATTTGTTTTTTTTTATATAGTTTACAGAAAGAAGCATTTTTTTTTTCCTTTAATTATAAAGAACTTGACTAATATTGTTCAGATTACACAGCTCTGGAAATCTCTCTTTTGGATCATAATTCCAGTCTTAAGAACTTATATGCATGTGATTTTTGATCCATTTAATAAGGTCTACATTAACGTTTAGTCCTATTAATACACTTAATATGTAGGATAAAGTTGAATGTCTAAGAGAATTCTGAATATTTTGAACTGTTACTATGAAGAATCCAATAAAAATAGTAATTTCACTAGACCTATTGGATACAAAACTGCAATGACTGACAGTATTTTTGCCACTGTCTTCTATTCCCTACTGTTTTGAATCAGTAGAAAATAGGGAGTTGAACAAGAATGTCATTACTATGGAAAGTTGTTCCATTGCAACACTCTCCTTGCCTTGTGTCAGAGTGGCTATACAGCTGATGGTTAGACCTGACTCCATACTTCTATTTGTTGGTGTTATTCAAGTGCTGAAGCTAGCAGACCAGCTTTTCAGTTTGTTGCGCTGATATTCTCCCCTTATCCTGAGGATTACTGTTGTTTAACACATCTCCAGATAATGAATCTGCACAGGTGTCTCCTTGACAAAGTGAAGGGTCCTTTTCAGAAGTACTTCATGAATCTTGCCATAAATGTAATTCTGATCTCAGCTTCTGAATTTATGTCATATGCTTGCTGTTTAACATCTTCAGAACTGTACCTTCTCTCCTGGGTAGAAGTGAATTGCTTTTTTCAGAAAGTAGAATAAGTAGTAAGAGGATACATAGGGCTAACAAACACACAAAACAGAACCAGTACGCAATAAGGTGCAATTTGAGTTCTGTTTAGTTATGTTAGCTTTAATTGTGTGTAGCTCAATCTTTGTTCTTTTGTTTTAGTAGTTGCCCTAGGATAGATGCGGCCCAGAAGTTTTATTTTTTCAGGAATGATTCATTTCTTGTCTGGGCTTCTTTTCCCATACAGTTCACTCTCCTTGCTTGTATTTTTGTTCTCATATACTCATAATTTGTCCCCAGAAATCATTTGCCTGAAATACTGCTTTTTACAGTCTAATAGCCTTAGGTGAGATTTGATAGCACTAGCTGAATGTAAGTGGAATGTAGGTAAAAAAGCAGGGGGCAGCCTTGCCCGGAGGAGTTCATCCCATGTCTCACATCCATGAACCTCAGTTTTTCGTCATTGGCTTGGCAGAAATCCTCACGTTAAGACAGAGAAAATCAGAGGTCCTGTTTTGACTAGGAAAAAAGATTGAAGTTACATTGAAGTTTGCTAACACTAGCTAAATATGTCAGCCTAAATTCAGTTACTTTCCTAATTGGGAGAATGCTAATGAGTAGCCCCCAAAATCAAATTATCAACAATAGCTCTCAATTTTTTTTCATTTTTAAATATTGTATGAGTGTGTAAGCCTCTTAATGGACCTTCTTAAGAGTTCACTGAATATGACATTTTATTAGTTGCAACCACATTTGACTATTTTGAATTACTCACTGACAATATGGTATGTGTTTGTGTTTTAATGCAGACATTTGTATTGACTAATGGGAATCAAAGTTTTGAAACAGGTAGCCAATGAATCTCATGCTTTAAAAGATGCAAGTGTATTGTCTTGTCATAAGGTAGCATCTGCTGAAATAGATTCAAACCATATTTCACTTGTGTTTGGCATTCTAAATGTCCTTAGGGTTTTTCATAAAGATCAAGACCCTAACATCTCAAGCTCTCAGAAAAATGCATACCCAATCTTATAAATGTGACCCCGGAATTGTGTCTTAAATATCTTTATACCCTGTTAATATTTATGCCCAAAGGACCTCTGATGGTCTCCTGATAATCTTTTTAGCAAAGTGTTTGACATTTTACTTGTTTTAACACTTCTCCTCCTTGTCTTTATGCAATATTCATGTGTCTGAAGGAACTAGAAAAACTGGAAATGCTGAAAAACAAAATCTGTGTTTAAAAAAAAAAGTTTGTCCACTTTGCAGAAAAAAGTTATTTTGTTATTTTCGTTTTGCTTTGTTTCTGCCTGCATGAATGTTAAATCCAGGTGAGATTATTTCATTTCACTTACTGTTGTTTGCATGGATGCTTTTCTGTGCTTGTATGTAACCTTTGTTTTCATGTTCTTTTGATGTTGATTCCATAGTTATGTACCCATGAAAGTATGTAGATGAAAGTCATTCTGCACAATCATTAAATATAACTTTGCATTCATTTTGGTTTCTCATAGTCCCGGGCCGTGAAGTATAATGTAATTTAGAAATTGAGGAAGAGCGTATTTCTATCCTGAGATAATTGAAATGTCAGGCTCTGCTGGGTTAATGCAGTTTTTATCCATCCACATTCACATTTCCAGTATACCTAATTGGAAGACACAGAAATGGATAACATTTAACTGCGGTTGTATCTATAAAAGGTAGGCTTCTACTGTTCCTTCCCTCCCAGCTGGTTCATGAGTAAGGAAATGCTATGTTCTTTTCAGCAGACCATTGGAGGCTGTGTACTTTATTGCTGGGCTATTTTTGCAGCATAGACTTTGTTCATGCTTTATCTTAGTTTTCATCACTATTATTAGATGCTTTCGTATGTGTTGCTTTTCATTCTTCATCTCAGGTCATAGAAATTGTTCTCTCTAGTAGAATTCACAAAGATAATCTTAATGCCTTTGTGCCATCATCTCTGGTTAATTACCTTTTAGCTATTCTGTAAATATACCGCTTGTACTTCTTGGACGGGTATTCTGTTTGTCTTTCCTTCAAATGCTGTGTTCTCACAGAAGCTGAGCTGAAACTTCAGGAATTTGTTTTTGAAACAAGCAATGACACTGATTTTTGGCCTGAATTATTGGAAGCATTGGAAACTGGTCACTTTAAAGCTGCTCCATGATGCTCCATCTTCGGTGTCAGAGAAGACCCCATGCTCCCAAATGTCATACTGTCTCCTAATGGTCTTGTCTTATTCCTCAGCAACTGCGGTCCAGTTGCACTGAGACATCCCAGGTTGTTAGGAGGAGGACTGAAGGAAGTTGTGAGGAGGACTGAAGCACTTCCAAGCAGACTTTTTGGCACTGAAGCTAGTAGTCCTGGCTCTTCTGTGTCAAGGGAAAATCAAAGTCAAACATTAATGATATTTGCAGTCTTCTGTTCCCACTTGTTCATTTGGTACTAGCTGAGATTAGGCGTGCTTCACTGTTGTCTGCTTCACAGGCTTTGAATTCTAAACTGAAATTTTTATGTCCAGTTTATGTAAGATGCTTCAGATTTTGGGGAAGTTCTCTTTTCACTTGTGTCTTTGTAAGGACAGCCTCCAGCATCAACTGTGCTTCTTTGTGATCCTGGTTATCATAGCCATTTTCTTTGCCGCAGATCACACCTTCTTTCCTCAAAGAATGTTTTTTATCTCAGAAAAAAAAAAAAAAAAGAGGAATGATTAAATGATTAAATTAAATGATCTAACTTTTTAACCTCCTGAGGTTTGTGGTTCAAGAGCTGCTGCCATAGCTGCCCGTGTCTGTACAGTAGCAGCAATCTCCTGCTTCAGCTGTGGAGCTTTGCAGCAAGTTTCCAGCATGATTCTTTAGTGATACTTTCCTCAGGAGAAAGATGATCCTCCTATCACTTCCTTCTTCCTAGCTGTATTTCTCCTAATCAAGGGGAAGCTGAGGCTTCTCATTCATCCTTTAGATTGTCTTTGGACCATTCTGTTGCAGAGGTGTGATCATCACTGTTCTCTAGGGAGGACGTTGGCCATCATGCTTTATTGATTGCCAGAGGCCCTTTCTTAAAGTATATAATTTGATACCTTCAATTGACTTAAAAAAAGTTGACACTGATGACCACATTCAGAACATTCTCTGTCCTAAAGACACTTTTTCAATGACTGTGACGATTTCTGTGAGTGAAGCAGTTATGAATGTGATCCAAATTTTGTGCTTTTCTTGCACCCTACCTGGTCAACTGGAGGAAAGAAATTGTCTCTGAAGACACTTTTTTTTTGTGATTCCCACTTGTTTTCCTCATTTGTGGTGGCGATTGTGGAAGAAAGGAAAAAAAAATCTCCATCTTCTCAAAAGATGAGAAAATAAAACTTTTTTAAGAGTTTTTGAAAAGAGCCTATTTGGAGTCACCAAGCTTTCACTACGAATCTGAAGATTAGCTCCCTAAGAGCACAAATTCACTGTTCAGTTGTAAATCTTCATTAATGCTCTGCCCATGTACTTAAGGGTAGGCTTATTCCTTTCTCTAATAGATTTGTTTGACAGCCAGAACCTATTTGAAAGCATCCTTTGAGACTCTGGATGAGACCTAATACACCATCTTGTTTTACATAGCTTCTAACGGTTTGAATGCCGATTTGCCAAAAGGACATACAGTCTTAGACTAAAGACTGGTTATCATTGTTTAGGTCCCTTGGTATCTTCTCATTGGCTACCAAGAGCAGGTCACGCTAATTATTCTGGCTGCAGAGACCGCAGCTTCCTCCTGTTCTCCTGTCCCAGAACCCTGCTAGTTGTGGGGCTGTTACTATTGCACAAGGCTTCTACAGACACAAATACCTCATCTGAGCTCTTCTATGCCTATCACTGTTCTTGGGGAAAAAAAAGTGGGAATCAAAACCTCCGTAAGTCAAGGACCCAATTTCAGCGTGGAGGAGATTGAAATCCTCTGGTTGATCACCTGAACAGTATTCCTGCCGTAGAGGTGTTTGTATGAGCTCATTCTAACTTCTGTCCCTAAGTAGTGTCTGCCAGGGAATTAATACTTTTCACCCCCGGTCTGAATACTGGAGGCTGAGATTATTATTTCATCCTCAGCATTGCTAAGGACTTTTCTTTTTACATTGATAAACTCCTTTCAGGGTTTGGTTGTGTTGGTGCTGAAAGACTCAAGGTCTCACCCATTTCTGTGTAGATGGACAAACTGTTTACAATTAAATCAAGTCTGGTTTGGAGACCACAAAAATGACGTTTCCGTTTGCCACTGGACTATAATCCGTCAGAGCTCAAGTTGTATCACTTGTTGGCAATGCCTACCATTTGCCAAGCAGCCACCTGGAGGCTCTCCATACCTTCCATGCTTTCTCCATACCAAAAACCATGCTGTCACAGAAGCACCACCGGGAGTGTAGCATTTGGCAGAGTGGGCTGGGAGTTGCTGTGTGAAGGATTCAGAGGCCCATCTCCATGCAGGTATAAATCTATGAAAGTTGTTGGTTAGTCATGCATGATGTGAGTACACATGTGAACACTCTTTTGAAACAACAACAACAAAAAAGGAAGTTACTTAACAACAATTAGTATGCTTTGAGCTATGCAGTCCAAGCATACATTTCCCCTGCTCCCCCCCCACCATCCTTCCAGGTGTTCACCTTTGTTGGGATCTTGCAACAGAGTGCAAAAATAACCCTGTGGCTTGCCACCTAATCTGTGCATCAGGTATGATGAAAGGAAGCACAGGACTGATTAAGAACAAACTTGTTATCCAGATTTGAATGGTAATATGTTGTGAATGTAAACTTTCACTGCACCTCTGGATGGCTTTGATTGCTGCTAAAATGACCTTTCCTTTACCCTAAGGACCTGAAAGATTGTGAAGGAATCTAAATATAACTAGCAGTGTTGTCTGGCATGCTACTTTAGAGCTTATTTTAAACTATATGGACATCCTGCTATATTTTTCCTCTTAGTGATTAATTCCTGCATTTTTGTTTCTCTTTTACTCTTTAAATGATTGCTACTTCATATATCAGCCCTTTGGCTAGCTAGGGAATCTTTTTATATGGCCTAGAAAGCATACCAGCAAAGCTATTGTTATTCCCCTTTTTGGTACAAGTTTTAAATGCTGCTGTATCTGACTCTGCTTTTCATTGTAAGGATCTGAATATTTCTCTTTTCTCTCCTACTCTGCTCATTTTTGCAGTGCACGCTGTTGAGAGTAAGTGTTGCTGTATCCTTTCTTTTTTCAAAACTGTTTACTACAGTACTAACCTAGTTTCTATTGTTTGTTGTGCCCATAAATCTCCTTTGGGAGGAGCTGTTGATCTAGGCTGGGATTTGAGAAGATTTCCTGAAAGCTAAAAGGAGAGCCATCCCAGGTCATTCTTCTGTGGTAAATGAGGTCACCAGATGGAAAAGGTTGAGAATCTTTGTCTTAAACGATTTTAATGTCAGTGTTGGAGATAATGTGTTGGTGGACTATTAGTTCTGTGCAGATAATGTAGCTGAGGGGGTCATGGTGACAAGTTTGAGGGACTTCTGCCTTTTGAAGTCAGATGGGATAATTATCTCATTTAAGCTCATTTGTACAACAGGCTAGAGAATTTCTCCTGGGAATTCATGCACCAACCCTACTAATATCAGAATACTCAGTAGAAGGTTTTCCAGGGGTTTGTAAGCCATTGGAGAATCCTGAGAGAATCCTGGTGATAACAGGTTGAGATGTGATGTTTCCACTCAGTAACATCTGGTGGAGGGCTCAGGATCTCTGCTCTGCTCCCTCCCTCCCTGGATTGCAGCATTTTCTGTGTTGCACCCTGCCTCAATGCCCTCTTCACAACACATACTTATCCCTCTCATCATCTTCCTGCCACTGTGCTCCTGCAAGAGCTTTTTCTTCCAGAAAATTCATCCCCAGCGTGAAAATTGGTGGCCTAGCTCATTTTGGAGCAATGTGTTTAGGTAGCTGTGTCTCGGGCTTCTTGCAAACTTAATGGATTTATTAAGTGGCAGGAAGTGCTTTTAACCCTGTTTTACAGGTAAAGGAGTGAGTTATAGAGTCTAAGGAGGCTTTGTGGTTGTTCAGGTCAGAAATGCAAGAGGGGGAGAATTCTTCAGATAGACAGCAGTCTTAAAACTGTGTTACTAAAACAGTGAAGAAAACTAGGTTATATAAAAGTAGACAGACTTCTTGACAAACCTAAGATCTTTCACAGGTTTCTTTATTTTACCTAGCTAAGCACTTAGCCGCAGTTACAGAAAGGAAAGAATGTGCTTATATTTCTTTAGAAATAAGTCTCTGGTCTTAGCTGACAGTCTCTTAAGATCTTCTGTTCTGTTTCCTTGTTCTGTTTCTTCTCTAAACACACTAAATAGGCTGTTGTTTTATGTTAAGCAAATTATGGTTAGCTTAATATTTATCTCTGACCTAGACTGTATACATATATGTGTAGCATAATCCTTGGTGATCAAAGATAAATAAACTTGTAGCCTGGTGGAAGACTATTTTTGAAACTGAATGTATGAATCATGCTTTTTTGCAGTTATAAATCATTTATTGAAGAGGTTTTATAAAAACTAATAATCAGCATTTTGTCTGTGGAAAGCTTTACAGCAGAGCACTATGGGGAAATTTTATTTTGAATAGTCATAACTGTTAAAATGTGTCTTGCATGATGTAAATCTAGTTTAACAGGTTAGTCAATGACTGGTCTTTCTCAAATACTTCTCTTGAATTTCTCTGGTACTCCGCTATAGCTGTAAGCCTTACTATTACTCAGCTCCATCTTCAAATGCTAACGAATGTGACTGCCCAAGCATTAAAACTGATAAACACCATAACCATATCAGCACAGCTATCAGGAGGAGCATTCATAGAATCATTGAATCATTAAGGTTGGAAAAGACCTCCAAGATCATCTAGTCCAACCGTCCCCCTACCACCAACATTACCCACTAAACCATGTCCCTAAGTACCACAGCCAACCTTTCCTTAAACAGCCCCAGGGACGGTGATTCCACCAACTCCCTGGGCAACCTGTTCCAATGCCTAACCACTCTTTCTGAGAAGAAATTTCTCTTAATTTCCAACATGAACCTGCCCTGGCGCAACTTGAGGCCCTTCCCCCTTGTCCTGTCGCTAGTTATCTGCGAGAAGAGGCCAACCCCCAGCTCACCACAACTTCCTTTCAGGTACCTGTAGAGAGCAATAAGGTCTCCCCTGAGCCTCCTCTTCTCCAGACTAAGCAATCCCAGCTCCCTCAGCCATTCCTCATAAGACTTCTTCTCCAGACCCCTCACCAGCTT
>VXAA01007073.1:232033-251692 GCA_013399115.1 Anseranas semipalmata
GAACCCATGCTGGCTGGGCCTGATCCCCTGGTTGTCTTGCACATGCTGTGTGATTGCACTCAAGATGATCTGTTCCATAAACTTCCCTGGCACCAAAGTCAGGCTAACAGGCCTGTAGTTCCCCGGATCCGCCTTACAACCCTTCTTATAGATGGGCATCACATTAGCAAGTCTCCAGTGATCTGGGACCTCTCCAGTGGACCACGACCACTGATAGATGATGGAGAGCGGCTTGGCAATCACATCCGTCAGCTCCCTCAGCACCCTCGGGGGGATCCCATCTGGCCCCATGGACTTGTGACAGTCCAGGTGGAGTAGCAGGTCTCTGTTTCCACCTGAATCGTGGGGGGTTTATTCTGCTCCCTGTCCCAGACTTCCAGGTCAGGAGGCTGAGTACCCCGAGGATAACTGGTCTGACTGTTAGAGACAGATGTAAAGAAGGCATTGAGAATCTCAGCCTTTTCCATCTCCTCAGTAGTCATGTTCCCCTCCCCATTCCTGTCCCTCCCTATGCTGGTTGCCTGTGCCCATCGCAAGTGTTTGTGCAGCCTTGTGCTTAGCCTTATTTTGAAGTTGATCTGGCTGAAAGAATAGCCTCACATCGAGCAATACTTACGTTTCGGTCTGTTACGTTCTCTGATGTGGTTCATGACCACGAGGAGAGTGGGAGGGGAATGAGCTATCAACAGAAAAATGAGGAGCAAAGACTGTTAATCCTTTGGCATTAGGTCCAGTTTAAATGCAGATCCAGCACAGCCAGGTTCTCTGTAGAACTTTGTTATTAACTGAAGGATAGCCTGCTGCTGTCTGTACAAAAGGCAGCGAGACAACAGTCGACTGACAGCTAACCCTCTTGACTTAATTGCATAATACAGCAACATTAAACGGGTATTGCTGGTAATCAATAAGAAAAAATGTAGTGTAATACCAAGGCCACATCTCCTTTCCTTCCTTTCCCTACCAACTGTTTCACATGTATTTCCAAATTTGTGGTAGTTCTTTTTTTCTTTTTTTTTTTTTGTAAGCCAAATGAGGTCTTTGATCCAGCTGCCAGCACAGACGCACAAACAACTATGTTAATGGCAGTGGTAGGTCTGCACAGTTGTCAGAGGCAGCAACAGGAATTTCTGAAGCCAGTGCTGCTCTGAACTCTTTGTAATGCAAAACCATTGCCTTAATTCCTGTGACTGCAGCCTTGGTTTCTAAGCATTGAACATTTTAGCTGTAAAATGCAAGGGGCTCTCTCTAGATCAAAGCTTTAGGAGAAGGAAGACTATAGTTTAGGCATAGTATTTCCTTTTCTAACTATGCATTCTCTGTTTTGCATATATATATATATATATATTTGTTTTAGTAAGGGTTTTATGTAAATACGAGAAAAGTTTCTATTATTTTATTGAAGTATCTTATTAGAAAAAAATGAGTTCACAGTATACTCATGTTAAATAAATGTTTTAAAGGAGAGGCTAGTTTTAATCAGTTCTTTAGCTTTGCAGCCTTTCTTATGTTAGATGGCATTGTCAAAAACCCTTTAAGAGAGCATTCCTAATCTTCATTAATAATGCAGCAGTTGGTGATCTGACCCCATCAGCTCATAAAATAATAGCCCACAATTTTTGAAGTATGTTTTTTTTTGCTTAGGTGAAAGGTGAAGTCTGGCTTCCTGAGCACATGAATTTACCTGTTAAAATGTGCCACAGCCTCGGGCTACTTTAGGATGATTATGCAACTTTGGATATAGCTGGTAGGAGTGTTACTGAAATCTAGTTTTAAGTTATATTTTCATCTTACACTGATGCTTCTGGCATTACATAAAGCCACTTAAGTAGCCAACAAAAGATATTAATTCCTTTTAACATGCCTCCCATGGCTCGTATCTTTACCAGGTCTCTTCTGGGTACATAGTGTGCCAGTGTCATTGTATTGCTGTATGTGGGAGTGGCAGAGAGAGGGCAGGCTGTCCTTGCAAAGACTTTTCCTTTCCCTCTGTGTTCACTGGGCAGCAGTAATAAGGCTCATAGGCAGAGTGCTAAGAGTTACTAAGATACTGATGATTTCTTTAGGGCACTTTCATGCAGTATTAAGGCACATGCTCTCTTCAGCTGTTAGTTTAGATCTGTCGTGCCTCTATGTTTTATGGCAGATAGAGAAGTTAAGCAAGAACTAAAATGGCTATCAGATGGTGATTGAGATAACAGTGAATTTTTCCTTGCTTGAATCCAAAAATTTGCTTTTGACGTTTATTAAGAATATATTCAGGTGAGAACTGAAATATCTAATCTGAATAAACCTCAAATTAAAGGTACTTTCCTTCACTCTAGCAGTGGCTAGTCTATGATAGGAGGTGAATTTCATCAGTTTTATCTGTCACATGGCCTACTGCAAGCCAGAGAGAAACCTGGGTTGTCTTCTTGCCATTTTAAACGATGCTGGAAATAAGAGGAGCTCCCTTATAGCTAAAATAAGGTAAATAGATATGCTTGATATCATAGTCTGAACTATATTGTTAAACTATTTCTCTATTACAGTTCACGACCTCCAGAGCTTCGGACTTGATAATGTAAGTGTTTCCAAGATACTGTCCCAGTTCTCTATGTTTTCCTTCTGGATTTCCCTGCCATTGCCACATTGAGATCTTGGCGTATTGACTCTAGCTGGCTTTATGAATCAGAGCATAATTTGGGACCTGCTTTCACACAGGGCTCTAAAGTGTGTTCTGGGACATCTTCGTGTTGCCTGGCAAGCCTGTTCCTGTCTTCCTAAGGCTGCCTTGGTCTTTAATCTGTGCTTCCCGGCTTTTTAGAGTTGACATTTTCACAACTGCTGCTGGATCTGTTGGAGTTTACCTTGTACTGGGAGAAAGGCAAATGATGCCCATACCTATACCACCGAGCAGCTGAAAGAGTGGTGCTCCTATGACAGGGAAAGGAAGGGGTGGGAGAGCTTACTCTGCGGATGGGAGGAAAGGGCACCGGGATCTGGGGATTTCAAGCAGGAAAAGGAGAAATTCCATATCTTGGAATCTCCCATAAATAAAAAAGAAGAGCAAGTGCTTTGGAGTTTACTATTAGGAAGCGTAGAGCAAGGGAGGACCTGCCAGAGCAACACTCAAAAGAATGTACAAGTAATTAACTTTAGGCCCGTTGCCTTGCCCCTAGGATGCTGTGCAGTTGTTTGAGTTATTAGCATTTCCGTTTCAGATCAATATGACGCACTATATCAAACATCTCTCATTTGGAAGGGATTATCCGGGCATCGTGAACCCTCTGGATGGGACAGACGTCACTGCACAACAAGGTAAGAGCCAGCTGAGAGAAATCTTTTTAAGTGTCTGTATTAATGAATTAGAAGGGAAGAGGTGCAAAGTTCAGTCTTCAGCAAGAACCCTGACAACACTGCATAAAACTCAGACTCCTCCACCTTGTGCTCTTTCTGAAACAGATGCTTCCATTCATCCGGAACAAACCGGCCTATGTGTTTTGTTTTGATTCTGTGACCTTTCTGAAAGATCTCTCTTTTCAGTGTTAATGGATATACAACAGAAGGTACAGCACATTATTATTATTAAACGCCTACATCATGTGTAGTTGAGGGAGAGCCCTGCCTGGTTACTGTGTGCAGTAAGAGATAGCCAGAAGCCGCAGGATAGAGAAAAAAGCCTAATGGATAGTTGTTGGAGAGCTGTGGTGTCTGTCTGACCTTGATCTACTCAACTGTAACAGCTGAACAGCTGCCGTTAAGTTGAAATATTGCTGATCTTTGCTAGATAGCTCTGATTTGCTGGCTTGAGAAGGAAAGACAATTCTCTCCTCATGCTACTGCTGCTCAAACTGTAATCTTGGTTTATTCACACAAACCTACTTTATATACCTCTGCAGAGAGTAGTCACGTTATTTAGATCCACTGGAGTCTGCAAACTTTGTCTTTGCAGGCACTTGGGGTATTGTTATGTAATAAAGCTTGGAGAAAGAAGTCATTTGGTTCACGATGGTAGTAGGATTGTTATCCTACCTGAATCTGTTCTTTTATATTTTTCACCATCTATTTTAATTGTTGTACCCAAATCAAAGGATGGTGCTTAAAATAAAATACAGAAGAATGAAAAGGTGTCATGATGCCATTATTTTTCTGTGGAGTAACAAACTGTGAGAGGGAACCCATATCTGGTTGGTAAAATTAACTGTAGGCTAAAGCTTTCCATGCTGGGCATCAGCTAAACAGCTGGCAAATTCTTGAGAAATTACTAGGACTGAAGACATTGACCAGCAAAGAGGTGGGCAAAGTAGACTGCAGGTCAAATTTGTATTGCATACCAGCTAAAGATACTATATGTGAGACTTACTTCTGTAGAAATGGATGAGTAATATTCTCCTCTAGGGAATTTCAGAGAAAACTGTCTTTCAAAGTGACTGCTACCTTCTATTTTTCTTAAGAGAACTGAAGGAACTGGCTGGTCTGAGGTAGCAGAAGGAATTCTCCTTCTATCTTTTATTCTGATCCAGATCTTCCTCTTTATTCCTGTAGAAACATGGGGTTTATCACATCAGGAGATGAAGTGTTAATTGAAATTGATATAGGTTGCTTATTTAGAGTTGAGTACATTTTTGTAGGACTATGCTGTTAAATATAAAGGTCTCCATGTCCTAGAGTAAGAATTTTCAAGAAGAAGCTGTACTGGGAAAAGCTACAGTACGATAAGTGGTTTTAAAAAATTTTCCACCTAAGCAAAAATTTGGAACCATTCAGCCTGAAGACTGTTCAGGCTCCAGAAGAGGACGCTCGGGGGGATCTTATCAATGTGCATAGATACCTGAGGGGAGGATTCAATGAAGATGGAGCCGTGCTATTTTCAGTGGTGCCTGGTGCCAGGACAAGAGGCAATGGGCACAAACGGGAACACAAGAGGTTCTGTCTAAACATCAGGAAGGACTTCTGTACTGTCCGGGTGATGGAGCACTGGCACAGGTTGCCCAGACAGGTTGTGGAGTCTCCCTCCTTGGAGATCTTCAGAAGCTATCTGGATGTAGTCCTGGATGGTTCCTCTAGGTGGGCCTGCTTGGGCTGGGGGGTTGGACCAGATGGCTTCCAGAAGTCCCTTCCAACTTTAACCATTCTGTGATTCTGTGAAAATGCTTGTAGTTTCGATTTTAGTTGGAACAGGAACCATATTCAACCTTGTAAAAAGGAAAAACTAATGTTGGACTTTAATTGTACTGTCATTGAAAGCCTACGGTAGCTATTGCACAAAAAGATGTTCCTTGACAAGCTTCCCTGAACAAAATCAGTTTGTGCCTAACTAACCTGTCAGATAAACTTTCTAGCTTTTTACCGTTTATGATAGTTATTAATTGTGCCTCTGTGTCTTTCCTTGTAGCTTCCATGATGTTTCAGTATTTTGTCAAAGTGGTCCCTACGGTTTATATGAAAGTAGACGGTGAAGTAAGTACCTTTTTTTTCCTATTGCTTTGACTTTTTATAAAAATCAGAAATCTACATGTTATTCTTCTGTCTTTTCTTGGTGCACGTGCACTGACTTAAAGAGGAGATGAGGTTATGTTTATATGTTTACTAACAGTATCTATTGTGGTCATACCTGTGTCACACTCTGCCTGTACCATAGGTATAAGAGGTGAAGCAGCCTCAGCTGATACTCAGTTCTTTTTCATAGCCTGCAGCACATGATAGGATCCCAGCAAGATTCTGTGCAACAACCTATTTCTCTTCTCCTATTTTATTTTTCTATGTTTTAGAATTTGTTTATTCCAAACATGTATTGGGTGGCTTCAGCTCTCTCATCTCCAACTCTGTACAGGATATAAGCAGTAATTCAGTAGGGATAACCAGCATTTCGCAGATCTGAAGCACGTTTCTTAGGTTTTCTTCTTCTTTTGGCATAGCTGTTAATCCACTTCCTCACCAGCCAGAGCAAGTGAAAGCCTTCAGACTTAGTTCTCCTATTCTGACTCTGACCATGTCTGACCTCTGGTGGAAGCAAGACAAATTGTTCAACTTCCTTCATACAGCAGCCTCAGCAAAAGCAAGTTTCTATGGTGTAATGTCATCTGTAACATTGCCTCAGTGATTAAGCATATTTCAGCCTCCATCCCACCTAGTTCAAAGTGACCATACCATTTTCATCATGTTCCCTCATGAATCCCTCATAGTGCCTGCTCAGGAGAAGTCAAAGCACCAAGGAGATCCTAAAAGTGTTATTTGGAGAATAACCCAAGACGAGCTTGTCTCCAATTTAAAAACTCCTCCTTTGGCCTCCAAAAGAGGGTGGCTAGATTTCCAGCCCTGCTTTCAGAATATGTCCTTCTTTTGGGATGGGTAGGGTAAACAAATTTCCAAAGAAATATCAAGGTGAGATGAAGATCCTGAGAATTATACGCTCTATTCTTAACCCACCTGAGACAGCAGAAAGAACTGTGATTTCTTTCATCCATTTTGAAGTATTTATTTTGGTTGCCATCATTCTGCAGGGCATCTCAGGTGCTACAGAGGACCTCTTCTTAAAAAGCAAATAGGAAAAAAAAACTGTCAGTTATCAAGATCTAGGCCCCTCCATAGTCTTAGGGCAGCAGAATGACGGAAATCACCGTTTCTATTGCAAAGCAAACACCAGGAGAGGCAACAGGTCTACTGTTGTGTAGACTTCACTACCAGTGGTACCCAGTGTGCTCGTCTAACCCTGTGAGGAAGTGACAGAGATACCGTGTGCCCCAATACCTCTGTGTGCATTCACACACACAATGGCTTAGCTTCCCAACTGTATCCCAGCTTTCAGTTCTGTATCTCCTATGCTGTATGCATGGTTCATGCCCAGCTTTGCTTTAACACTCAACTAGTTTCTTCTGAGATGAAAACCAAGTGTGGCTCTGGGGTTCGTTCGGTGCAAGGACTGATCTGCACATGGATGAAACTATGCCAGAGTTTGACTCCCTTGTCCCACACAGTCTTTTAATACTGTACAAACCCCACAACACTGGGAGCCCTTACACCCTCAGGCTCTTCGCCCAAACTCCTGCCATTCTCAGGTATGCAGCACATATCCTTGCAGTCAGAGTAACGTACTACTACTGCATGTCAACGCAGCCTTCATGTTGCTTTAGGCACTTTGAAATTTAAATCACCAGCAAATTATTAGGTATGTCAGAGACTGTGTAGGAACCACAAATCTGAGGAGCCATATGGCCACAGTAGATGCAATACAGACATTCAAGCAGTGTGGGCAGGGCAATCTGACAGAATCCTTTGGAGAGGTAGACATAGGTTGTAATTCTTCATCTGCCCTACAGATTGAAACTGTTTGCAAGAATGGGTTCTCATGTGATAAATCCTTAAGTGGATCACTCTTTCTTAAATACCATGCCTTTCTTGGACCCTTCTGTTTTTCCTGGAAGTCAGATGGAAGTTACTTGCTGTGAGGTGGTATTAGGAGAACCTTCAGACCATACCTGAAGCTCATTCTGCTTGGATTCGGGATGCCTCTGCAATTTCTGTGAATGATTGAAATTCCTTATGTGTGAGGGATGGTTAATTTGGACCCATGTACTGATAGCCATCTCCCAGTATACCATGGCTTACGATTCTCTAGATGAAATCTCACATGTAGAGCTGTCATTCAGTTTTTTCTGTCAAAATAATTGCTTTTTAGTCTCCAGGAGAGGAATCCATGCAGACCATGATGCTTATACTTAGGGTTACTATAGATCAAAGTGTGATGCCAAGTATGTACCATGACCTGTCTTATATAGTCAGTACTTGGAACCCCCAAATGTAGAATTTGATAAAGAAACTGTATAGTATCTTTTTCAGCTTGAATTGTAATTTGTGTTAGATAGCTTATTAGGGATGATAGAACATAATTTAATTTTATAGAAACTCAATTTATGTGTTCTAAGAATAGGACTGGTATAAACAACCTGTAGAAGAATCGCAGGACACAGAAGAATACTGCAGGGTGATCTTTGATTTGTACAAAGATGAGCAATCTTTGTCCTTTTGCAGCACTGAAACTCTCCTGCCTCCATGTATTATTTCTGTTGGTTTTTTTTTCTCACTCTTGAATATATATATAGCCTTCTCAAACTGCAGATACCAGGGTTGTGTGATACCCTTTCCTCCATGTTCCATTTATGCTTCACAGAATGGTGTCTGAACATTCACTTCCAGCTGTTTCCGTGGAAATTCAGCTGCTAATGGCAGGCCTGTCTCAGCACTCAACATTTCTCCTGATGCTTCATATGGGGAGGTGATTTTTCATTGTATTGTGTTGGAGTTCAGTACTGCCAGCTTCAAGTGTTGACTCTTAGAGGGTCTCAGGAGGTCGCTGTTACAGCATTCATGGACTTGAAACAGTGAGAGTGACTGTACAAGGTAAAGCTAAGCCAGGAGGCTTAGGAAGTCAAACAGGTCAATGCCACAGGAATCTAACCTGTCCCCAGACCGTGCATCAGTGCTGTCTCCTGAAGCATGCTTAGGTGGACTGCAGATTAGCAGAGGATGACATGGACTTCGGGTTGAGGTCAAGAAGCACAGCTTATGCCAATTACCTGCCAGCACAGACCAAAACAGTCCAGCCTGGGGACTGATGCAAAGCTCATTCTTTAGGCTAAATGTGGCTTTAACCAATATCCTGTAGTAAAAGTAGACCTAATTCTGATGGTGCTGTTTATGTCTCTTAGAACCGTGACTTCTGTCAGGACCCCTCAAGTGAAGAGGCAGAGCAACACTGATGTGGTTCACTGAACTCATGTTTTAGTAGTCTCTCCTACTTCTTGTTAACAAAACAATGCTTGCTGCTTTTGTTTCCTGCTAGGTGGTAAGGACTAACCAGTTTTCAGTTACACGACATGAGAAAATAGCCAATGGACTAATAGGAGACCAGGGTCTGCCTGGTGTATTTGTGCTATATGAACTGTCGCCCATGATGGTGAAGCTGACAGAGAAACACAGGTAAGAGACATTTCAATGTATTTCATTCACTGTGCATTGATTTTGTCATTTTGCATAGCTTAGAACACCGTCCTCACTTAGATGTGACTGAAGATGCCTGAGAGTCAGCCAAGCCCCTCTACAGTCAGCAGGGAGGATGAGGCACTCCCCGATGCAGTTCCTTTTACATCTGAAAGGGATTTCTGCATGTTGTAGTCAGTATGAAACCTGTTCCTGCTTTCCGGGTCCTCATTTAATCACAGGTTTGTAATTGCAGAGAAATGGAAGCATTGTAGCTGTCAAGTCTTTTGGGATCATAATGAGGCACAGCCAAATTCTGTACCTTATAATGTATTTATATGTGCTTAGGGATTTTGTTTTTCTGTTACAGCAGCCTGCTGTGCTTTCTGTCTGAGCAGAAGTGGCTGAAATCTTAGGGATGAAAAGCCATCTTTTAGGTTTATAAATTCAGTACTTGCCTCGTGGGGTTGCCACTGAGCTCATTAGAGTGCACTGAATACAGTGGTGCTTCTCAGTAAAAGTTTCAGTGATGAACTCCATCCTGTAGCCAACAGGGGTTATTTAATTGTTAATTCTGTTGTCAGTTATTAATATTTATATAATGCATACTTATGTAGTATAATTAATATTATGATAATTATGAATTAGTTTGTATTAATTGTTACTTACTTGTCATACTGGTGTCTGAGCTCATGCTGGTTGTTCAAATTGTTTTCCTCGTTCTAGGCCCTTCACACACTTTCTCACAGGAGTTTGTGCCATTGTTGGTGGTATATTTACAGGTATTACACCTTTAAATTCTTTTTCTCTCTAAAGAGTAAACACTTGCCGTCTTACTCTTTCTAAAGTCTGCATGGCTGGTAATAAATCTCTGTTTACTGGGAAAAGGTGATTTTAGCCTTCAGGAGGGGATAACAGGATGTTCTGCAGAGCTATGGGAGTATTTCATTTTGATGTTCTATGGGACATTTTCTTTTCAAATAATGCAGTCTTTCATATACCATTTGAATGCGTCTGTACTGTTTTCTTGGCCAGCTTTGGTCTGGAAGCAGATTAGTTTCTTTCATGCGGAACCGAAGCCAGTAAAATCTGTGAACCGAGGTCACCATGGGCAGAGCCATTTCAGGGGCTGCAAACTGTGTTCCCAGACACAGGAGCTCCAGTGAGTGCTCTGCGGGGACTAAAAGCAGCCCTCACAGCTAGCCTTGGTGCCCTAAGGAGAGGCTGGTCCTGCAGAGCCCTTTTAGTCCCTGGACTTCACTGTCAGTGCTGGCTTCTGGAATAGCTAATCAGCATTTACTCAGCTCCGTACATATGACAGCCCAGCCTTGGTCCAGCCTTGCACTCCAGCTAATAACCCAGGGTGCTCTGAAACATGCTTGGAGATGTTCGCATGGAGATCGAGTCAGCAGATCTTGCTGGACCTGAGAAGCTCTGTAAGAGGCCAGCCCCTGTATATCATATGCCTGTATCACATAATACCTATATCTGCTAGGCTTCCCATCACCTGAGGTATCATAATGCTCAGTTAACCTGATACTGAAAATCTGACTATTAAACAGCATTTCTGTCTGTAATACATTTGATTTTGTTCACTTTTGTGTCTGACTTAGGCAAAGGCTTCCAAAAATTGTGACAAATGCAAGCATCCTCTATCAGTGATTAGGTTTGACAAGCCAGTTCATGGTGTTTGCTGCCACACGTCATGTTCAGACGCTCTGTATGCTAGAGGACAGATCAAATCAGCTGTGTAACAACAAGAATATGAAGCTTCGTAAAGGAATATGAAGCTTCATAAAGGCATTGAAAATATCTTTGCTTACTGGTACCCTGGGTTCCCTCAAGTAAAAGAGAGGAAGCTAGGCAGGAGCTCATATTTCCTGTACTGTGAAAGCCACCTTGATGGATGCAGGGTTGTCTGGATTTTGGGGTGCAGTAGACCTCTTCTCTGGTCCCAAACAAGCACCAGGTGGTTAACAGGCTTCTTCAGTGCACTGGCTGGAGAGATTTGGGGAAAATACTGCAGAAAGAACTAAGGCACCAGTTTATTTTATGTTGTGTCCTTGGTGGGTAAAGATTGCAATCTCCTATGAAGGGCATCCGTAAAGGGCAGCATGTGTTCTATGAGGTAGAACAGCTTACTTCTAAGGTTACCGTGAAATGAGCAAAAAATGGGAAACATTCCCTGGGCAAGCTGGGTCAGGGTAGTAGAATGGCATAAAGTTCTCAGAATCAGCTTCCTCTCCAAACTTTTCTCACTCATCAGTAAGCACATGTGATTTGTCTTTGTCTCATTTTTGCTTCTTTGAGGGATTTTTTTCTGGAGAAGCACAGTCACCTCTGCCCTGCAAGCTGGATCTCGTCTCTCCTAATGAGATGAAGACCTTAGTCTTCTGAGCAGCAGCAGCTGCTTTCTGTCTGGGGGAGTTGGAATTCCTTTCCACTGACAGAAGGATTTTTTTTTTCTTTCTGTGGGAGTTCTGTATTTGAGGCTTGTCTGGCTTGATCTATCTGTTTTTTCCTTTCAGTTGCAGGATTCATTGACTCCTTGATCTATCACTCAGCACGTGCCATCCAGAAGAAAATCGAACTTGGGAAGACAATATAAATAAACAATGACCTCACCCACAAAAAAACTGTAAGGAGAACTAAACAGGTTTTTCAAAATACATGTGATCTTCTGAGTGCACGAGAAGAGGTTTGGAATTACCAGATGGCCCCAACTGCTCTTAATGTCTCATCATCCTTTGTTTGGCATTAATTTGTGGATGGAACTGCTTGAACCTTGCTGCTATAAAGATTCATTAGCCATCTTGTCTGGCTGTGCAGACCCTACTGTAAAAACCCTTTTGTGTCAGTCCATGTTCATCCAGTTTGCCCCCTGAAAGAACTGCTGGAGACACTGCATTCTGTTTGCCTCCAGGAATAATGTACTATATTGTCGTGAGACCTGGAATGGATTGAAGTTGCCATCAAATAAACTTTCTTGGCAATGCCATCCATCTTTTTTAAATTGTTCTTAAAAAAAGTTTCTGAATGCACTAACACTGTATGCCAGACCTCTGTGGAAATATGCTGAATCCCATGTGCTTTCCTTCTTGCTGTCCAGGGCAATGTGGTGAGACCTGGCACTCAGGATGTGCTTCTGTACCATGGGGCATTGCAGTTGCTTCAGATTGCTCTTCTTATGAAAGATGCAAGTTGATGTTTCAGAGAGAAAAAAAAAAAGTGTTTGGGGTTTTAATTAATTTTAAAAGTGGATTGTGTTTTCACTTCCCCTCTGTTTATATTTTGTAATAAAGTCCATCCTCTGTGTTTTGGTAAAGCATTTGGAAGAATAATTAAATTATTTGAACCAATCCTGGTACTGAATTGGAAATTATAATAAAAAAATATCTGCAGTGTGGCAAAGTGTGGAGATATCATGATGATGATGATTTTTTTTCTTTATAATGATCTGCACAAGTGAGTGAAGTGGTTGGTATGTGAAATTATACTGGGAGAAATTTGAAAATAAGAAGGCAAAAATAAAATATATGGATTCCTGCCTCATTTTGAGGCAAAACAGACTTAGTGCTCTTAAATCTCAGCTCTAAATTTGCTTTGGCGTTTACTCTAAACTTAGTCTAAGTGATTGGTACAGTTTAGTCCAGCAGCGCACAGTGAGCATGACAGGCACAAAATCAAATGATGTAGGGAGAAAGCTGTTAAAACTTTGAGCTTAAATATAATTAGTTTTAAAGTAGTTTTTTTTTATAATTAGTTGAACAGACATTCAAAACAGGTACTATAAAAACCTACATTTTTCAATCAGGGAGAGAAGCAATTTGAGGTGTGGATAAAGTGACTGATTAATCTTGAAGCTAGAGTACTGAAAAAATGGGTTTGTGAAAAATATGTTTGAAACAAGGATATTCAGTAAGTCTATCAGCTCAGGATCATATAGCACTACTGCAGTGTGAGAAGGGAACGTACTATCTATATTATTGGGAACAAAAAGCGAGCTGAACAGCTCTAGCCCCTTCAGTCACTCAGCTGGATACACAACTGGATAGAAGAGAGCAGCATCTGGTCTGCAGAAAAGAGAGCAGAGAAGCAGTAGTTTAATTGTGCTGTGTTTCCATAGAAAGTGCTGAGGGATCCTTAAAGGAGGAACAAAACTCACACAGAAACAGAGATTCTACCTGGAGAGGCAGAAATTAGATGAAGCTAATGGTTAGCTCAGGGAGTGATAACAGGTTTCTGCTGTAAAATGGGAGATCACGAGTAGCTGAGATCTGGTGACTTTCCAAGTGACTAATATGATGTAGCAATGAAAAAGCTTGGTCTGATTCAAGGACGTTCATGTTTGCGACTGAAAGGAAATAACAAGCTGCTCTGTTGGTCGTTGCACTCTGCGGAGCAGATGGAGTAGCAGGGGTCTGAGTAGTCCCAGGCTTGGCACGTTTCTCAGAAGACATCTGAAAAACTACTTTGCGTCTTTGGAACTGTTTTAAAAGAATCTGCATGGACTGGGCGGCTAAAGCTTTTGAATTTTGCAGCCTTCTTGCAAAACCTGGAGCGTGTGTTCCAATGCATCAGCAAGAAAATGAAGTGTGGGGAGGTGTTTGTGTCGCTGGAAGGAGCTGGTGCTTGCTCGTGTCCCTGGTCAGGAAGGCAGAGCGCCAGCAACCGCAGCTTCTGCTAACCTTGCTCTGGAGGAGGAAACCTCCACTGGGGAGCTCAGGCTCCAGGGTCTGCGAGCTTTTTGTACAGGACAGGGCTGAGATCAATTGCGCTGTCTTTTCAGAGCAGTAAGGGCTCAAAAAGTAAAAGAAGTGTTAATAATAGATCCGTGTGTGCTTTCAAAGTTTATTCAACATATGATCATTTCAGCTGTACTCAATTCTGCTGTATTCTGAGTTAGCATGCTTGATTTTTTCATTTCTTAATCTCCTTCGATACAATATAAAAAATATTCCTTAGTTATAAAAAGACAGGAAGGGAAGATGCCCCTCTCTGCCTGCGCAAAGAACAGCAATGAACCTCCCCCAAAAGCCATCAGTGGGTGCAAATTTCAGCTCCGTCACGCGGACAGCCGGGTTGACACAGACGGCTGCGTGAACGTGGCCACAGCTGTAACTGCCCTGGGACGTAACGTGCCCAATCTTAGGGCTCTGAAAGGTAGGGGTTAGCCCCACTCCTGCCCCTTGTGCCCTGGTTGGTGTCAGACATCTTCCAGGCTAAACTGAGCTCCCACTGCCACTCGTGCTCAGCACTGCAGACGTGGTGGGACCGGCACAACCAGCACCGAGACCCCAGGCCGGGTGCACTGGCCAGCCCAGGGACACAGCAGCGCGGGGGAGAAGCAAGGTAAAGAGATGTGGCAGCTGCCAGCAGCTGTGCTAACAGCTTGGGTTCAGTTTCTTGGATATATGTCATTTGTAGAATAAGATTCTGCCTTCAGCTGCTAGTCTCCGGATGAGGCTGAATTCAACGTCAGCATCGTGGACCCTCGTCCTGCGAAAAGCTCCGGACCAACGGTTTTCTTCCCAGTAGTGATGCCAGTTCCCTTTGCTGTCTGCTCCGAAGCCAAACACAGAGACCTGCGGGCATGCCGGCAGAGCCATCGCTGCGCGGGCGCTCGGTCAGCCCAAGAGCCTGCAGCGAGCACCTGCCTCCACCTTGTGCAGGGGGAAGCGGATGGGGGTCTGCACGGGGAGTGACAGACAAATTGCAGCAAAGGAAATTCTCCACGGCCGCAAGGAAAACCTTCTCCCCATGAGAGTGGAGCAGTGGTGGCAAGCACCAGGCAGCGCCCATGGGGCTGAGCCGCGGGTCCCGCTGGCTGCGCTCACCTGGTGACAGGCGTGCAGGGCGAAGAGCAGCGCTGTGAAGCCAGTGGAGGGGTACCTGCCGTGCCGCTGCAGCCAGTTCTCGTGGATGTACTTGAGGAAAGCTGGGCTCACGATCAGCACCTGAGCGGGGGCGGAGGAGCGATGAGCTGCAAATGGGACAGCCAGCCCCTGCCACAGCACAGACACCAGCCCTCCCGCTTGCCAGCTCTGCCCGTGTCTTGCTGCCACCTTCCCGAGAAACAAACCCGGTCTCTGCCTGGCCAGGAGGAGCTGGCTGCAGCTCCTGCGCTGCCTTGCAGACGCTTCCAGGGTTACCCCACAATCAGTGGCCACACCGGGTCAGTGGTGGCCACCAACCCCTCATCCCCTTGCCCCACAGCCCCAGCACCGGGGGCTCAGGCAGGGGGTGCTCACTGGGTGCCTGCCCAGCCCTTACCTTGTTTCTGTCAGCTTTGATGAACTGTTTCACTCTCGTGTAGGTGCTGCAAAAGCCAGAGGACAGCCGTGAGTGTGGGACACCTGCGCTGCTGGGGCTGCTCCTTTGGGGGCAACCGGTTTGCTGTGACCACCAGCACCTGGCCCCATGGCACCCACAGCCCCTGGGCTGGCCTCACGGTGTCCCCTGGGCTGGCCCTGAGAAGGGACACAGCAAGCCTGCGGCTCCACAGCAGGGACAGCCACCATCCTGCCCACAGGGGCTACAGGGCTGTGGGATGCCTGAGAGCTGTGGGGATGGCTCAGCACCTGATTCCCCAAATTGCAGCGCAGAGGGGTGCCAGAGCCCTCGACAAGGGACTCTGAGCCCTTTGTCCCCTACACCATGCCCCAGGCTCTGCAGCACAAGAGATGCCGTCCCCAAGGCCCCAGGATCACCAGGACGGTGGAGGTGACGCACTGTGTGAGCTCTCCCGTGGAGAAGGCGCTGGCCACCCACTTCAGGTCCAGTGGCTTAAAGGGGACAAGGACGAGGTGGACACCAGGCCAGAGGTTCACCGCACTCTCTGGGTACATGAAGTGATGGGTAGTCCTTGTGCCAACATCCACCTCAAAGCCTGCTGTCTTGGCTCTGTTCATCCTAGGGGACAGCAGGAAGGCATGTCCCAAAATAAGGTGCATGCCATGCTGGCCCCGGGCTGCCAGGCAGGGCTGCCAGCTGACCCTGGCCAGCAGTGAGGAGGGGACATGAGCCCCTCGTGCCACCCACCTCAGCACCCAGTCGTGGGCATCGATCCGCAGGCCGTGGCGGGACCCCCTCAGCCACCCCGAGTTGCCCACCACGGCGCAGCGCCTGCACTGGGACGGGTCCCACACGCTCCCCTTTGAGGCCGGGAGGATGGTGAAGAGCTGCTGGATTATGGCCTGGAGCTGGGTGCTGCTGGGGGGGCCCTGCAGGGTCTGGGGGAGCACGGGCAGGGACAGGCAGCATCAGCCCCCTCGGCCTGGAGCCCCCCTCCTCCCTGCGTGCCATGGGGAAGGCCGCGGGGGGCAATGTGCATGGAAGAACCAGCTGCATGCAGATTTGGGGAGCCCAGGAAAGCCCCAAGCATCCGCTCACGCCCCCCACTCACCAGCCACCATTGAACCACGTCCGGGGAGAGCTCGTGGGCTGTGCCCGTCAGCAGGGGCCCCACAGCCGCGTCGTAGCGGGCGTTGAACCAGGCGGAGGCGTTGGCGCTGGGGGTGCAGTGGGAGGTGGGCCAGGGCGGGCGACGGGCAGTGAAGAGGGAAGGAGCCCATGGGAGGTGGCCGAGGCTGGACACGGAGGCTCGGAAAGACTGCCACAGGACGAGCAGCAGGCACAGGGCCAGCACCACCTGTGTGCGCTTCCGGCACTGCATCCCTCATGCCACCTGCAGCGAGATGGCAATGGGATCGGTGGCAGTGGCACCGCGGGCAGGAGCAGGATCCCTGCCCGGCCTCCTGGGACACACCGGGGTCCCCTCCTGCGACCCTTCCGCCGTTTGCCTCCCCACCACAGACCTGAAATATGCTGGCATGAGTCTCCTTTCCAAACTGTTCAATGGCCTTATTGCTGTGCTCTGCTCCTGACACTGTCGCAGTTACGCAGGCTGGGGCAGGGCTGGCCGGTAACATGCGCTGTGCCAGGTGCCGCTCTCTGTCTGCCGCACTTTTAGCATCTGCGAATGATGCTACGGGCGAGCGGCGGCGAAGCGTCTTCGTCCCAGCCCTGAGCCAGCCTCCAGCTCCCTCCGGAGTGGTGAAGCGGCTCCCACGCCTCCCGCGCCTCCTCCCCGCGCAGGCAGAGAGCCCAGCAGCCTCCCCTCCGGCAGCCTCNAGCCCGCGCAGGCGCCGCGCGGCCGGCCAGGCGCTCACTCCCCGGCAGCCCCTGGGGCTCCGCAGCTCCAAGGGCACTGAATCACTGCCGGCAGGGAGGACCAAGAGGTGGTAACTGCTGCGTGCGTGCCCGTGTGTGTGCATGCACCTTTCTTCAATAGGCCTAGCTGAGAGTGATGTTCCCATCCTCCATCTAAAAGCACTTGCATACAGCTAAAGTCAGAGGAAAAAGGCTTTTGTCACCCCCACGACGTGCTCCGCATCTCGGTACCTGGCTCTGTGGGCCAAGGCGAGCTCGAGGGCAGGACAGCCTCCGTCCCACGGTCAGGAGCAGCAGGCTGGGGTTCCCTGCCGCACCGAAAGCTGAAGGACGGGGACCCCCTCCTGCCCCTCACAGGGGTGCTTTGTGCTCCCACAGCCCCCTCCTCGCAAGCAAATCCAGGCCGGACGCAGGGCCACAGGTGAGCGCTGGGTTCATGTCTCCACGATAACCATTTTCTGCAGCACAGACGTACCTGCTCGCCGTGGTGTCCAGCCAGCTGCCCAAAAATGGACCTGCGCAATGTGCCCCCCGGCGGCAAAACCGGTGCTCCCGGGTGTCCAAGCCAAGAGCAGAGGTGGGCGATGCGGGAGATTTGGCCGGTTCCCGGCAGCAGCAGCACTCACGCCCCGCCAGCCCTTCCACGGGCAACTAAAATGTCACCTCTTCTCAAGGGAAGCGCACGCAAGCCACCACCAGCGCGCCGGAAATGCAGCCACGGGTGCTCTGTGCAGGAAGCGCAGCCTCACCAGCTGGCCGCGAAATGCCGGCGCTGCACCCCGAAGGCCCCCGGTGCTGATCCTGCGACATCGGCTTGTGCCCCCCGCCAGCAGCCGTGATGGAGGCACAGAGCATCGCTCCGACGCGCCTGTCGGGCCCGCAGTCCCCCAGCTGAGGGGAGAAGCTGGTTCGGGTGCTCGCAGTCTGGGGGTTATTAACCCGCAGCCCCCGGGGGAGGGTGCGCTGGCTGGCGGCCACACAGCCGGAGCCAGCGGCTCCATTAAGCCCAGAGCCGGGGGAATCAGGCAGTGCAGTGAATATTTCATGAAGCTTTTTGCAGTCGCCCTTCACAGGGGAGCAGCAGGGCCCTGCATGGCCCCTGTTCCGCTGATGGGACCTCCGCAGCGGGGCCACCTGCACCCTCATGGCGGCTGAAACGCGCCTGGCCCCACGCCCAGAGGCGCACTGCAGCCACGGCACCGGGGCGCATCAGCGGCCATAGACCTGTCCCCGGCCTCACTCGGTCCCAAGGGATGCTGCTGGATGCTCCCCAGACCCGCAGATGAGAAAGGGGTTCCCAGGGTGCTGTGATGCCCCAGTCCTCAGCCAGCTGCCCCCAGGGCCCCCCATTTTAGAAGAAGTGCTGCCTAGCGCGGCCGGGTGGAGGTGACGCCCCCACGCTCAGCAGCCCTCGATGCAAGCTGCAGTGGCCGCTGCAGGAAGAGGAAGTGGTGGGGGAGAGCGGAGCCTCGCAGCAAATGGCGGAGTCAGCTGGGGGCTGCCGGCCCCCCACCGGCGGTGCCACCGCCCAGGCATCCTGGCACGGCTGCAGCCACGGGTCCCTCCAGAGCTGGGAGCCCCGGCTGCTTTCCTGAATCAGGAAATTCAGCACAAAAGCACTCGTCTGAAGGTGGGAGAAGCTGCCCGGCATGGTCTTGCCCTCCTGCCCCTGCAGGTTGTGCTGGGATGGTTCATCCCCTGCTGAAAACATGGAGCCTCCTGCACCCGGTGCCTCACCAGCTGGTTTCTTTTGATCTCCTGGGTGGGATTTTGGCTCAGAAAGGACAGAGGAAGGCTGTAAAATGTGCCTTGGCAACTCGAAAAAGCCAGCCCATGGAGAAAAGCCATGGCAAGCTGAACTGTTTCTGATTTCACTCGAGGGGAGGTCAGCCCACTTTGTTCTGATGCCCATGGGGAGGTTTGATGCCCGAGGGAGACTGACAAAGGGGAAGGAGATGGAAACCCAAACCAGAACAGCCCCGCACGACACAGAGCACCAAAGCACTGGTATTTATTGGCAGCGTGCTCAGAGGGCCTCTGCATCACTCCTGGGGCCAGGCGCTGCCGGAGCCCCGAGCTGACACACAGCAGGTTTTCCAGAGCACCAGCAGTGAAACCCAGTGCGGGCAGTGAGGATGGCACAAGCGCTCAGTGCTGCTGGCTCCACCGGGCTCGTTTGCATTGCCAGGCTCCCGCCATGCCCTGTCCTCGGCAGGAGCCCCTCACCGGGCTTTGCACACCAGCGTGGCTCCGCTCACAGCCCCAGAGCCCTGCAGGGCAGTGGCACGGCTTCACAGTGCCGTCGTTTCCATTAGCGGGGGCCATGCACAGGACAGGCAGCGTGCTCGGGGCAAGGCATGGGAGCCTGTCCTGTGCCCGCTGCCAGCACCCCAGCCCCAAAGGCTGCTCAAACCGCAGCATGTGGGGCCTGGGGGCCCCAGCGCTGCTGGCCAGGGGGTGCTCTGGGGCAGGCTGGCTGTGGGAGGAGAGGCGATGCTGGGACTGGGGGCACGGATGGGGCCTTGGGGG
>VXAA01007073.1:251832-325136 GCA_013399115.1 Anseranas semipalmata
GTGTGGGGGGGGGGGGGGGGGGGTTGCATTTCAAGCAGCTGATCGGATCTTCCCTCCCGAATCGAAGTGGCTCCTATTCATTGAGCACGTGAACGAACGAAGCAGGGAAGACACCTCGCCTGTGAGGCTGTCCTTCTATCCATCCTTTCTGCGGGGAGAAAGGAAAAAAAAAGGAGCAGTGAGCACAGCACAGGGGTGCTCAGGGGAATGAGAAACTGGGCCCGTCACATGGTCTCTGGTTGCTCTGACAGCCCTGCCTCAGGGCCAGGACGAGCACCGAAACACCTGAGCTCCATGAGACACGTCCCCATCAAGGGGACAGCCCTCAGACAGAAAGTCCCTGCAGATCCCCGGCTGTTGCACCAGACTTTGAGACAGGGCTGGTCCTGTGAAGACAAAGCTCCAAGGTGCTCTCTGGGTCACCTGAGTCAACTGGGAAGGACCAAGCTTGTTTGCTGGATGCTCTGTCTTGGGAGGGTGCCCTTGTTCGAGGGAGCTGTAGGAGGATAAAGCACCTGCATGTCCCTTGAGCATCACAGCCAGGAGCAAGTCAGAGCAGTGGCTGGCGGGACTGAATACAGCACTCTGCAGGATGCTGTGGCTGGTGGGAGAAAAGAAGGAATGAGCAGAGAGAAACATCACGCAGGAGGAGGGACTGAGGCTGCGTCTCCATGTGGCACTGGGGGGGCGTGACTGGCACGGGAGATACCTGTGCACCGGAAAGACAAGAATGAAGATGATAGAACATGTATAAGTTGTGAAACGTGATGTTACAGAAGGGAGCAGAAGGCGTTTCTACATAGTTTATGGAGCAGAAGCTCAAGAGGAGGTTTGACCGTTGCCTGTAAATACTGAACCAGATCAGCGTCTGGGAGAAAGGGCTCTTCTCCAAAATAAAAATACATTTGATGGCTCGATGGAGAATTTGGACACAATTGGGTTAGAAATTAGGTGTCATTTTTAAATGAGGGTTATTGGTTACTAGCAACAAACAAGGAAGCCTTTAAATTTGCTTCTCCTCCTGCAGACCTGACTTGCCTGCATTCAGGCCCAGCAGGGCTCGGTGGAGGTCTCCTCTCCTGCAGGTGCCTGCCCAGGGCTTACTTGTGCCACCCGCAGCCTGCGACTTGCCCAGGAAGACAGAGCAGATTCAGAGGCTGTGACCCGCCTTGAGAACTTTTAAATTATTTACAGCAGGTAAAAATGCTTATTTTTAAAACTAATTGCATTAACTACAAAGCAGGTATAGCTTATAAGAAAAACAGTGAAAACAAAGTTATTTTGATTTACTGGAGGAACTCAACACATCCAGGGCAGGGGATAAAGAGCTGTAATTACTGTTTGCAATTGTTTGAAGGATGAGGAAACCACAACCATAATCACCACTTGCTGCTTAAGTCCCCAGGGGGCAGGTGAGGGGTGCGTTTACACCTGTGTCCAACCCTGCTCCCTGCCCTGGAGGCACCGTGCTGCTGCCAGCAAGGGCAGGTAGCTCCCTGTTTGCAGGACTGCAAACACACAGATATGCAAGAAGCTTGCGACACAGCAGGATCCTTCTGGCTTTTGGCTCTGTTGAGGCTGCAGAAGCCACCACAGCTGGCAAGGAAGTCCTGTTTTGGAGATACCAGCCAACCTGCTACTGGGCAAGACCTGGTGTCCAGCTGCTGTTTGCAGTAGGGGATATAAATTTTGAAAGCTTCCTATGCTCTCCTCATACCATGCGGTTCATATCAGAGCTGAGGACCTGCCTGCCTTTGAGAGGGCCAACAGTGGCCCATAGGAGAGCGGGCCCTGATGCCCGCATAGAGGTTGGCTGGCAGGGGGGCAAGGAAGCTGCCACGGGGTGAGGGGAACGGCCAGGCCATGAGCAGTGGGAGGAGAACACACTGGCACCTGTCCCAGCAGCAGCACAGTCCTTGTGGGTCCCGTCCATGCAGGACATGAGGATGCAGGGATCTCAGAGCAGGTTGCCCAGGTGCAAGCAAGAGATTGTGCCAAGGACAAGATGGAAGATGGAGAGACGGAAGCAGAGCAGGAGATAACTGGTGCAACAGTCATGGGACAGAGGCAAGAGGTGGATAGAGAGGGGAATCATGTGCATCCCAACGCCGGTCAGCACACACAGGTTCACTCACCCACCAGTTGCTGTCCTCCTTTTCAGACACCACAATGATCTCGCCTGTGCGGAAAGTCAGCTCATCTTCCCGGTCAGCATTGCAGTCGTAGAGAGCACGGACCCTGCGGAGCAGCAGCCTGTTCTGCAAGCAGGAGAGAGCGTTGTCAGGCCTCCTCCATCCCTTGTGCTGTCAGCTTTGTCAGACACAAATTAAATGGCTTTAGTGCCTTGACCCTTGATCAAGTCCAGGAGTTGGACTCAATGATCCTTGTGGGTCCCTTCCAACTCGGGATATTCTATGATCCCAAATCCCCTGACTGTGGCACTGGTAGTCACACCGTTTGGGGTCCCAGTTCTCACAGCAGCTCTGTGTGAGGAGGCAGTGGTGCTGCTCAGCACAACCCAAGCCTGAGCAACTCAAGCAAGGTCCCCCTAACAAAAGGGCTGGGGAGAAGGGTGTCCCCTTGGAGCACAGAGAAGCTGGGCCAGGGTGGACATTGAACACTTGTCTATGTCCAAAAGTGCCCCCTGATCTGCCAACAACCTGAATTCATGAACAAGACTTTTCTCAAAAGGTACTGGAGCATCATGGGGATTTTGGCTAGCAGTAATTAACAGCAGTCTCCATGGGTCTGGTGTGCACTGGGAGGGACTTGCTGTTTCCATGCGCAGCATTCCCAGCATCTGGTGGGGAGATGTCAGTGCCAGGGAGGCACAGCACACGTGCTGGGAGGAGAGGCTGCTGCATCCAGCTCCAGCTCAGTTCAAAACTGAAGGTGATAAATGAGGACAGACCTGGGAGCTGAGCTGAGCTGATCCTGGCCCATGACCACCTACCAAACTGCTCCTCCGAGGAAGAGGAGGTGGGACATCTGGCGGATGTCCAGAACATGGATCTGACTCCTGGAGGGATCGGTGTGGGCCAGGCTGTCCTGCTTTGCTGGGGACAGGCGTGTAGAGGCAGTCCATGGCCATCAGGGCACCTACAACACAAGCAGGATGGTCATGTCCTCCCACCTTTAATCACAGGTGGACAACAGCAACCACCACTCTTGGGCAACACTGTGCAGCAATGCTCACAATGCTCAAGGTCCTGCTCCTTGGCACAGTGTGGGCAACAAGTACCCCATCTGTCTGAGATGGAAGGCAGGAAGGGAGACAGGGTCTGGGTCTGGGGTGGAAAGGGAAAGCAGGGGAAGAGGATGTCGTGAGGAAGCCAAAGGACTTAAAGTGGAGTCTGGGGTGAGGAAAGGTGTCACCAGGTAGAGCCGGCAGTGGTGGGAGCTGGGCTGTACAGCTACAACGTGCCCCCAGGCTACCTTGGCTACACAAAGCCACAGCCAATCTGATCTAGCAGGTGCTGGGCCGCAGGCCCACCAGCATGGCCGATCCCCATGGCATGGCCTGTCCTTGCCCCTCCTGGGCCGGTCCATTCATTACCCGAAGCCAGGCTGGTGAGGCTGGGTTTCTCAGGGCTAAGTGGTACCCAAGGAGCTGGCTCTGAGGACGTGCGCTTGTGCTTGATGCTCAGAGGCAGGGGTGGGCTCCTCCTAGTTCTTGTGTCCTCAGCAAAGGTGGACGAGCTGGTAAGAAGGCGAGGACGTGACCCCTCAGGAGCTAAACAGGGAGCAAGAACAGATCGTGGGTCAGCAGCAAGCAGAGATCCTGGAAGCAAAGCTCTGGGGGGAAATTGGCACAAATGCATTGACAGAGATATTCATTTCTCTGCTTGCAAGTCTGACTTGAGAAATTTGTGAGGTTGGAGCCGCAGCTGGGACAGATTGAGGGGAGGTCAGGCAGGACTTGGTGAGTCTCCCAGAAAGCAGGACAACTCGAGAAACTGGTGAGCTCCAGCTCTCAGAGCTGGGACACACCATTGAAAGACTGGGCAAGGGCAGCAGGATCCCATCTTGCTAAGGAGCAGAACTGCGATGCTGATGTTTCTACTGGCAGCTTTTTCTTCCCAGCTCTGTCTCTAAACAAGAACACCTCTGCCCTTCCCACCAGCAGCAGCACTCAGGAGGGCACGGTGCATCCTAACAGTGCCAGCACAGGGGCACCAAGGGTAAGGATCCACCATGCTGCTCCTCAAAGTGGGGCTCAGTGCTAGGGAACACCAGCCAGCACAAGCCAGCCTTCCTCCCTCAAGGAGGAGAGGACAGAAGGGCACCCTATGGCACCAGACAACCCCTCACACCTCATCAGGGTCCCCATCCTCTGCTGATGGAGCCACGCTGCACAGGCTCCAGCAGTTCACCCCACCACCCCACGCAGGATCTCACCTGACTTTGCCCGCTGGGGTGGGAAGGGAGGTGGGTAGGAGGGGGCTGGTGGCACGTCCAGGCTGTGGAGGTGGGCGTGTGGCAGGGCGTAGGTGTCCAGCCACCTCCCGTGGGGCACTGCCCCTGCTGCTTCTGGCCTGGCGGCGGTGGCAGGGGGGTGGCAGCAGCTCTGGGGACGGGCAGGCCCCCTCTTCACTAGGCCCAGCTGGGAATCGGATATTTGTAAGTTAGAGCATGTGGCAAGGGCAATCAGCCAGTATAGCAGCACCCGCTCCAGTGTGGTGGGAGCAGGGCCAGTGGCGGCATGCATGGACCTGAGCCCTTCTCCAGAGCTTCAGGCCCATGGAGGGGCCTCACCTTCTCATCCAGGTCTTCATCACTCTCGTACATGTCATCTTGGCCCAGCCACCACTCATAGTCCACGTCGACACGCGGGTTGAACTGGTTGTTCTGGGCCTGCAGCAGCTGGGGCACAGAGGAGTTCCCTGAGGACCCACCAGCCCTGACCTGCCCCATCCCTGACCAACAGTTTGATTATCCAGGAAACAACCGCAAGCTGTGAGTAGTATTTCCCAGCCAGCAGGCCGGGGATTTTGCAAAGGTCTCCAAACACACATGCTGGGACATGGCCAAAGCAGGGCTTGGACTTGCCAAGGAGATGCTCTCACCCCGCATGGCCTGGTACAGCTTCAGGTCCCCCTGCCTGGCCTGTCCCAAACTGCCCAGCCCCGAGGGACCCCGCGCCAGCAGGGCCAGCGCTCACCAGAGCCCTCAGCACCCTCCTCTGTGTCCCACACCAGCAGTGGAGATGCTGAAGGATGTGGGTGTCCCTGCACCAAGCATCCATGCAGCACCTTTCCCAGCCACGCTCTGCTGCCAGCATGTGTCCCAAAACCGGGGGCTGAGACACCATGTCCTACCAGCTCTTCACACTGGGGATGTCTTGTCCTTCGGGCAATGTCCAGGGCCGTCTCTCCTGCTTCATTAGCTGTGGGGGAAAGGGCGGCCTCAAACCTCGCTCAGGGAAGTGAAGGGCAGTGCTGCATGCAGGCAGCCTGCGGAGACTCGCAGCAGACATGTTACAGCCACAGGGGAATGAGGGGAGGACATGTCCAGTGCAGGAGCCCTGGAAGGGGGACGAGACCCCCAGAGGGGCTAAGCAAGGGGCTGATGGCACCAAGGTCAACAGATCCTTCATATCCCATCACATCTACATGCTGCTTCTGGGGACAAACAAGTCCAGGGAAAATCAATCAGAAGAAGGAACCGCCTAAGCCCAGACTGAAATAAAGGCTCAAGCTCTTAACCGATGATGGTGGGAAGATGAAGAGGGCAGAAGTGGTGAGACACCCAGATAAGGAGAGAAAGGACCATGGGTACATCTTGGTGGCTCACAGAGATGGGACAGGAGATAGGGACAGAAGAGCACAGTCAATGCCAGAGCCTAAATGATACCAAACCAGCCCCAAAGCCGGCAGGCCGAGGAGAACCCCATATCTAGCACCGCATGTCCTCTGAGTCACTGCAGGGAGCTTTGGGCAGACCTGGTATATGTGTCCTGGTGCCTGCTGGATGGACAGAGCGCCTGGACACCCCATGCCTGCGAGTGCGGGTATGACAGTGTGAGTGCAAACGATGACTACAATTTTATTTTGGTTTCATTTTAGACCGCTCTCTGTGGAGCTGTAGCACGGGGCTCACTGGGGAGGGGTGGGCAGCTATGGGGGCCCTGGGGAAGGGCAAGGGGTCTGCACCCTAAGAGACCAGAGAGCACCCCTACACCAGCAGCAGTTCTCTGCACTGAGAACTTGAGATGCTTCAGGTACCCAGAGAGTCAATAAAGATGGGTCAGGCACCTCTGCACCTTCCATGGCCAAGGCAGTGAGAAATTTGGCTGCCAAACCACAGTGTGACTGCAGGGACGTGCATCCAGGTCCTACCACCCCATCATGGTCTCTCTGCCCTTGTGGGAAACAGGAACATCTCAGGAGTGCCCCAGGAAGCATGGCTCAGTGCACCCACCCACTCGACTGGCACCAGATGGTGAAAATATTTGTGACCTCCCATGTCACCCAGGATCCCAGCTTTAAAGTTCACTTCTGTGTTGTGAAGAGGACATTCACAGGCACTATAAATGACTGGACCTGTGACCGGGGCTCCAGAGCACCTGCATTTCGGCAGCGCTCCTACCCGCTCTCCAGCATTGCAGGGTTGGCTCTGAAAATGGAAGCCAGGTGCCTGTCACCCCACGGGCAGGGTCCCGCAATGCCGTCATTAAGTGGCCTCTCCCAAATCTCCCCAGCCTCAGACCAGCCCTGCTGAGCACCCCAGCAAGGTCAGGGTGGTATTTCCAGAGAAGAGCTGAGAAGACTGAGAGATCCCGTGGCCACTCACCGATGGCGATGCTGGCTTTGGCCTTCAGCAGCAGTTTGAGACACTCGGGTTTGTTGTGAGCGCAGCAGTAGTGAAGCGGCGTGTTCCCTGCTGCAGTCTGCTTCTCCAGGCTCCCGCTGCAGCAGAAGGTGGATATTGTCAGCAAATCCAAGGAGAGCTGCTGGCCCCAGCCACATGCTGGCCTATGCATCGTTCTTCCCACCTTGCCTGGAGAGCGCTTGAGAAGAGGTGGTCATCACCACCATCATACCTCAACCCAGAGGACATGAGGGAAGCTAAGGCCCCTCTGATCTAGGGATGGTTACCCCAAGTCCACCCCAAGGCACATTTGCTGGGAGTCCTGCCCTGGTGCCTTTTCTCTTCTTTGCGAGCATTTTGGAGAAGCCCATGGGTCTTGCACCTTTCACTAGCACTGGTTTAGTCATGGCAAGCTGACCAGCTGTCTTGAGCTTACCTGTTCTGGACAAGGAAATCAACGATATGCAATGAGGTTCGATCAGACAACAGCACTGCCAGGTGGAGAATGGTCTCCCCAGGTTCCTGTAACCAAGACAGAAACAGCAAGCAACAGGATGGGTCTGTGAGGGCCAGCACTGCCATCCCAGAGAGGAGCTCTGTCCTTCAGGAATTGTTCTTTACACATTTAAAATCCCCAACAGGTGAACAGAAACAGGTTTGACTTGTCTCTCTTAGAGCCATGCCCACCAAGGCTGGTGAGAACTTAGTTAACGTGTAGAGCCATGGATCCGCATTTCTCCAGGAAGTTTTTTCTAATCATGCTCTCCTCACCTTCTTCTTTGTCCTCTATGGAGCTTGCTCTTTTTTCTCAGAGGCTTAGCCACTCATTTTCTTAACATCTGCTCTTTACCTGGCACCTTTCTTATGTACTTCTAATGGCTTCATGAAGAATCAATCATCCCCTTTCCACATTTAGAAACAGCAACCAGAGGAGGCTTTTTTTACCCAGGCCAGCAGCAGAACTTCATTGAGTTCATGATTTCAGTGAGCACATCAGCTGCTCCATGCGGAGCTGCTCCTCGCCTGCCAGTTTGTCCCAAGACATTCTATTCTTGCTCATTGCAGCACTTTGCTCCTTCAGTTTTACTTGGGAGAACACCTGCCAGTGTCCTTGCTGGGAAAGGGGATGGCACAGCAGCTGAGAAAACCTCCCTCTGCCATGGTGTTCCTCACCTGCCAAAACATCCCCTAATACCCCCAAAACTCCCACTGCCCTCTGTGGGCAGGAGCAGGGGTCTGCTCCGAGGGCTCAGCCTCCCTGCAGTCCCAGCTCACACAGCTGCCTGTGTGAGCCCCTTGCAGATGCCCCTTGTCTTGCCCCTCAGATGATGGTGCCCTCCACCAGGTGCCATACCTGCAGAGGTGCCTGCACGGGCTCGCTCAAATCCACGTTCTCCCCATAAGCTTGGAGCAAGGAAAATATGTCCTTGTTCTTGACGGCTTCCGGGAGGTTTGGGCACTGAGCAGCAGGGCTCTTCTTGGCATACTTCTTCTCAACATACTTGGAAATGATGAAATTTTTGCGAAAGGCCCTAGCAGAGACCAGCCAAATGAGAGTTAGGGGCCCCGGAGCGTCCCCATGAGCATCCAGGGGCACCCCTCCTCTCCTACTGCCCCAGATGCCATCCTTCTCTCTCCTGCAGACCTGCCAGGCAGTGTAGCACCTTTCCTATCCTTGCTTCCAGCAGGGCTCCCACTGCCTTCCTCCGGTGCCCCAACGTCTTGCTGGTAGGGACAGGGAAACATCGCTGCCTTTCCCGCTCTCCCGAGCACTCACCACTTCCAGACCCCTCCATCGCCTCTGGGCAGAGAAGAGCTCTGCATTGGGCTCAGCTCCCTGACAGTGAGATGTCAGGGAAGCACCAATGTGTCAACTGGGCAAGAGTACCCAAGGATCAGGAATGGCTTCTGGATGAGGACTGGCCAAGCAGAATCCCCAGCTGGAGAGTGTAAGAGCAGCGGCTGCAGTGACCAGCCAGAGGATCTGGGGGGCAGCAGGTAGCCCCCAGCTATTGCTGGTACCAGCCACCACCTGAGCTCTCCTCTGTCCTCTCCTAGAAGCTAGGACATTACAGGATGAAGGACAGGGGGGTCTGAGCTCATGTATCCTGAGAGTGCCTACAGCTAACAGCTCTGCTCTCTCCCAGATGTGAATTATGGTCTCCTGTCCCCACCACTCCTGCAGCCCTGGTGCAGAAGGCCCAGCAGGAATGATGTGCCTTCCCCTCCTCCTTCAACAAGCCAGTTCAGGTCCCTTCAAGTCAGATATCCTTCTTCTAACCATGCAGAAGCAGGAGGACAGGCAATTCTGTTACCTCTGCATTACCTTAGCAAAAGGGTCATATGCGTTCTCAGAAGAGGATTTTGTGGCCTCCATCCACGATGAACACAACGAGATAGACATCCCCGCAACCTCAGTGAAAGACGCAGACACCCAGCACAGACTGGAAGTCTGCAGAGACTTGTGTCTCTCTGCACTTCTGTCAGAAGTAACTTGGCCACGCATGTCATGATGCCTACCATTTATTCTCTCACCATCTCTCCTCCCTTGCTTTACTCCTACACTGAGCCCACAAACGCCGGGTCCCAGCTACTGGATATGGAGAACTGCACTGCACCACACAAGTTGCTGTCCCCTGCCCACTCCAGCCTCCCACCCATCCCTCCCTGCAGATGTGCACAGCCAGGGCCGTCCTGCTTGGCAGCTCCACTTTTTTTTTTTTGTTTCTCTTCTTGCCTTTCCCTTTCTAGCACTGTTTCCTCAATCCCGACCCTTATCCTGCTGGCTCTTCCTCACTCCTCCACTCTCTTTTCATCAAATCTTTCCTGCTGGGCTTGATGAAACTGCTTCTAAAGAGAAGTTACAGTCTGGGGAGGAGATCGGGCAGTGTCCTGTGCCTGGTCACTGCGTGGAGCAAGCAGGACCACAGAGTGTGCCCACAAATACCAGCTCTTGCAGAACAACTCACATGTCACTGTGCGCCATGGGCTTCAGGGAGAAGCTGGGAAGATTCGCCTCCATGATGTCATTGAAGCCAGCATTGCCAATGTTCCTCGCCAGCTGCAAAACAGCCAAGCTAGAGGTGATGTGGGACATGCAGCAGCACTGCTCGTGTGGCAGCAGGAGAGGAAGCTTGGGGCTGAGATGCTGGCCAGGCATGGAGGGATGTCAAGGGGTGTAGTGATGTGTGCGCCCAACAGCTAGGGGCTCTGCCCGGACTCCTGCTGCTCAGATCTCCCAGCTCCAGCAGTACAACAACAGAGCTGAGCCCTAGGCTTGGACCCGAGCAAGCAGTGGTCCCTAAAACTAAAACAGTGCCATGCAAAGCCTCCAGCCCCTGTCCACCCCACAACTCTACTGTACCCCGATTTGGGCTTGGTCCTGCCCTGCAGCTCCCCTGCAGCAGGAGACAAAGCTGGGGGAGATGGGTGACCCAGGAACAGCAAAGTGACACTCTCCTCTTCTCCTTGAAGATGACAGTTCCTGCCACAATAACCATGAAACTCCAGGCATTAAGCTTGATATGGGCCAGTTTAAGAGGGGAAATACCCACTGAATTAACTTGGTTTCAGAAAGGCCACAGCAGAAGAATGAGGAGGTCTGTGGACAGGGCACACCAGCAGCATCCTACCAGCAATTCAGAGGTTGCCAGCTTGTCCAGAGACAGCGACTGGATGCGGGAGACGTGCACACCCATCTCTCTGTGAATCCCAGAGCACTCGATGCAGATCAGGATGCCCAAGTTAATGGAGAGCCAGGTGGGATCTACAGAGACAACACTGTTGGGTTCATGCCCATCTCCTGCCTCTCCTTCCCACTGCCCAGGGCACAAGCTGCACAGCAGGACCAGCAGCAGAGAGATGCTGGAGCATGGAGGGAAGGCAAGTGGCTGGCTCTCACCTGGTGCTGAGCAGTCGCAGCACTCCCTGTTCCCAGGCATGCCTCTGACTTCCTCGATGATGGCCCGGGTCAGCTCCTCCCCGCTGCTCTCCCCTCCGCCCTGCGCCTTGCTGAAGGCCACGTTCAGCGCCTCCTCCTTGCTGTTGCTGAGGACGGACACCCAGCTGCGTGGGCAGAAAGTGGCTTAGGAGCGGGGCCCCGCAGGGGAGAGCCCAGCCCTGTGTGGAGCCACCAAGCACAAAGCTTCTGTGCAGGACTCCAGGAGCAAAATGGTGCCAGGAGCCTCTGTGGGGCCTGTGACCCGCTCGCAGCCATCCCCCAAAGTGACTGGGACACAGTAAGGATGGGAAGGGCATCAAACAAGGGCAGCAATAAGCTGCTTAATTAGCCAAAGAGATGGCTCTTCACTGGCAGCCAGAGAAGCATTTTTTGGTTGCCTTCGCTGGCAGTACTTACATGACACAGTCCTGCTCGTCCTCTGCCAGGAAGCGGTACGTGCGGTTGTCTGAAACACACAGAGCCGTGCTCCTCCGGGCGCCGCACTCGCCCATCCCACCCGCCAGGCTCGGCAGGGTGACAGCCACCTCCTTCCCACCCGGCCCCTCCACAGTGCTCCCCAGGCAAAGGGACCTACTCCCGTGTTGGGACAGAGGGATGCTGGTGTTGGCTAAGCTGCTGCATGAGAACTGTGCTTGCATGGTCCACACGCACGCACGCTGCTGTAGTGCCTATCTCACGCCCCGCGTGCGCACCGCTGCTTCTGAGCAGGGCTGCCCCCAGCACAAATTCCCGAGCTGACCCAAAGCTGCAGAGCTTCACCTCCTCCTGCCTGTGCTCACTCTCTGAACCCACAGCTCTGCCACCTCTCCAGGTGCTTTCCGGAGGGGCCACAGGGCAGGCGCCAGCACTCACGTGAAACCAGATCGAAGCATTTCTTGTCATCCGTGTTCGGCTTCACCTGGCAGGTCAGTAGGTTCAGCTTGGCTGGTGGGCGGTTGGGCTATGAGCAGAACGAGAAAGACTCACGGCATCAAAGGGTGGTGGCCCAGCTGTGACGATCGCCACCTGGCCCCAGAGCCATGGACCTGCCTTGCCCCCAGCACTTCATCCTTGACTCTGCTCTCGTGGACCTTTTCTTTCCCAACAGCCAACCCATGCTGGGGGTGCCCTGTCCTCAGGCTCACTCCCTCTGTGCACACAGGCATGTGAGGGCCTCCCATGTTTGTCCCTTGGGTCACAGGGACTCAAGTCTCAGTGGGAAGTCTGCTCCACTGGGGCAGCCCAGCAGTGCAAGCACCAGGCGTGAGGGCTCTGCTGGGTCCCCAGAAGCAACCAGCATGGTGGGCAGTAAGGCAGGCAGCAGCTCGCAGGCAGGAGCAGAGTGGGGTAGAAGAAACAGTTCCTACCATGCTGTGAGAGATGGTCAGGTAGCCATTGCTGATGGTGCATTTCCTCTTCTGCCAGACTTTTCTCAGCCTGGAAATGAGCAGAGGGTGAGATGAGAGGACACACACCCACCACGTGGAGGAGCAGACCATGCTGTGCAGCAGTGCTGGCGAGCATAAAAGCCGTGCAAGGGACAGCGCAGGGACATGGCTCTCATCAGCCATGCCAGCCGTGTTGCCACAGACAGAGTGTGTCACTCTCGGTCGGCTCTGAGCTGAGAAGGTCCCATCATATGGCATAAGGACAGGCTTGTACAGGTGGGCAGCACAGCTGCTGCAGATGCAATGTGGGCACAGAGCAGCACTTGGGGCAGCACGTCCTGCTAGCAGAGCACGCAGACCTTTGCAGGCGTCCCCAGCAAACAGCCAGGACCATCACCTCCAAGCTGCTCCAAACACCTCCAAGACCATAAATAGGGGAAGGATGGAGGCGATACACCCGAAAGAGGAGAGAGACTGAACTTCAGCCTCCAGTGAAGAGGACTCCTGAGCTTCAGATCATTATTTTCTGTCCAGTTTCAGGTTTTTCTAGGACCATTCATGGTCCTTCCCAGGCATGCTCATCTCCCAGTGCAGGGCCCCTGTGATTCCCAGACACCAGGCTCCCACGCACTGGTGGGAGATCCTCTCTCCAATGACAGAGGAGCACTTTCCATGAGCTCATGGTCTGGCTCCTAAGCATGGGCACAGGACGGGTCTGAAGCAGCGCAAGGGGAACTTCAGCTCCCTGCTGGCTTTCTCCAATGGCCCATGATGCCATCTCCAAGGTGGCACTGACCTGTGCTGCTTATAATCCACCCTGCATTTGTGCTTCCCCTAGATCTCACAGGGGGAGCTGACCCCTCTGTGTGGGGTCAGAGGGTTGGAAAGGCAAAGGACAGGTCAGGGCTGGGAGGCAGGCATGTGAAAAAGTAGAAAACATCGCCCAGCCCATGTATAAGTCCTCGCCCCATCCATGAGGAGTACTCACAGGACTCCAGAGGGCTTTGGGCAGCTTCACATGAGAGGAATGCCCTCAGGGCCCTGGGACGGACACAGGCTGCCTGCAGCCCTGTGCAGAAAGCCATGGGAGGCTGGGATAGTGCCAAGCACACCTTCCTGCGGCTCGTCCTGCTCCTCTGCCCTTGCCACCACCCCAGGAGAGGAGGTCGGGCTGGGTGAGCCCTGCGCTGGCCCCGGGTGACCAAAGCACAACTGAAAGGGACACGCCAGATCCCAACTCACCCATCGCTTTTCTTAAAGAGGGTCCCTGTCTTCTCCGTGCCGTACTGCTTGTTCCCTTGCAGCTGGTGCATGTTGTACCCCGCCTGCTTGCTCCCAGCGTCCTGGCAGGAGAGGAATAGTGGCCAGGGGTGACACCAGGAGGCAGCTGGGGCGGGAGGGAAGGAGCAACGGGGTAACCAGCGCTCTGGGAGGGTGTTTCTTGGGAAGAAGGATCCGGCTTTACCTCCTTCTGCTCCGGCTGCAACACTGCCTTCAGCTGATCCCGAAGGGCACTCAGCTGCTTCTTCTCCTCGTCCTGCCTGGTCTTCAGCTGCAGGGCACCAGAGCACAGCGAGAGCTCACATGGGAGGAGGAGGCCTCTGGCCCCCCGCCCCATGGCCCTCGGCCCTCGCCGCCTCCCCGGGTCCGTGGGACGCGGAAAGCCCTGTTCTGAGGTGGGAGGTGGCCGCTCATGCCCTGCAATGCCGTGGTGCCTGTGCACAAAGCTCTTCAACAGAAACCTCTGCGAGGGAGCAGGCACGTCCCCAGGCAACGCGGGACCACAGCAAGAGCAGTCTGCACTTTAGACACCATGTTATTTTCTGAGAAAACAGCTGCCTGCAGCTCTCTGCGGTGTAAAAACAACCAACAGCTTGAAGGTGACTGTAGCTGTTTGTTTTTTTCCTCCCATTTGGTAATGTCAGTAATTAAAAAGTCTTCAAGCCATGGAAAAGTTGATTTCCACCAGGGATCTTGGTGCAGAACTGTGGCCCTGAAATGGAGCCTGGGGTTTGGTCTGCATGAGGGGTCAGGAAGATGCTGCTTGCTGTGGTCGGTTACGCTGCTGCAGGGTGGCATGTCCTCTCTTTTTGTTACTTAAGTAATTAATTTTAGTTTCAATATGAATTATTACATTACAGAACAAGCAAGATAACTCCCCTAAAGCAGATGGCATCAAACAAAACAGCAGTTGCCCGGAGGAGAGCAGCACTACAGGACCAGGGAGATGAGTACAAGTGATGCTGTCACAGTACCTGGGTGAGGATCATACCCCATGCCTCCACAAATCACGACTTATGAGGAGGTATGGAGAAGGAGGACCAAGGCCAAGCAAACTGGATCTGAAGTCTAGAAATGCTAACATAAACCAACATAAACCTTCTGCTGCACTTGAAGGACTTGGTACCACCAGTGGTCAGACTGTCTCTGAAATCCCACCATAGGCTTTGCCATTTTGAAAAACTTCTTCCTGTCTCCAAGCTGTGTATGACTGCCAGAGCCTAAAGTCAAAAGCTAGAGGTCACAAGGCTTACACAGCCCTATGACAACTGCTCTGCAGCAAGACAAAGCCCCTGAGGAAGAGCATGAAGTGTTGGTATCAATGGGCAGGGAAAGCCAGGAGCACAAATGAGAAACCTGAAAGCCTGAAGAGCAGCTAGGGCTTTGACAGTTGGACACATTAGTGCCTCTGGTATCCATTTCTATGCTTGCCCTTCTTATTCTGTGCCCTGGGGTATGACACTTATAACTTTCCCACTCCCAGTGATGGCTTCATTTCCCCCCGAAGGGTCACACTACACATTAGAGGCTCAGGAAATGACGACTAACAGATGCAAAAGTCCCCAGATCTGCTTTTTCCGAGGAAGACGAGGCCCTGGGGCAGACGTCCCTGCTCTCCAGCCTGCTCCCCCTCGGCGCGCCCAACCTCAGATGAATACTCACACTCTGCAGCTCTGGGATGAGCTTCTCTGTAAACTTCTTCAGTTTTGCTGTTGCATTTAAACATTCCTGGAAAAAACTGAGAAGACAGGCTAACATAAGAGCACATCCTGAAATCGTGCTCTTGTTGCTGGCTGTAAAGCCTACAATGGGCTCTCCTGAGCTTTTGTTTCATAGTTAAAAAAAAAAAAAAAAACTTTCTTACGAAATATACTTTAACAAGATTTGGAAGCAGTTAAATTCAGGGAGAGTGCTCAGCACTATGTCTTCTTCACATCCCAGATTTCAGTGAAAGTTGCCTGCTGTCTGCTTTATATTGTGTTATGAAAATATCAGACTAAAGAGAGAAGACACACCCCGTTGAGATCCTTGGCTCACCACCTCCAGGAGAAGAGGATTTTTGGCATGTTAGAGGACAGGTCAAGACAACTGCAAGAACTCTAGGTCCTGAAAATTAAACCACCTCCCATATTCTCTCTAAAACCAGCACTTCTGGAGCGAAGGGGAGTGAAGGCAGGTTGCCAGTCATCTTACTTGAACAGTGAGCTGCAGTGCTTGATGTGGTTTTGCAGCAAGTCGATCCCTTTCTTGGTTTTGATCTCATTCACTTTGATTAGATACTGAAGGGAAAAGGACACAGTGACTGAATGTGTAGCCTAGAGAGAAATGCCTTTTATGTACTTTTTTTTTATGTCCCCCCCCCCATTACCAGTGAAAAACAGTGTGTTGTGGCTCTTCGTGGTGGTCATGCCCTGATGGGAGCAGCTCATGTAGCTTTTCTGGGGTGAGAAGCTGGTGGCTTCTCATCTGGCCAATAGAGTGGTGGACCCATGGTGGGTGCAGTTGTATCTCTACTGCCATGTTAATATACGCTCATGCTTCACCTAAACTCCTTGATCAGCCCCAGTCCCAGGCTGGCTTGAGCCTACTGCAACCCAGGCAGCTCTCCAGCTGAGGGACCATGTGGGCAGACCACAAAGGACTGGGGGAGCCAGGCAGACCTGTGGGGTCCATGCCATGCCCCGGTTGCTCCCACCTGCCCTGTCCCTGTCCCTGTGCTTGTCCCTGTCCTTACCTCACACATGTTTAACTGGAAGGTCCTGCGCTCCTTCTCCATCTCCTCGGCAATCTCCCCTCCGCTCACCTCACTCCGCACCATGCCGTGCTGCTTTGCCAGCTCACGCTTCTCCTTCTCGATCTTTGTGCTCAAGGAAAGAGGAGAGACACCTGAAAGGCTCCGTCCAACTGTTCTCTGGTGAAGGCAGCCAAAAACAAGCCTCCAGGTCCAAGTCTGGGGGCAAGGGACCCTGACAACTTACAGTTTGCTTTCATAGTCTTTGCAGGCCTTCTCAAAGGGCTTCTTGAACTCCTAGGTAGAGCCAAAGGCACTGTTTGATGACTACAATCAGGACAGATCCTTCTCATCCTGAGCATGCTACATTCCCACGGGGTAACCCTAGCAGTACGGCCCCCACAAACCCAGGACATGGCTGTCCGCAGGACCGTCCCTCCCCAGGAAGGTGTCCTCACCTCTGCTACGTGCGCAGTGGACAAGTAACGCTCACCAGTGCAGGTTACTCACCAGCACGTGCTTGCACCCACACGAACACACATGCAAATACACACACACATATCCTCCAAAACGTACATCACACATATGTGCATCCCATAGGGATGTGCATAGCAGTACCCAGGTCTAACACCTCTCAGACTCACATTTTTAAGGGCAGAAGGAATTGCTAACGCACACACACAGGCCAGAAAGTACCGACCGGATTCTCATATTTTGAAGCCGGAATGTTGTGTTTAACTAAAACACCTCTCAGAAAGACATCAGAAACCCACCTAAGCCTGGCAACATCATCAGACTGATTCTTCCTTGAGTATTGATTTAGTAGTGAATTGGCTTTGCTGTTCAAGGTCATTATCTGTTTCCCATCGGACTTTAGTTGACTTAACTTCTTGCTAAATACAACTGCATTTGTCCATTAAATGCATTTACGCTATATTCTGCCCTGTTCTTACTGCTTACTGCTCTGCAGACCTCTGTCTCATAGAAAGACAGGGTAAATCAGGTTGGAGGGGACTTCAGGAAGTCTCCAGTCCAACCTCCTGCTCCAGGCTGGGGCAGCACTGAATTAGGACCAGGCTTTGTCCAGGCAGGTGTTGAAAATTCCCAGGGACGGAGACCCCACAGCTTCTCTGGGTCCCTGTCCCAATGCTTCTCTGTCCCTCGAGGAGCAATTTTTTTCTTTATGTCAAGACAGAACCTTGTCAGGACAGATCTTGCATTTGTCTCCATTCTAATGAAAATGTCAAGCAGATTCAGGTCAGCCTGTGATCCCTGTTGGACCCCATTAAAAATGCCTTCAGCTTAATCATGACTCCTTGCAGGCAGCTGTTTTTTTTCCTCTCTCTCTGCTTGATTTTCTGGGTTCCCAATCTTCTTGACATTGTCCTTAATGCAAATAGCATATTTTTTTCCTTCATATTTTATATTCTTTTGTCATCTTACTACATGCTAGAAGTTCCAGAATTCTCTCTCTCCTTCCATGTTCATGCTCCTGTATGGCACTAGCTCCCAATGGGATGCCTAAACATGTGTTTCAATATTTGGCAATTAGAGATAAAAAATTAAAAATACAGAGTTTGGGTTGTTGAAACAGGTTCATTAGTAACTCAAGGATTCCAGAGGAAAAATGCTATCACAGAAAAGTATAAAATCCTAAAAGAAGAAAACATGGGGTGTTTGCCAGAGTATCCGTGGGTGCGGTGGAAGATGGCACCGGAGCAATAGCACGGATCTGCTCCAGGGAGCAGCAGCACTGCCCCTGCTCGTCCCAAGCTGTTCTGCCCAGCCAGCATGGGTCCTCGGGTGTCTCATCATGGTGCTGAGTGCATTCATGCTCACCCTAGTTGCTTATTAAATCCTAGCAATCTTGTGCATGTGTTAGCTGATAATTAATTGCTTTACCATTTCAAATACCTATATTTGAAATGAATATACCCTGCTTGCAGCGACAGTCACACAGGGGGTGACAGCCTGAGTACAGTCACGGGGACTTTGTGGTAGAAACATGCATGCAAACATACCAGGGTCCAGGAGGACCTTCCCGTTGGTTGAAAGAAAAGTAAAAATTAAATACAAGTTTGATGCTTTTCCTAAAGTCTACACAATTCCATGTTCACTTTAGCATCTGCTCCTCTGCAGTCCCTGAGACCTATGTGCAGCTGGTAGATACACGCGTGCATGGTCTGGTTCACACAAACACACATGTGCTCACGCGTGGTGGTGCAGGAGCCATGGGGGCTGCAGGGACCTCACCGGGAGGCTGGGGGGGGGAATCTGTGCAATGATGGGAAGAGGAGATATAAATATTTGGTGCACAACAGCTTCAGTTGTCCTCGCACAGCGAGTACCTCCAGACTCCTCTGGATTCAGCCTGACCATGGTGTGCGGTCCAGCCTCGGGAGGGAGCAGGATGCGGCACACGAGGTGCCGGCAGCCCGGCCCTTCCAACACATCTCCCCGCCGGAGGGCAGGACAGGGGACAGGGGTGAGCCCCCGCAGCTGGTACCTGTTTTGCCCCCTTGCTCAGCAGCCCCACCGCGGCGCAGCCCCTTCAGCCTCTGCTTACCCCTTTGAGCTCCTTCATGTCGCCCTTTATTAACGACTCCAGGGAAAAGTTAATGTTGTGGTACAAACTCTGCAACTGGAAAGGGAAGAGAGAGGTCATGCAGCTGGCACTGCCCAAGCTGGTCAGGGTAGCATGAGAGCTCCTGGAAATGGCAAGCTGATCCGGCTGTGGGTGCAGCACCCAGCTCTGTGCCTTGAAATGTTCAGCTCCTGGCCTTGCATGGGGCAGAGAGGTTTTTGCTAACACTGAACAAGGAAGGAGGAAACCCAAGGCCAGGAAAAGCATTTGGGGACCTGGGACCTATTTGCAATAGAGCTGTCCCTCTTCCCAGCTCATACTGAGCCTCTGGAAACTGGTGTAGGGGAGGGCTCCTTGGCAAGGCTTCGCATGGCACCCTCCAAAGCCACTAGAGCCTGGCTCAGGCACCAGGGCAGGATCCCTGGGGACAGCCCTTTCCCTGTTGGCACTGAGTGTGGTGGGGACACCCATCCTCCTCGTGCTGCAGTCTGCCTGGCTCTGACATGGCCACCATCAGCTCGCCTCTTCTGATCAGCCTTAGGTCCACACTGGTGGCCCTGGCTGTGCAGGCTGCATCACCGGCTCTGTAACCGCTCACCATGGGCTCCTGCCTTGGTCCAGGAGAGGGATGAGCTTGGACCTCCAGGATATGGACCAGAGCCTCTTCCTGGGGACCCCCCACCTGAGTCCCCCTGCAAGCCAGGGGCCCTGCTCGATGGTCACACAGGGGACAGAGCTGCCTACCAGGCTCCTGACAGCAGTCAGCAGCTCCTGGGAGAAGGCTGCAAAGGTGCTGAAGGCATTGGCCAGCTGCTCCTCACCCTCCAGCTGGTAGTTGGCTGAGAACTTCTCCTGGGCAGCAATGTGGGCTTCCAGGTGGTTGATGAGGTCTAGGGGAACATGGATGGTCTCCAGTGAGTGCAGGCAGAAGGTCAGGATAAACTCCCTACCAGGAGCCACCATGCCCAGCTCTGCTCAAGCACCAGAGCCACCTCCCACTGCCCCCCATCCCACCACCCAGCTACAGGAACCCCTGGGACCCAGATTCCCTGCTGCAGTCAACCCGCCCTGTAGCAAGGACTCATCCATCCATCGCTGCCTCCCCCTCCCCAGGCACAGTTCTGCCCTGACCTTGTCCGCAGCTGTGCTCTGCCTTGGCTGCTTTCCTCATCTTCTGAAGCACAGCTCGGTCTGCATCCAAGGCCTAGAAATGCAGAGGTTATGGTCACTGACTGCGTCCATACACACGTTTCTGTAACCCACAGAGCTCAGCCCAAGCCTCAGCATCCCCAGGCTGGACTGTCCTGCCTGCAGGTAGGTGATGGTCTGGTGGTGGCAGTCCATGAGTACCTTAAATACCAGTGAGTGAAAGAAGTGATCAAGCACTAAGAGAGAATTGGAAAATATTTTAGAAAAAGGACTGTTTAACAGCAGGAGGGGCTGGGTACCCAGGTACTACCACTGGCTTTGTCCTCTGTTGTGCACCACATCGGGCAACTGAAGCAGCTGAACCCCTGTAGCAGAAGAGGATGTGAGTCAGGCTCTGTGTGGGTCAGCACAACCAAGACTGGGGCATCTGAAGGACTTCACCATAAACATTTAGGTACCCAGAGAGCATTAAGCTGGAAAATTATCTTCCTGTATGTTTCCTGAACTCAATGCAGGGATGTTGAGAACTTGAATTATGGACATAGACCCCAAGTGAGGAGTTACCAAGCTTTCTGCTCCCCAGGGAAAAGCTGCCACCCACAGCCCTCCGCACCTTCTTGTCCAGCCCAGCTCAGGACTTGAGGTTTCAGACCAAACCCTCAAATGAAGGTTGCTGAGGCAATCAGAGCAAGATGCCTCTGGAGCCAGCAGGGCCATGTTCACACCAAGCATTACAGCTCCAGAGAATCCAGTGTTGTGTTTCAAAGAGATCCCAGTGAGCCAAGGTCAGAAAGGCAACGGTGGGATAAAGCACCTGAAGTGTCTGACCATTCCTTTGGTAGGGCTGTTGGAGCCACTCATATCCCCTTGTTTGGAAAATCACTTCAGGCTAATCCAGGACCTCAAGGACTAACACATCCTGCTTGCAATGCATGGTTATTGTCAGTGCCACCACAGGGCTGGGACAGTCCCTTCCTGGGCCACAGCTCCCTGCAGTTGCATGAGTCGCTGCATTCACCTTGCGAACCAGCCACAACCCTCTCGCAGGAGCCGTGCACAGGCACGTCTCTGTGCAGGTCATGTGGCAGAGTGAGGTTAGGAGAAGAGGGTCTGCGTTCCTACATATCTCTCCAGAAGACACACAAATTGCCAAAGAGGACCAGCTCACGCTAAGCCCATCGCCACTGCAGATGTCCATTCTCTAACTCAAAGGCTTCTCTTCATCCTTCTTGAGGTGAAGCCCTTTTGGCCTAGATGAAGTCTGTCTCCCTTGCAGAAGCTCCACTGGGGTGGCTTCCCCAGTTCCGGACATCTCTCACCTCTTCAACCCTACAGTAGACTTTTAGCCACAGTTGGACTTGGCCTCTTCTCTTCCGTGCCTGGCCTTGTATGTGGCACAGGGAGGGAGCATTTTGGAGCCAGCTGCCACTGAAACCCCAATCTCCAACCTGTCCAATGGCCTCCCGAGCCCCTCTCCCCCTCACTCCACTCTGCTGCTGGTGGCCACCTTGACCAGGACAGCTGCCTTCCTTCCAAAGTGTCCCAGGAGCCTGCCCAGCTCCCTTGTGATGCCATTTGTATTTATATGTCGTCTTTTATCAAAATTCAGCTCTACACACACAGATGCTCAAATTCCCACATCTGTGGCCTTCCGTCCATAACCCATCCCCACCTTTGGGACCATTCCCTGCCTGTTAGGTTGATGCTGTCAGTCCAGGAGGCTTTCCTGCTTCAGAGAAACAGCTCCAGGGTGAGACGGCAACATGATGTCCCCAGGGCCATCACCAACAGCCACCTCCACCTCCCTGGGCTCCCACCACTCAGTCAGCCCAGCTTCAAGAGGCAGCACTGCCTCCAAAGATCATGCACTGTCTGAAGTGTATATGAGTACAGTTGCTGGCCACAAGGCAGGAAACCCCAAGCCCCGTCCCCTGCCTGCATTTCCATCTGCATTTGTTTGCCTTGGAGACACGGGTCTGGTCCTGCACTGGGCTGAGCTGCGTGACTTCCCCTTTGGGGTCCTGCCCCCAGAGCTGGAGGTGGAAAACCCGTCCTTCCCCTGCAGCTCAGCACTCCTGCACGCTGCTGCCCATACCGCTGCCAGGCTCAGCTCACATTGCGCCACGCTCGCCTTGCTCAGGTGAGGGCTCTCGCTGTGCTTATTTCTTTATAATGGTGTAACTGGTAATGTAATTGGTGCTGCCCCCAGTTACAATTATTCAGCCACTGAAGGCAGTTTGCACACCCAAGACTCTTTGCTGTACGACTTTCCCCACACCCTCATTAATAGCTGCTTGCTGAAGCACTGCAGGAGTCACAGGCATGGGTATTTCTGCCTTTGCAAAGTGACACCAGGGACCAGAAGGACCCTGTGGCTCCAGCTCCTTCAGATGTATCACAGCACACCGCTCCCTTCTCATTAGCTTTCAGGAGCACAGAAAGTTCTAGGCTGAGAGGGACCATCAGTTCACAGTCTGATCTTCATCATAGACATGTCCTTAACACTCACAAGGCAACCTTGTGTGAGCCTATAACCTGTATGGGACTAAGTGGTCTCCAGAAAGATGGCCAGGCTGGAACGAAGACCAAGCACTCAAGTCACCTTTTGGCCATGCGCACCAGCAGCTCATCATGACACAGCTAAAATATTGCACCAAAACTCTTTTTTCAACTTGGGGCAGGGCCTTGTAAGGATGGAGCAGTGCTCTGCACTGGACCAAGGGCTGACCTAGGTCTTGACAAGACCCTGAGGAGCACTGGCTCTCCAGGAAGCAGCCACGGGTACACTTCAAAGACATTATTTTTCAGCTTTCCACTTGTTGGAGGTTCTCCTTGCCATCTGCCTGGTCCAACCCTCCAGGGCTGTGTTGCCAAAGATGAAAGCAGGCCCCCATATATCCCAGCTCACACCAGCCCTTGCCACTTTTACTGCAGACCTGCTGGGGCTTGCTGCCACTCAGCAGTGGGAGCCATGCCCTGTGTTTTCTGTCTACTCTGTCACACGAGTTCTGAGCCAAGAGCTCTGCAGACAGGAACAATTTCAGCAGTGTACATTTTTCTCTCTGACCACAGCTTCCTGATGTAGCAGCTCTGTTTTAATGGACCGAAGTTTTCACTTTGCCTTGGGTAGGGGTAATGGAGCAACAGCTGAAACTTAAGCAACACAAGGAAATTGCCCCATGCCCATGTCCTGAGCAAGTTCTGGCCTCCAGAGGGCTGAGAGAAAAGCCTCGGTGACCACCACTGACAAAACGATCTAAGGAGCTGCAGAACTGCTCAAAGCCTGCAGAGATGACTGATGCCAGGCACTGCGGGACTTCAGGACAGCGCAGGGGTCACAGCCCACAGACAGACCCTGGTAAAGCCCTGGGCACCTTTCCCTCGTCTGCTGAAACTACAAAATAACAAGAGAGGTGACGTGGTGATGGTGTGGTTTAGTTGCTCCCAGCACGTTTATCAGACCTAGCAGGAGGAGGCACCAAGGGGTTTGGAGCCTCCAGACCATACAGGGAGCCCCACCACCGTGGCAACATCTCACAGGTATTTTTAGAAGGGGACAAGACCTTGATTTACCCAGGAGCAAGACAGCACAATGGTTACATTAGACTGGTTGTTGTTTTTGGCTGAGTCCCCAGATGGTCCAATGGGCGGTGAGGATGCTCTTGGCAGAAAGCTCAGCCCCACCACTGCCATGGGACCCTGCCCTTCCCATGGGCTTCCCCAGGCATGGAGCTCTGCTGCTCGCTGCCTTGTGCACCAGCAGCACCTTCCCCTTCTGCACAGCTCCTGACGATGCGTATCAGGGTCAGGAAGCAAAGGCATTTGGCCCCGTAAGTTTTGCATTGGATGCTGGGCTCAGCAGCCAGCTCTGACCCCTTCTCTGTGGATTTTTTGAATGCATTTGGCCACCGAAGGTCCCATGTAGGCATATGGTACAGTTCAACCTCGGGCAAGTGAGGTAACCCTCCCACCACCCCAACAACTTCCTTTAATTCTGTTTTGTTTGTAGGGTGCTGCTTGTCTGGCCGAAGTGCTCCGTCCCGTCTTCACTGTGTGGTGTGAGCCAGGTATGAGACACAGCCATCCCACACAACCCCCTTTGCGTTTGTCCCCACCGGCTGGTGCCTGTCCCCTGGCCACCACAGCCCCTCACCGGCCTCTGCCAAACCTTCACTGTGGGCATTTTGCAACGCGCACCAGCACCCAGAGATGCTTGCACCTCTCTCCACTCATGGTGACAACTGACATGGTGACACCTGCACAAGCGCAGATCCCATGGGACTGCCACGCAGCCAGACACCCCCAGGCCCCTCAGGGTGCCCCCGCCGTGGTCCCCATCCCCCCGCTCACCTCCTCCAGGCTGCTGGCGGTGGCCTTACAGCGGCCCATGTGGCTGGTGAAGGTGGAGGTGGTGGGCGAGCTGAGGTCCTCCTGCACCTGCCGCACGAAGTCGCACACCGAGATGAGGGCCGCCATGGTGCCGCGGCGAGGCGGCGCCAGGAAGGGGAACTGCCGGCGGGAGCCGCGGCCGCGCCAGGGCCAGGCAAGGGCGGGGGACGGGGTCACGCTGCTGCCAGCAGTGAGGGCAGGAGGGAGCCTCTCGCCTTGCACACCCACAGCCCGGACAGGCACGCACGCCCATTGCACACACACACACAACCATTGCACGCATGCACAGAGCGGCACAGCTGCAAAACCTGCGATCCTAAGCTGAAGCATTTTGAGGAAGGCTGAGATAGACACACTTTGTTTTGAGACGCGGGGAGCCCCAGCCCGGTGGTGCACGGGACAGTGTGGCTGAGCTTGGCTGCAAGAGCCCAGGAGCTGCCTGAGGGTGTGCACATGGTGTGCTGGGGTGCTTTGGGTGTCCTGGGGTGCACCAGCTACTGCTGGGGTGCGCCAGGCATGCTGGGGCACACTGAGCACCGCTGGGGTGCACCAGACACTGAGGTGATACACTGGGCACGTTGGGGTGCACCAGAAAATGCTGGGGTGCAGCAGGTGCCACTCGTGAAGGTGACGACCCACGCGACAGCCCCTGCAGAAAGCTGGGGTGATGCTGCACTAGGAGCAGTGGTCGCACCCCAGGGCCCCACTCTGGCCCCACATGGGTGCTGCATGACCTGAGCCCTTCATAGCCCACTTGCTCCCCTGCAACCTGGGGGTCCCTTGGAGGTGGGAAGAGGGGGCTCCCCTTTGCCATCCTGGAGCAAACTCCGTCCCCCCCGCCCTGGGGAGCACCATGCCTGCCCCACACCCGCACCCAGCTGCAGGGTCCCAGCCAGAGTCCCCATCTGCTCCTTACCTGCCTGCCTGGCTCTCCCCAGCTGGACTTTTTCTCCCCAAAACTTTTTCTGTTCCTGCTCCATTCAAAAGACAAAACTAGCCAGCTGTCTTCAACAACAACAACAAAAACCACTATCATTTAATTTCACTGGAAATGCCACTGTCCCTCTGAGCATCACCTCCTCCACCAGGAAGGAATCCATCCTGTCAAACCTCATAGTGAAGCACCTTGACTTGAGATACGATCATGCCAGAGCTTGTCTCAGCCACGTCTGTGCAGACGACAGGAACCCTGGAGTGGTGGAGACCACGCTGAGAACAAGTCTAATTTAATTTATGTCAGCCCAACACCACGATGCAGATCTGTGCTGACGACCCCACGCCGACATCCCAGCGCTGTGCTACCCGGGAGGAAGGGCAAAGATGCCTCGGGGAGGGCTGCCTGCAGCAGCGGGGCCCCGGGGAGCAGCTAGAAAACCCGAGCAATGTCAGAGAAAGCAGCCAAGGAGTTTTTATTGGAATGGGCTTGGAACTGAATGACCTTTAAGGTCCCTTTCAACCCAAACCATTCTATGATTCTGTTCCAGTGGAAATGAAGATCTGAAATGAAATTTGAAGCAAGCCTGACATCCAAGCCAGCACATGCAGGGAATGCTGTTAAGTAGCTTGTGAGGCATGACTACCAGAAATGGTCTGTATCCCAGGGAGTGCCACCAGGTCTAGAGCTGACCCTGCTGTTCCCATGCTCTTGGAACAGCAAGAAGCTCATGGTTACCTTGGCTCTATCACCCTCTCCTCCACTCAGCAGCAGCACCCTGGGAAGCCCCATTCAAAGGTCCTCCAGGTCCCACCTCCACCAGGCCCCTCCACCAGACCTGCCTTCCCCCATACAACGCATTTTGAATTCTTCAGGCAGGAGGAGGCCTGGGAAGTGCCAGGTATTGTCCAGCCAGGGCACAGATGGACCTGTATGTCCCCATCCCTTCCAGAATGGCTCTCAATGGCAAAAGCTGACTTCGCCGGCCATATCTGGGGGGCCAGCCCCAGCTGTGATCCTTTTCCCACTATCCCCCCCCCCCCCCCACAGTCAACAAAGAACAAATTTTTGCCAAAGCTGTAACTGTCTTTGAAGGAGTTTGCCTTATTTAGTAGGTTGGTTACTTGGTTTCTTAGCATCTCATGGGTACTCAGCAAGAAACATGAGTCCCCAGAGAGACACCACTTCTCCAGGCCTCTCACTCTGAAGGTTGCCTGTGCACCTGCAGGGTTTTCTTAAACTTTCTGGTCCAGCCTCAATTCTTGCAATAATCACCCCTGCCTTTGAATAGTCCTGTTCTGGAGAGCATTTATCCATTGATGATCTTCTCACTGATGTATCCAGGCATGGTGTAGATCAATAGAACGAGGAAGACAGTCAGAAGAGCAACCAGGAACAGCACAATTATGTACTTCTTGTACCGCTTCCAGATGAAGAACACAAAGGTCTTCATGGGATTCATAAACCAGTTGAAAGAAGTTTTTGGCCGGCTGGAACATGAAGAGATAAAGAGATCAGCACAGGCTCAAGCCACAGAGTAGCACATCAGCTCCTCTGCGTTGGTGCCCTGCCACCCTCGTGGGCCACCAGCTTTTCCTGCTGCTTCCAACAAGGATCACCCTGGGGGCTGCAATGACTACAGTCCCTGCGAAAGCACTGCAGACAGCAGAACTGGCTCCTGAGCCTCAAGACAGCCCCAGCAGAGCTGTTCTGCATGCACGTGGCTAATGGGTATGCTCACATGGTTAAATGGGAGCCACCCTTCATACAAGCAATGTTACGGCACAACCGCCCTGAGTGCCCTGTTGGGATCAGCCCTGGCTCAGCTGCTGCTGCCACAAGTCCTGCTGGACCCGGCCAAGCTCTGGCAGCCCCAGTCCTGCAGAACCCATGGCCTTGCCCCGCAATGGCTCTAAACTTCCTGACGAGCAGATTCTCCCTCTTCCCACACAGCTGCCAAAAACACAGCTACCCCTGGCACTAGCCATCTGTTTTAAAGGTGATGAAGGCAGATACTTACTTGGGCTTTTCCAGAGGTTCAGGCTCTTTTCGGCCCAAACCGACAGGACTTTTCTCAGCCTCCTCCACAGTCAGTAGCTGGAACTCCGCTTCCACCTTGCCCTGGAGGGGGAACGTGCCTGAGCCATAGCTGCACTTGCTGCTTCACAGAGCAGCTCGCTAACCATGCACCTTGCCAGGACTGTCTATTTTTCTCCCAGTTCCACTTGAAGATGCTCAGAGCAATTAACTTTTCTCTCCAGCCATTAGCTGCAGAGTCTCTTGCTTCACAGCCAGAGGAAAATGTGGCCTGGCCAAAACCTAACCATTCTGCAGGGAAGACACCATATTATAATGCACGCTCCAGCTATCTGGATTTGGCTGCAGCCTCCCACACTGGTACTGAACAAAAGTCACCCCTGGGGACAAGCAATGGTCCACTAGCAGGGCCATCAGCAGCAAATCCATCCTGGGACATTCATCACCTGCCTCCCCAGGGTTGGCAGAGACTCTAGGACATGCCTATCTTGCTGCTGTCTTGTCTGGTTGATGGGGAGCCAGGTGCCTCTACAGGAAGCTCAGACAAAGATGTGAAGACACCCCCAGCACACCACCCCACCTGGCACCTCTGGGTAGATGAAGCACTGGGCTTGCAGCAGATGGGAAAAGTCCCCAGGACCCTGTAAGAAGTTCTGGTCAGCTGGGTCATTGCTGTTTCTGCAGGTTACGTGCACACAGGATAGGTTGCCATGTCACGGCAAAGGCACATCACTGGCTCTCTGCTCACCTCTGCCAATGCCCTGCCTTACCGTCAGGAGGTACTTGTTCCCACTGGGGTCGGTGAACTCAATGTCTTCTGGCTTGATTGAACTGTTCCACTTCTTTTTTTTCTTCTTTTTCAGCTTGGCCTCCCTCTCCTCTCTCTCCTCATCTTCTTGATCTTCGAGTTTGATGAAGGGCCACCAGCCCCTCATGCGCTTGTTTCGGAAGATGGAGAAGCGAGGTGTAGCGTTCTCCTTTGCCATCTTGATGGTGCAATGCTCTGAGCTCTTGGCTGCCCGCACCATGTCATGCAGCTTCAGCTCGATGGAGCCTGCAGGCACAGTGAAGAGGAAAGCTCACGGTGAAAACCTGTGGTGAGCCACACACACCAGTTGGCCTGTCTCAGCCATGCTCCTACCACCACCAGCACATCCCAGCTGCTGCAATGATCTAACAGAGTACTGCACATTTGCAGGTGGGGAACCTGAAGCTCTGCATAAGAAAGGACCAGCCCAAGAGTTAGAGACTAAGAGGCAGAAGCTACAGGTCTTGTCTCCTCACTGTCTGGTGTGGCCAGTTTGACTTGCATGTGGTACACTGGGTTATTGTGAAAATAATGCCATGTCCCACTCTGCTCGCCTCACATGCCCACGCTCCTCTTCCCCCCTTGTTCCTGCAGATGTTAATAAGGAATTATAAAATCTGGAAAACTCACTGAGGGTTTCACCTCTGACTTATATCTCAAACGGCCTCAGTTCATTCCCCTGCTTGGCCTTCCATCACTGTCTTCCTTGGAAGGAGCTCCTGTCCCACTTCAGCACTCAGGTCTTGCAGCAAATCAGTCTTATCACATATTGGGCTGTATTGGCCAAAGCACAGCCAGCAACCAAGGGAAATGGGAATTCCCCTCTGCTCAGCTCTGGTGAGACTGTGTCTGTATACAGTGTCCAGTTTTGGACCCCCAGTACAAGAAAGGTGTCAGCTAACTAAAGCACTTAAGGCAACAGCCGCAAGCTGCAGCAAGGAAAACTCTAACTAGACATAGGTAGAACAATTTGAGAATGATGAGAATGGTGCAGCCTAGAAAAGGGGCCCAGAGGGATGCTGGGATCTCCATCCTTGGAGATACTCAAAACTCCCCCAGACAAGGCCCTGAGCAACCTGATCTACATTGCATCTCTCTGCTTGGAGCAGGAGGTTGCAATAAAGTCTGAAGAGGCCCCTTCCTGCCTAAAAGTTCCTGAGACTGTGCTTGTCAGAAAGCACTGGGATCGCTGTCTAACATTCTCTTCAGTGCCTGAGTAGCAATGCTGACCCAATCACCACTGGAAGTGTCACATGGCCTTGGGACAAGCATGCCAGCTCAGTGTGTCTCTGTGGGGCAGGTGTACACCACCAGGCTCTGCCTATCGCTCGCATGTCAAAAACCAGCCCAGGTGTCTGCTGAGCTGAACAGCTTGATCTGGCACTGCTGGTGTCCATTCTTGGAGAGCTGGACACCAGGGGAAATGCTGTAATATTCCAGCAAGGTGAGGGACAGGCCACCCCACTCCCAGCAGACCATACCATACCTAGAAAGTCGTTAGCTGAAATCCTGTCATAATCCCAGACCTGGAGGACCAGAACAGCTGGTTCCCGAAACTCTGATTCCTCCAAGGAGAAGACAGAGTCCTTCTTCTTGTAGGTGATCTCCTTCTCAGTTGGGAGATAGTTGAAGCGGAAGATGAACCTCCAGTTGAAATTGCCCTCCCCAGTCAAGGAGTTAAAGTGAACATCTGTCTCCTGCTTGTCATGGTCGAGCCCCTTTATCCAGCTGCAGGAGAAACTCAGTTATCTCCTACCCCCTGTCACCCATCCCCAAAGACAGAGCAGAAAGATGGAGGGGCTACCCATGGGTAGGAAAGGAGGGGTCAAACAACCAGACTGGGCCAACACCTGACCACCATCTTTGGGGCTACAGCATTCAGTGCAGGGGCAGGGAGGAGCAGAGGTTCAGAGGAGGCAGTGAGGGGTGTGGGGCAGGGCAGGGAGACGGACAGCCAGGATCTGGCCTCCTGCTGGCTTCCATCAGACCTTTTCACATAGATGTCGCTGGAAGGCTCTCCAGTTATTGGGTTGACATCATCAAGGATTACATCATCTGTGTTCCAGATAATCACACGCAGCTCGTAGCTGTGGGAAGGACACAGGGATGGGTGAGACAGCTACTCTCATGCTTGGTGCCTGGGAGGGCAGGTCAAGCCTACACCAGCGGAGCAGTAGGACCTGAACCCTCCTAGCCCTGTGGTACCCTGCCAGGGCTCCTCTGGCCCAACCCAGCCCAGTAGTATTATTGCCTTGCACAAAGCCCTTGCTGGTGGGTTACAGCCCTGCAAGACAAACACCCACACTCAAAACAAGCAGCTTATGCAAAGTTAATCCCTGGTGTGGTGCAAGCCCACCCAGCACCACTTAGACCTAGGAACACAGAAAGGCTTAGGCAGGAAGGGACCTCTGCATTCTCCACTCCAACCTCCTGCTCTAACCTCATAGTAGATCAGATTGCTCAGGGCCTTGTCCACATGAGTTTTGAATATCTCCAAGGCTGAATATCCCAGCACCTCTCCAGTTCCCTGGGTCCCTGTCCCAGGGTTTCTTCACTCTCATTGTGAACTATGTCCAGTTGGAGTTTCCCTTGCTACAAGTTGTGTCCATTATCTCATGTTTTCACATGCACCTCTGAGAAGAATCTGGACCCTTCATTGCAATAGTCTTATTAGATCACTGAAAACAACAGATCACCTCCTTCAACTTCTCTAGGCACCCAGAGGACTTCTGTTCACTAGACAGAAAAGAGCTAGGTGAATAGCTCAGAGCTGGATTTTCGTCTCCTCCATGTCCAGCATTCAAGGAGCTTAACCCTGCCCTTTGCAAACACTTGTGCAGCTGAAGCACTTGTGCTCCACACCAGTGCACCAAGACACCATCCCACGGCCAGAGCTGAAGCATAGCAGAGTGCTGCGTGCCAGGCTGGCACAGTCAGTCTGCACAGGACTTGGCAGCACATCCCACCAGGCACAGCGAGGGACAGTAACCCTCCACGTGCGCTCACCGGCCCTAGCTCTGCTCCCAGGGGTGCTACCTGATAGGCAGTCGTGGCTTGATATTGACTGGTGGTGGTGCAGGGACGTCGTTTGGAAACATGTCAATCCACATGTGCAAGGAGCCCTGATGAGAGAAGACAATAGAGAGGTTTCAGAAGACTGACCACCCTCCAGCTCTTCAAGGAGCAAGGGCTTGGACCTGCAAGGAAAGCTTTCACCAGAAAGCTACCACTTGTCTCCTTCCATCCCCATCCCCAGCACTTCAGAGCTTTGTGTGACTGGACTTGGAAAAAAATTAGAACTACCCAAAATTGCATCTTTCCCTCCCCACCCTGCTACCAAGAAAAGCCATCTCAGCTGAACTGAGTCTATTTCAAACACAGGCGAACATTTCCTTTCCAGCCTGGAAACGCCATGTGCAGCCTGGCTGCAGCACAGGCCGGGCATTGAGCAGAGCATCTTGGCTCTCCGGCGGATGAGCCACCGGACAGGGCTCAATGTACAGCCGTTGGCATAAGCAGAAGGAAGCACCTGCTCTTGGAGTTGCTGTCCCACACTCCCTGCAGGCACTGTGCACATCCAGCTCACAGTGTGGGAGCAGCTTCTGCTGTCTGGACAGCAAAGGGAGCTGGGACCCCAGCCCATGTGTCCCCAGGTCAGGAGACACCAGTGTTGCTTCCAATGCTCTGATCTGGGGTGGTGGTGGCCTGGGAGAACAGGAAGAAACCAAGGGGGCAGAATGGGGCTTTTGCAGGGGAGCAAAGCAGCAGTGACAGGGGACAAAGCATGGGAAGAAGCAGGGAAAGGCAAGGACACTACCACCCACCATGGCAGAGCAGGTCCCTTGCCACCCACACTGTATCCTCATCAGAGCAGTTCTGTGTGGTCTGAGGAGACAGGAAGGACTCTTGGCCATGAACATTGTGACCACAACATCAGTGGAGAGGGGTCCCTTTTGGAAAGAGTGTCCAGGAGCACCACTAGAAGTCAGAGGGTGGATCTGAACAAAGAACACCCAAGGGCAGTAGTCTTCCCTCCATAGCAGGCCATGCACACAGCTCCAGTTCCCCCCCCCAGGAAGGGGCAGAGCATGGGACTTGATGAGGAGACAAAGGGACAACAGGGGACCAGCTAAGGAGCTGGGGACCAACCACCCCAAAAGTCCTTGCCAGAGCAATGTCTAGGTTGGACAAGGAGACACATCTCACCTGCACGAGCCCAGGGTTCTCCGGGTTGTAAAGGGACCGGATTTCTACATGCTCTGGTACCAGCTTGTACCCGTATCCTGGCATCTCTTCCCAGTGCTGCAGGACGTACAAAGCCTTATGTTCATCATCCACTGACCAGTTCTCATCTTGCACTCCTCTCTTGTTCCTCGCAGAGGCCTCTGCAGCAGGACATAGTCAGGCAGAAGATGAAGGCATCTGGCCAGAAAGAGCTGCTTCAGGAAATTAGTCACTGGCACAGGTAAGGGAAGATGATGGCAAACAAGCAGCTCTCCAGAAGAAAAAAAAAACTGGAGAAGTAGGAGGGTGAGGATGAAGAGAAAGAGTTCAATATGCTGCAGTGATGAGGAAAACATTAAGCAGAAGACAAGCAAGCTAAGGGAAATAAGAAGAAAAGGGCAAAAAAAAAAAAAAAACAACAACCATTTACTATGGCCTTGGGAAAAGGATCCATGGGATGCTGAGCAGGATGTGACCCTGTGGAGCAGTTTAAGTACTCATGTCTCTGTGGTGGTGCCAAAAAGACCCACAGATGAGCAGTTTTGCCCTGGAAGTGCTCCAGGAAGCACCACTTGTCACTTAGCAATGGCACATGGCCATGCCCTCCATTAATTAACAGTCTGTGCTGCTGATTGACTCATTTGGCATAGAGTGAAGCCAAATAGGGGTTCAAGACCAAAGTAAAGCCTGGTAGTGGGGAGAAAAACAGGAACCAGTGGGTAAGGACACAATAACCCACCCACTCCCAGGTTTACAGAGAGCATCTGCCCTTTGGAGATCACTCTGAGACCAAAACCATCCCAAGTAGTCCCTGAGCGTGGCAGAGGTCCATGGGGCACCAACTTCAGCTCAAATTGCAGCCACGTTTGCACCAGAGCCACCCACTGTCAACCGGAAGAGCTATCTGGGCTCTGACACAGGCATTTGGGACCACAGTGCCAGAAGGGTTGGCCTCGCTGTTGAAGCCCAGGCATGGTGAGGGCACATCAGAAGCACACAGCTGGGGAATGCTGTCCTGAGCTGGGTTTTTTGATTTGGATGAAAATCAATGGCAGCATTTTTAAATGTTGGTGGAGGAAGTGGGAGCCCTGACAAAATGAACACTTCTTGGCCTTATTTCAGACAAAGCAACAAACATAGCCCAGGTACAACCCAGTCCAACCACCTGTGAAAAAAGAGCACAGACAGGAGAGGAATTAGCCAAAATGCCTCAAATCAGAATGAAAAGGCAAAGTGATGATGAGGCTGATGCAGACTCCATGGTTTCAGGAAGAGATAAGAGCAGCATGTAAACAACCACAAATACAGATGGATAATTGAGAAAAGTGGGATTTCCAAATGAAGCCAAGGGAAAAATACACTGAGGAGGAAAAGAGTCTATTTAAATGAACAAAACCTCTGGAGACAGAATCTGAAATCCTGTTTCAAAGCGACTCTGGAAGGAAGGCTGATCCAGGTATTTGCAGCAGAGCATATGAAAAGCTCTTGGGAGAGTAGGGGACAGAGGAAAGTGGGGAAGTGCCATTTTTCCAAGAAGAGGAGCATGTCCCTGTCACCTCCTTCTGACCCACAAGGTCCACTGCTAGCATGGAGGTGCTGGCTTCCAGGACAGCACCTCTTCTCCCTTCACAGCTACCCAGTGATCTGAGTAAAGGGGAAAAGGGCTTCTGGAGGCTCCTTGCCCTCTCCTGAGTGGGATTTATTTCCCCTTCATGACACAATCAATCTTTAGAGGCCAGCAGAAAGCTGAGGAACACTGAAACAAGCAGAAGGTAAAGTTGTCTGAACACACAGGTCCCCCCTCTTTGGGCAGGATGGGCACAGAGAGCATCCTTTCTGCAGACAACATAGCATTGCCTCACAAGATCCAGACATCCACAAGCAGACCACATCTGCTCCATCCTTTTCTCCAGGCTGGAATCATTGCATGAGTGTTGGTCACTGGAGAGAACGTGCTCAGAAGGGACAGCCCCGCCCCCCAGAAAATAAGAGGACTCCAGTATCTTGGTGATGGTGGTCACAAGCAGATGGAGATAAAACTCTGCGCCAGTGTCAGCCACTAGAATAAGCTACACCTTCTCTGGCTGAACAAGCATCAAACCCCCATGTATGTCACTGTTGCGTGAGTGGGTTTATTTTACAGAACAAATGTTCCACCCTCTGTCTGGGAAGCTGCTTTGGGACCTAATGGCCTGGATCGCATCTCCTCCATCACAACACCATCATCCACCAAAGCCAGGCCGCTAAGTGCTGAGGATGCTCCCTACAGTGACCCAGAAACATGGGCAAGGTGCAGAGTGGGGACAGACAGCCCAACCAGCCTGGACACTTCAGAGAAGAGAGACTGGTTGGTTCCTAGCCCCTGTCATCAGCACGTTCACCACTGAGCACAGGAGCAGTCATGGTTCTCCAAGCCCTCTGTACCTTCAGGAAATGCCTCTGGAGGGACCTTGAAGATTTTATTGCCCACTTTGACCTCCTCCTGTCTGTACTCTGCTGCAGGTAGTGAGATTTTCTTGCATAAGCTATCCAAGATCTGTGTGGGCTTGAAAGCATCTCGCCACGTGTTGTAGCCATCTCTGCTTTGAGGGGAGAACATGTACAGTTTAGACATGACAGGTTTTTTTCATAGATTATGAGACCCCCTCCCCTCCTTCCAGCACAGGTTGTGCCATGAGCTTCCTGCTCAGAGTTTCATTGGGAAAACCACAGACACACAAAAGGTTAATGAATGAAAAGCTTAATGAGCTCTTCTCCCCTGGGACAAGCCAGGGCTGCCCCTCACAGAACCATCAGAGCAGCAATAGCAGCAATTCCAGCTGCAGCCCTGAACTGGGAGAGAGGTGTTGTTAGCAGTTCTGGGGACTCAACTCCATGCCCACAGCTAATTATCAAATAGCAAGAGAGAAAACATGTTTACAGAAAATGTGGCCAAACACACCAGAGACCAGAGAATCTACACCAGAGAATCTATACTGGATCAGGACAAAGGAAAATAGACATCATGAGTCTAGCTGCTCACGGAATCAGCTAGCGCTAGAGAAACTGCCCTACTTTCTGAAAGAGGTCAAAATGACATCAATGTTAAGTGAGCATTTTTCTCACAGAACACCAATATGAGAGCATTAAAGAATTTTTTTGCTAATACATGCAAAATGTATTCTTCTGTGGTAGTAGTTAGAATTATCACGGGAAGCTGGTAGGAGACAAAAAAAATAAAAGGAGATGGACTTATCCATATACCTTATAGTGCATCTGCATGATACCCCCTCAAAGGATACTGTGGATGCAAGCTCCATCCTGCAAAACTGGAGGTGCTCTGTTACCCACCTGAACAGTGGGCAAGGAGAACAACTCTCATGGCCCTAGTGTGTCAGACTGGTACCTACACGTCATACTGTGAAGCCACTCCACAGTTGGCCCTGTGCTTGCTGTAGAATCGATTCTCCAAATCAATCTTGGTCTCCCCAATCAGATCATCAGATCCAACCATATCATGGTCAAATATTGCCACAGTGAGCTCTGATTCCACGGGAAAGGAGACTGTCAGCTCCACAACTCTGGACAGAAGCAGATGGGGAAAGTGCCGTTAGCAAGGAGAAATGAAACATATGCTCTGCTTCAACCATCCTACATATTTAAGAACTGTATTTGCTAACCCAAAGACCTCTGGTAGAATTTGACTCTGCATAAGTGCAGTGAGTGCAGTTTTCAGCGTGCGTGTTCAAAGGAGTTATTTATCCAGGAGTGTATGCTGTTGGACAGAGCTCCTGAAGGTAAGGACAAACATCTCCAAAGCTCTGTTGCTGCTTGGCTTGTTACTGTGTCTGTTATGTCCTTTGAGTGCTTCCCTCCCAAACCCAACCCAAACACTCCTGTGACAGCCTGAGACAGGACACATGTCTGGGATCTTTGTGTTATGGCACAGGATTCTCCAGCAGAGAGGAACAGAAGACCACATATGCTGGATCGTAGCCTGAGCCCCACATTTGCACTATTCCTGTTAATCCTGCTAGAAGAAAACTTCCTGCATACTCTCCAAACACAGGATTGAGCTGCTTTGGGATGTATCGTTCCTTTGTGTCCTTCTGCTCCTGCCCCACTGTCACCACCACGTAGGGGTCTGCTTTGCCATTGGGGTCTGCTGGAGACAGGTTTGTGGCCTAGAATACACAAGAGGTACAGCCATACATCAGCTGCAGAGAGCAACATGTGCAGGGGACACTGCATGGGCCTGAGACAACCCAAGCTCACTGGTCAGGTCCCTCCAGCAGCTGCCCCAGCAAGTGAAACGCGCCTGCTCCCGTGCAAATCCCCACTCAACAAGCCACAGATGTCTCCAGCTGCCAGCCCACCTACTGGCTCACTGTCTCAAGGCAGATGAGAGGAGCTGAGAAATGCCCATCTGGATTCTTAGCACTTCCTGAAGCTACAAAGCCTGGAAAGCTCTCCAAGGACAAGGTGTAAATGCCAGCCCTTGCTGAAGCTGACTCCCACTGGGCCCGCAGAGCCTGCAAGCCAGTGTCGAGCCTTTCACAAGTGCCACTGCTCACATTCACTGAGTGGAGAATGGCAGGAGGTCCTCAGGGAGGAACAGGCCTCCAAGCATTACTGTCACCACCACCAGAGACTTACCTTAACAATATAAACTCTTACAAGAACCTTGATGGGTCTGTTCCTCGGAACGCCCTGGGAGACCTTGGGCTCCATGTGGGCTTCCACAGTGGGGTAGACATAGAAAGAGCCCTGCAGAAAAGACACTGCAGGTAATGACTGGATCATCTCAGATGGCATTGGAGCCACCAAGACCAGCCCCTCTTGCCAGCTGGGAAATCAGAGTCATTGCCCCATGCAGACCACAGACACCCTGTGCCCATGGGGACAGCCCTTTCCAAAAGCACTGTCATGCCTACTTGGCCCAGGCAGTCCCTGTTTGCAAATTAGGCTGTCAGACCACTGCCAATGCCAGAAGATCTGAACATCTCCAAGCACATAACTGGACTGCCAAGGCAGGGAGGCACCAAAGGTTTTCTAGTGACCTTCTTAAATCAACCTTTGTAGTTGATACTTCAAAGTCCTCAAGAGCTCCTGGGTGGGAGGATGTTGCCTATTTTAGACAAGTTTTACTAATTTTAGAGCCAGTGAAGCTCACTAATAATTATTTACATACTGAACATACCCAGAGGCCTCAACCAGTATAGGTGTTCCTTTATGCTTCCTGCTCTCTTCTTGTAAGAGCTAAAAAATCTAAAGAAGGTGTGTTTATCAGTTAGCAAAGGACCACAGTACACGGTTGCTTTGACAGGCCCCTACAGTACCCTGGCCATACCTCACCATGGCCTTACATTGCCTTGCACACACATGTCCTCTCCAAGGCTTTGCTGGCACCTGCATGCTCTGAGAATGCCCTAAGAATTTTCTTCCATGTGCAGCACAAACCTTATTCAAATTATACAGTACCTTGTACTTCCCCACAAAATGTTCATCCTCATTTCCATCTTCATCCTCATTTGCTTTGCCACGATGAAGGGGGAAAATACACAGCCAGTCTTCAAAATTATCAAACTCATTTTCCAGCTCAGAGTTGTAGATCTGAAAGAAGAAGAAAGTTGTTTTAGGCCTTTTCCTGACATCTTAAAGGGGAGAAGAGTCCCCTTTAGGAAGGGGAAGACCATCTTTCCCCTACTATGACCATTTCACCTTGTCCTGCCTTACCCCAGTATTATTCAGTACGGGGTGTTATGGGTTTCCTTTATCCCCCCAGGCCCATCCTCAGATAAGCACACACATCCCAGCTGGGCTCCAAGGTCTCACTAGCTGTTTCAGAGCCCAGCAAGGATGGGGCCCAGCACACACTGCTGGGTCAGGTTCTCCGTCCCAGTCTAACTTCCACTGCAGGGAAACGAGGAGAACATGGATAAAGGGCCAGGGTTGAAAGCAGACAGATCTGTCACCCCAACACTCACCTGAAGGGTGGCAATAACCTTCCTCTTGGGTCGAGCAGGTTCAGCTTCAGTTACTGCCTCATCTTCTGCTTCCATGTCAATGTAGGCTGCATTTAAATTGCCTCCATCTAGAAATGGCAATAGGAGATTGGGAAATGCTCTGATCTCTCTGGGAGCATCATGGCAAGTGTCTGTCCATGAAATGACCCCAGCAACAGCTTTTGCTTTCAGCCAGATCTTTGACATGTATCAGGGTAACTGGAGTTATTGTTCTCCATAACAGGTGTCCTCAAAGCGTCTCAGTTCTCCCAGCAAAGTAAGTATGCATGAGTGAGGGGACAAAAATCAGCACAGACCTGCCTGCCTGAATGGCTGCTCTTCAGGAAGGAAGTGAACAAGGACAGACCAAATAGAGGAAGGTGGCTGGACCCTTCCACAAGTGTTGTCAGGGCAGGCAAGAACGAGATCTAACTCTCTTCTTTGGACAGATGCTTGTTTGGATGGACTACTTTTGGGTGGTTGTCCACCACCACCACCACTTTGGGCACAGGCAGACATGCCCGGAGGGTGAGCACAGCTGGTCCTTTCTTTGGGGCACCACACTGGGGGAACGGAAACCCAAGGAGAGGGAGGGTTAATCCCTGCCCCACTTCCCAAAGACCCCAAATCCCCTGAGCACTAATGGCATACCACTACCATCCATTCCTCTCCTTAAATAGGATTTACATCATTTCTATACTAACTGTCTCATCAGTTCAGGTCATTGCTAGGCCACTCACTGCTTACACCTCAGCAAACCTGAGCATACAGCTGTAACACTGTTCTCAGATCCTCTGCTTTTTATTAATGTTTTTCTGAGAGACTGTTGTATCCAAGGTGAGTATCCACATGCACTGAGTGATTCCCAGCTCCCAGACAGTTTTTCCTCTCCATCATCCCCTCTGCCCATCCCACCTTTACTTCCTGCTCTCACCATGACAATCCCATGATCCTTGCAGCTGATTTTTCTGCAGGGTTTTGCTCACTCAGGAAGGCTCTTGCTTCAACACAATTTTCCGAACTTTCCTGAGGCAAGTCTAGTGTTTTCAACTTGAAATGGCTTCTGTTAGCCTTTGCCAATGTTTCTAGTCTCTTTGCTCCTTTTTTGTTGTTGTTGTTGTTGTTGTTGTTGTTTGTGTTTTTTTGTTTGGTTGGTTGGTTTGGTTTTTTTTGCTGAATGTTGCAAAGCTGTTGCCTGCTTAGACCCCATTCCCACAAGCCCACCACCCTCTGGGACGCTGTAGGGCCCAGCTCTCCCCACAGAAGACTCACCTGCATCATTCAGGTCATCATTCTCAGCATCTTCCTCATCACTGCGTGTCTGAAACACACACAGACAGTCACCTCACATCCCTGCCAGCAAAGGCTTCTACGTCCAAGCACAGAGCACCTTCAAAGCTTTACTGCCAGAAGAGTCAGCAATATCTAGCCTGCATTTAGCATTAACATTATTGCAGGAGGGTTTTCAATGAGTGCCTTAGTGGCATACTTGGAGGAAATACCTTTTCCTCTCCCCAGATCTTCCTGCTGGCTTTTTTGACTGGGATCCTGGGGAAGCAGGGCAAGCAAGGAAATTTGTGGCAGACCTGCCCCCTTAGCCCACCCTGGGAAGACAATCAGGACAGAGTAAACAGCATGAAAGTCCCCGCATTGCAGTTCAAATTAGCAATGTCACATTTTCAAGAGTGTCTTAACATGAGCCGAGTCACATTGTCAAAACCACTTGGGTATTTAGCCTCAGGGATGCTTCAACATCTATTGCCTGCTGAAATCAGCCAACCTGGTGGATGCTTGATACCTGACTACCTTAAGTATTCTTGACACACAAAAGCATATATCTTCCTGCAGATCCATGCCACAAGGGCTCCTATGGCACTCTGTGCTGATGAAAACATCTTCCTCAAGTCAGTGCAGCCACTTTTCCCCTCAGCTGGCAGCTGTCAGATGAGATTACCTGGTTATACAGCTCCTTCAGGGACTCGTAGTACTTGGACCACCAATCCAGTTCTTCCAGATCTGGTTTCTCCTCTTCATATTCATCCTCTTTCTTTGCAAGCTTATTGATAGGAATCTTCTTCAAAGGAGCCTTAAAAGCACAGAGCAAAGGGCTCAGAGGGAGGCAAAGATCACCCAGGACACCCACACACCCTGCACTAGTGCCCTGATAACCCCAGCAAAGCCTCAGCTTTCATGTAGAGCACAGGAGATGCAAAGCTGTGTGTAGCCCAGGTTTATGCTTTGCTACGAAAGCATCAGTATTCTTTGCACAAGGCAACACAGCTCTCTCCCCTGTGCCAGAGCCCAGATGTGCAGTAGTGCGAATGAACAGCAGAAGCAGGCGTGAAACTCTTCCAGGAGATGGGCAGGGGAAGAGCAGTGTTTGAGTCCAGAGCAAAAGCTGGTGGTTGAAAACTAACTCTGAACTTCTGAACTTTCCTTTTTATTTGTAACCTACAGTTTGGATTTCCAGACTTCAAAATTTACTGGGCCCAACACATCACTCACCTTCACCAGACTCAAGCGGTGAGTACTGGGACCTGGGTCACCAGCGGCCAGGCCAATATTTACCACAGTCTGAGAGTGAAGACGCTGGGATGACACTTTCCGAGCTGAGATGGAGAGAAAGAGAATCATATTCTCATGCATTTATTTCTGCACACTGCTTCCTAATTTTAGCCAATTGTTATTCCATAGGAAAATCCCCTCTCTTACCTGCTACATTGTGATTTCTTTTAAAGCTTTTGATAGCAGATCCTGCCAAAATTTTACTGGAAATCCAAGTACAATGCTGAGACTGGCCACCATCATCTACATGCTTTACTGACTAGCAAGAATTCAGATTTATAAGATACACCTTCCCTATTTGGAAACTACTACAATCAGTCTTTTGCTTCTTAGTCTTCGTGCCGTATTTATTTACACACTCCCAGATCAGGAGCTTCGGCTCTTGCTATCAGAGAGCTATTTGGTTAACCTATTCCCCAACAAGTAGTCCTTGACCCAGTGATGGGAGAGAAGTGGAAACCTCTCAAATCCTTGGCCCTAATGGACCACCTCACACTCCCTAAAGCTTGATAAAGGTCTCACTGGGGACAACTCTCCAGCCCAGCTACACAGAGGGTTGGAATAGGTGAATACAACGGTCCTTCACAGACTAAATGTCTCTGATTCTAGACACAGACTTCTCACAGGCATAAGTTACTGTGTAATATCTAACCCCAGCTAAATGGCCTGCTGGATTAAGACATCTTCACAAGCCATTCTCTCTCCTCTGTTTTCCACAATGGTAAGACAAACAGTGTCTAGGAAAGAGACCCCAGAGAGATGGCACATCCACAGTCCTGTCAATGTGGTGGGGAGGCAACTGATAAGCTAACCTCGGAGAGAACAATCTGCAAACTGCCCTCTGCCAGCTCCAAAGAGGTCAGCCCTTACTCCATTGCTTGGCTGCAGCCACTTCCCAAACACCAGTCTCAGAGAATCACAACCTGCAACCTTAATCTGCCCTGGGTTATGCTTTTGTTGGGCATCTTATGAGTCTTGGATGAGGACTTTGCTGTCTGGCTACAGAGCAGAAGGGCAGGGGATCTCTGCCATAGGCAGAACCTGCCTGCTGCCTCCACAGGAACCTCACTGAGCCGCTCACCTCTGGGCACATCTTCTGTTTCCTCTTCTTCCAGTTCTCTGGGAGAGAATTTCATCACATCGGACACGACGTGGGTCCCCACCAGCACAGTGCGCCCAAATGCCCGCTTTTCCACCACAAAGATGCTGAGGGGAGGGTGCAGGTAGACCTGTTCTGGGAGCTCCTGTAAAAGAGTGATGCAAGGGGTTTGTGGGAGCAAAGGCAATACCAGCGGCAGCCCCACCACACATGAGGAGTCTGATGGGACCCCTTACAGCTCTGCCCTAAAACCAGAGCCTCACGGTTGCAGATAATGGCTGAGGCTGCTCTCAGTGGGCATCTTCCCAAAGGTTTTGATCTGCAGCCAAACTGTGTGGCCCTGGGAGAGAGGCCCTGGGAGAGCAAAACCCTGGGGGCAGCTCCCCTCCTGTTCCCTCACCCTGAGCAAGCAGACGATACATGGGTGCAGGACAGCCATGGTGCACCCCAGTGTGGCAGTAGCCTTCTTCCCACTCACCACATCCATGTATTTGACCAGCTCGGTGAAGTTGGGGTTCTCTTTGTAGGCCACAATCACCTCCGACTCCACCTTCTTGCCAGCACATTCAATGATCACCTGCGGCTGATCCACCTCGAACAAGTTGACCCGCTTCAGGTCCCGCAGGCCCCAGAACAGGATCTAAAGCACATGAAGCTGCTGGGCTGCTCCAGACATGCCAGGCACAGCACAGCCACACAGCCCTGCCTGGAGGTGCCAACCCACTCAGCACAGACCCCAAGAGAGGCACGAGGCCATTCTCCCAACCTGGCCACCTGAACCCAAACTCATGCTGCAGGCACGAACACAATGGCTTTGATTGTTAAACCACCGAGACGGTTTCTGCTGAATGTCAAGCACCTCCATTTCTGGCATCTGCTCAGGTCTCAAAGGAAGATCTGAGCCCCAAACCCAACTCCCTCCCCAAGCCCTGCCCTGTCCATGGGCTGGCTGTGCCATCTGCTGTGGGAGCCAGCCCGGCAGAAGGCAGCGCACCTCTATGCGAAACTCCTTCAGCACTGGGCGGATGCCCTCCGGGATGACGAACCGTCCAGCACGAGGGTCTTCCAGATAGCTAGGCTCCTTGGGCTCCACATCCTCAGGCACTGACGGCTGAACAGACAGAGCCAGGGCACACTGAGCAGTGAAAGCCATTTCTCCTCCGCACCATGTCCCCTCTTGTTCTGTGCCCAGGGGCTCTGCCCCTGCAGCCTCCCTTCAGTTGAAAGCCAGATGTGGCTTTCAACAGCGAATCCTTTAGTGGGCCCCATGCAACCAGCTCCTCACCCTTCGGAGCTCTCCCCAGAGTGCTGGCAACCATACACGTCTTCCTCCAAGCCCATTACCTCCAAATAGCCACTGTAATCTAGCTCAATCAGTTCAAAAGCAGCAATGAGCTCCCCAGCTGCTTTGGTGCCTTTGTAGAAATCAAAGAACTGCAGGGCAGGTTTGCTGTACGGCTCGTCAACCAGCTTCACCTGTGGGACAGCAAAGGCCTGGCCAAGGAACTCAGGGGAGCCCTGCAGGAAAAGAGAGAGAGGGTGAAGGTATCCCTGCATTATTTCACCACCTCAGAAGAAAGACCACCACTAATTCCAGCCATCTGGGCCAGGACAAGACCGCTCATCCACCCTCTGCTCCATCCAGAGCCTGGAGTAGATGAGAGGTATCCATAGCAGCTGCTCTTAACTCGTGGTCTGCTTCCACACAGAACTGGACAAATGGCCTGGGACCATGCACCAGAGGACACCAAAGCTAGAACAGGTTGCTCAGAGTCTTCTCCAGTCAGGGTTTGAATGTCTCCAAAGATGGAGATCCCACAAGCTGCCTGAGCTCCGGGTCCAGCACTTGAACACCCTGAATCCCTCAAAGTGAAACAAACCAAGCTGGCATTTTTTTCTTGTTGCAACTCATGTCCATTTCCTGTCATCCTGTCCCTGTGTACCTCCAAGAGCAGTCTGGTTCCATCTTTTCTACCCTTTCCCATTAGCCAGCTTCAGAGAGCAATAAGATGCCCCCTTTGCTTCCTCTTTTCCTGGCACTCAGCCTCTCCTTGCTCTGTCCTATGCTCCAGCTCCAACCATCTTGGTGGCCTCATCTGGACTCACTCCAGTATGTCAACGTCTTTCTTGTACTGGGGAGGCCAAGACTGGGCCCAGGAAAGCTGCTGAGCTACATGGGACAGTCCAGTGCAAGTTATGCCATTCCCCTAATGTGCCTAAGTGTCTGCTTGCAGCACCCACATATTGCTCTTCTGCCTTCCCTGTCCTCAAAGTGACAGCAGGAGGGCAGCGTGGCCATACTTACAAATTTACTGTGGTTGAAGAGATTGACTATAACGATGGGGGTCTCTGTTTTCAACTCTTCTCTTTTCCCATCAATAATGAGCTGGTCAAACAGAAGTAACTCATTCCACATTGGGCTCAGTGTCTCCTCCACCGTCTGCAGACAGAGACAGGAAGCCTGAGCCTACCACAGCCCATGGAAGCAAACCACATGCATTTTGTAAAGAGAGTGGGGGAAACGTGGGCTGATCCCCTCTCCCCCACAGTTGTAAGCAGCCAGCTCCTGGCAGAAGAAGAAATGGTAAAAGCATGAGATGGGACCAACTAGCAAATGGCAATCAACCCTTGAGACCGTGCTCTGCTTGGCTGTTTTGCCAAATGTTCCCTGAATGTAGTCACACTGCCCAGAGCACACAAATACCTCATGCCTGGAGTTAAAACATTTCCCAGAGGACTGACACAGCACTGGCCTTCAACATGTTAATGAGGGCGTGATGATTTTTCTGTCCCCAAATCTCTAAGAAGGCAGAGGCAGGAGTTTAAGGGGTCTCACCCTGGTGGTCTGGCAATGAGTTGAAAACACCACTCTCGCAAATGGATCTGAAAGGCCGTTGTCACCTGCAGGGAGGATCCCTCGAGCCTGATACAGATGGGCTCGGAGCTGGAAATAGCTGAAATCTGGTAAGAAAAAGAGAAGAGAATTCACAGTTCTCTGATCCAGCCCTACCCAAGGCCAAAAAAAATATATTAGGAAGAGCATGGGTCAGCCAGGTAAGAGTGGGTACATCCTGCAAGGGTACCACTTCTAGGGGCACTCACTGCAGTTCTCAGAAGGCCTCTAAAGGTTTGGCCAAGCAAGAGAAGCTCAGCAGGCTCCCCAGACACCCCTAGGAAGTACACAACATGAAATGTGCAGTGATCTCCTGTGAGCATCTGCCACTGGGGAGCACCACTGGGTCTCAGCAAAGGGGCAGACCTCATGGTCATTGCCAGTCTGGCAGCACATTCAGTGCCTAGGAAGCCCACATCCTGCCAGCTGCTGCAGCTGTGAGTGTGCAAACACGGTCCTCACCAAAACAAACTGGGCCTGCCTGTCCCAGCCATGCCTCGGAGATGATGTAGAGATGATGGGTCAGGTACTACTACTCAGACCTACTCCTCAGACACTGACCCTGGGGCAGGACCTCTTACCTCTCCCCTTGCTCACTCATTGTTAAGCCATGGAACTCACCATCCCTGCTGAGCCGGCTGGGAGGACTGTACACCGAGAACTGGGTGATCTCCTGCCCACTCTCAGAGAGGTACTTGAACTCCTCGGGCAACTCCGCCATGCAGTTCTTTGCATATTTGGTAACCCCGAGCCACATGTAGATTTCCAGTTTGGCAAAGATCTCACCAGTGTGCAACCCGGGGACCTGAGAGTGCAGGAGGGTTAGCAGGTTTCCCATCCCAGCCATGCCACCTTCAGACTGAGACCATCACTGTTGGCCAGTGACCGGCCGCAGAGCACAGAAGACATAGCAACACACTGGCAGAGGCAAGCATCAGTGGTGGAGCAAGAGCTGAGTTTCCTTGCAGACACCAAGATGTCAAAATGGAGGGCTGGAAGAAAGGAGGGAGAAGCAGCATGAAGCAAGCAAGAACATGCTGTTTTGGTGTAAACCCTACCTTCAAAAAGACAGTCTGGATCTTTGCACAGTCCTTGCCTTTCTCCTCTTCGACTACTGAGTAGAGGATGTTCTGCGCGGGGACTCTTGCATATGCCACACGCCGGTTGTTGCTGAGCATCCAGATGAGGACGTCGGGGAGGGTGCACTGGGGCTGGAGGGAGGAAAGGGAGGCAGAGCTGTGAAAGTTTCCCAGTGCACAAGGGGATGGTGACTGCATAGCACTTTGGAGATCCAGAAGCAAGTGACAGGGCCTAACGTTGGGCACATGCTTCTGAAACTCAGCCCTGCAGCATGGCTCTGCAGGTTTCCTGGAGGGATTTGTGATCCTCCCTGGTTTTCATTACTACACCAGTAGGATGCTGTCACCCTCATCCCATGCCAGGGAGAGGGAGCCCTCATGAGGCTGGAGAAGTGATATTTTCCCCACACCTCTGACAGAAGCTGAGTGTTAATCCATGGGATGGAACCACATCTGCTGGCAATCCAGCAATGCCAGCGCAAAGCTGCAGCTTGGACTCAAAGCAGGCTTGCAATGAAGCACATGCACAGATGTAAACAGTGACTTCTTTTAAACCCTAGCCTCTGCTCTCTTCCCTCTCTCTTTCCTTGGTATCAGTGTTTGTACTTGTACATTGTACTTGTACTTGCAATTTTTCAGTACACAAGTAGCTGAAGCAATTTACTACTGATCCAAACCAAAACTGTCAGCCTCCAAGCAGGGACTAAAAGTGGTGAATGCACATGCAGGTTAGGCCTGCACCGAGGTAAGAGGGACTCCACAGAGATGGCAACATTCCCACCTGATGGCAGGGAGCAAGAGGGGAGCAGGCTCCTCCATGCCTGGGGCAGCAGTCTCTGCTGGACCGTATGGCTGGAGCCTGAGCACAGCTTCTTCTGGTAGTGCAAGGGGTGAAGTCTCATTTGAGCTGAAGTCTACCCTCACATACCTAAAGGTGTGATAATGATTGAACTTCACTTGGTGAAAGACTTCGCCAAACTGCATCAACATCTAGCCACTTAGCTCCAGTGAACACTGCATTCTGGTTTACACTACAAGAATGCACTTATTTTCCAGAGCTGTTTAAAATAGAGCCAGTGAGACTCTAACAAAGAGAGTCTCTCTTATAGATGAGAGACTTCATTGCAACACAAGTTTGAATTTGAGGGAAGGTCTGGCCTCAGTCCCTGGTGGGAGTGCAGGCAGCACAAGGCAAGGCTCATTTCCCAGGCAGGCTTCCTGCAGCCCCACTGTGGGCATGGCCTGGGGCCAGGCAAGGAGGGCAGGAGGGTCCTGGCGGCCTGACCCAGAGCTGACCCTGCTCTGCCTCCAAGCCACCCCTGCTCTGTCACCATTGGTCCTGCAAGGCCGCAAAGCCTCATCCCTCATGAGGGCCATTACATGAAATACAGTAACTTCCAGCAGCTGGAAATTGGGATTTTACACAGCAGGGAAAGACATCAGAGAAAAAGCCCCACTTCAGGCTGGTGAGAGCCCCAGCAGCCAGCCCAGCACCCTTTCCTTGCCCATGCCCTCTTCTGCTTGGAAATGGGGTGCCCCAGGAGCAGCTGTACCTCTTGAGCCATGAAGCGTAGCTTGGCCAGGATTCTCCTCGTCTCCTTAACCTTCTCCTTGACATTGGCTCGAGTCAGCCGCTGTCTCACACGGAGCCCCTGCTTCGCATACAGGATCTGAACAGACAGAAGAGCTGTCATGTGCCTGGCCATGACCCATGCATGCCACACTGGCAGCCCTCACAGGGGCTCTTTGGGGAAGCAGAGACCACATCCACCCTGCCCCATCGTGCCCTGTCCTCCACCAACTCGCTTGCTGAGAGCAAACCTTGTGAACCTGTAATGAGCCATTTAGTGACGGGAGCTGAGAACTGAAGACTCCAGTAACTCATCAGCTCTGTTGATACCAGCCATTAAGAGAAGTCCATGAGCTTTTGCATCATTTGGGGCAGAAGTATGTGTGAGAAATAAACATTTCAGAAGACGATGGTCTAAGGCTCCAGATAGTGCCTGGTCAGCAACTTGGGGGCCACAGAAGTCTGGGAATATGAAGATGAAGGAAACTGGAAGACGGGGCTACACTGTCATGTCTGTTAATCGATAGCGTCCAGCTCTGAGGATGGACTTTATGATGAACCAGAACTAATAATGAAATCCAGAAGGAATTCGGGGTTCAAACCTAGTGTTGACTGACCAGCTCATCTAGCAGGGAGATGCTGCGGTAAAAGCCTATGACTGTACTGTGGGTCTTAGCTCCAAGTTTCCTTCTTAGCATCAATTCTAGCTGGTCCTCTAGAAGCTTCCCCCAGAGCGAGGATCGCACTGGCTCCCTCCACCACCCCCAAACCCCACAGCTTACGACATTGCGCATCATGTATTTTGTCCGACATCTATCAAGGTTGTTGGGATGTGCCATTGTTTTTCTCTCTGCGCTGAGTGAATATTGCCTGCAATTGAGAAAAGCAGCACAGGTTCTGCAACCCCTACACCCTGCAGGAGAGCAAAGCTCACACAGCAGGGCCACAGGCTCCAAACCCCTGCTGCTAATCTGGATGCATCAGAAACCCCAACTCTGTAATGCCTTCTTTTCTGCAAATGCTTTGATCAGAAGGTACACTGGCAATTGATCAGCACTCGAGGCTCTCTTTCTACTGCCCCATTACAAGGCTAGGGATTGACATGCATATTGGACCCCACCAGGCAGTTGCAGTGATTGACACGAGTCTCTTGAAAGAGTGAAGGAAATATCCTAACACTTAGGAAACACCCAGGAGACCAGGAACATCAAGGCTGCAGCCTGTTACCCCTATGCTTCCCAAGTCTCCTCTCTGAGCTTGCAGAACTACAAGGGCCTTTCCCTAGGTTGTCCTGGTTTCCTTCAACTCATCCTCCTCCAGAGGACAAGAGCACAGGCTGTGTGCAGCCCAGGCAGAACAGAATATAACCTCCTAACCTAAAGTCAAGAAAACTTAGGAAATCGGGGACATCAGAACCTGCATCCAGCTGCAAATTCCTCCAGCACCTCTCGGAGCCTCTCTTCTGCTTTAGCCTTTGGCCTTCTCATGAGCTTCTCCACATCATCCAGCCCCTGCTCCTGTGGGGAAAGCATGACATTCAGGGAGCTTGCACCTGGCCATGGGGTCAGAGTGAAGCATGGGAAGGATGTGTTTGCCCCAAATGTGCCCTTCTGCAGAGCTGGGGCCTAGAGAGCATGGCAGGTCAGCGCTGCACTGCCAGAGACTCTGGGGCTTAGGGGTAACCTGACCACTGGTTGTAATAGCACCTTGTGCCTCAGTCCTTGAGCACTCACCAAAACACACCAGTGCAACCTCTGCTTTCAGATTTCTAAGCCTAAACAGGAAAGGCCAAGCCCTGGGAAGAGGCTTCACCCCCTATGACCACTAGAGGCTGAGTCCATTTACAGCAGCATCTCCCCAGTGCAGGACTGGCAGCAGAAGAGCTTTTTGTCATTGACCTTGTGTCACTCTCACTTCCAGGAGACACTGCCAGGCTGGGGCAGGTGGGACGAAGCCCCACAAGAGACACAGACTCACATGGGGGGTGAGGATGTTTTAGGTAAATGTCTTGCAGAGCAACCGTGCATGCTATGAGAAAAGCCACCCTGACAGGAAGCCCTGTGCCCCAAGAGCCTCCCCACACTTGCTACCAGGCGCTCTGCCAGCTTGACAATCCAGTTGGAAATGCAGAGTCTCCAGGTGTGATCCTCCCAGTAGCTCCACACGTACACGCAGGGTTTCTCATGCGTCATGGGCAGGCAGCTGTACGACCTAGGGGCAGCACAGGAGGTTACAGCTGCTGTTTGCAGAAAGCGCACACACCATGTCACCAGGCAACACTTGCACAAGGAGCAGAATTTGGACTCTGCCTTCCTCACAGAGAGCGGGCTGGTTTGGGCTCTGCACCATGGATATAGATTCAAGCTGCTGGGCTAGCCCTCTGCCATCCCAAACCAGTGCACAGGGTTTCTAGCAGAGGGTGCAGTGGGTGCCCAGATGAATGGGGATGATGGGAACGTGGAATACTGCTGAGATTCCTTGCTGCTACAGGATTGAGTAGGAGCAGGCACAGGGCTCACAACACAAACACCAAGATATTGCCAGGCCTGTGGGATGAGGCAGGAAGCATTCCCAGAGCAGACATCTCATCAGAAGAGCTTGCGTGCATCTCGCCTGCCCAGCATAGGACAGCATGTGCCAGAGCACTCCTCTCCTTCCTCCGCGCTGGAATCAAGCCCTTGCAATGCTGCTTATCAACCAGAACAGGGACTGCTGTTACTGATGGGTCACCATTTCCCTGTGGCCCTGTCCTTGCTGGCATCATGCAGACACCATGCAGACACCATAGGGCCTGTAGAGCTAATGGGCAACAATAGCCAGGGCATGGCAAGCTGCAGGGTTGCAAAGCAGAGAAACACTTGCACAGCACTCGCATTGCTGAGCATACCACTAATAGCATCTGGAATAATCAAGCCGGGAAGTTCAGGATGAGGGCAAGGGGGAGAGAAGGAAGAAGACTCACCTGTCACACTCCATGGGCTCTGGTCTCTGGCTCCTTGTCATGGATTTGTTCAGTGGGGCCAAAACTGGAGCCAGGACTTCAACATCCAGCTCAGTGTCAGAAGCAGGGTCCAGCAAAGGCTGCTTTTCTTCTCTCCCTTCTCCCTTCTCTCCTTTTTTACGTACTTTGGTCACAACCTCTTCAGCTTTGCCATAGTTTCCTTGAAGATATGCATTAAAGAGCAAACAGAAAAGTGGGATCAGTATTAAACAATGAGTTAGCTAGCTTGTAAAATCAGTGCAATCACATTGCCAAGAGAAGCATGTGGGTATGCAGTGCTTTTGGAACCAGCACTACAGTAACATCCAACCATCAAAGTATCATATGGACAACAAGGAGGTCTGAGATTGAGCTGGGAAATCACAAGGAAGTCCTTCTGTATGCCTTCAAGTTCCACCAGCTCCACCAAAAGCCTGCTAGCTCCCATCTAAACCCCTACACTGGGGTCAGCAGCAGGCACTCAAGACTTCTCAGCATCAAGCATCTCCACCCCTCCAGCAAAGCAGGTGGGGGTTGGACCTGCTCTCCTACCACTGTTTCCCCATCAGTCACTGTCACAGCCCCTCGGCACCACATGCCATCCCCCTTTGGTTGCTCCCAAACCCTTCTACCTCTTCTCACCCCCACTCCCAGAAGAGCTTGCACCACACTCCCAAAACAGGCAGTTCATACAAATACTGCAAATCTCCAATCCCACAGGAGAGCATCTAGATTTTTAAAATATTAAAGCACTGCCTGGCCTCATACCTATCTTTCCTGAGCTTCTGTTTTGGAGACACAAGTTGTGTGATGCTTGGCACTACAGGACCACAGTGCTGACCTTGGCTGGCTCAGGGACATTCGCACTGTTCTTGTAGTTTCCTGACTTGGAACCCTGGGGAATACGCACCTATAGAGACCTCAAAGCTGACAGGTTTAGAGCCGAGTGAGGAGTCCATCATTGTGGCTTCAAAGAAGGCAGCAAAGAGGAGAAATTCCTCCTTCCTCCCCAACGCATTCTGGGCAAGGAGAAAGAAATCAGCCCAAGCCTCACATGCCAAAACTCTGCCTCAGCAGAGAGTTGGAGAGCACCAGGGCATGGTCAGTGCCTGCCAGCCCTCCTGAGGGCCTTGCCAGGGCCCCAAGGACATCAGTGGGACACTGCTGGGGTCACTGCCACTGGGCTGCCAGGCATAGGCCAAGCTTGCCTGGAAATCCCAGGGGTGTGGTACAGAGCCGTGGCTCTGGTTGATGCTCTGCCATCAGCTTGTGTGAAGCTGCTGAAGAAGTTTGTAGGCTAAGGGATGGCTACTGTACCCATACAGCTGCTGCTTACCCACCGTTCAGGGACCAAGCGGAGACCCAGAGCCAGCTAACAGCTCCCTGGCTCCCAGGGAGAAGCATGTGCTCAAAGGCGGCTATGCCCTGGGAACAGCACCCACATGAGAGTCCTTCCTGTGCCAGGGAGGTGATGCGTGCAGGGGTGCTCCAGCCTCACTGAGGGAGGCAGTTTTGGGGCTGCAGGTGGAGCCTTGGCCCTCACAGAGGCTCAGAGAGCCCAGGATGGCTCAGCAATAGGCAAGCTGGGTTTGCTCTGGCACTGTTATGCCAGCCAGTGACCCCACAGTTTCTTCCCCATGAGCCTATGTATGCATCAGGTTGGCGGGGGTCAGGTCACGCCAGCTCAGCAGGACTCACCTCAGGGAGTGGATGAAGCTCCTCCACCTCCACAGAGACCTCCCCGGGCTGCTCAGCCTCCTGAGAGCCCCCAGCCTCCTCTTCTCCCTGCAGCTGGCTCAGCTCTTTGGCTTTCTCCTTAGATTTTTTACTTTTCTTCTTCAGCTTCAGTTTGCTTAGGGCGCCTTTGGTCTTGTCCCCAAGCTTCCTCTCTGCCACACTGGGGCTGCTGAAAATCTCCACTGTGATGGCCATGAGGATGCGCCCACGGTAGAAGATTCCCTCACCCATGCCTTCATTCAGGTCCTTGTGGATGTCCCGCAGAGCTGAATTCTGGGGGGAGCCATACAGGTTCACCCAGGCTGGGCCAAACGTGGGGTTAAAGCCTGCAGCAACAGGGCCAGGGTCTAATTACACCACAAGGTGTTGCTGCAGAGACCTTCCCTCAAGAAGACAGCCCAAGACACACAATGTGAGCGTGCTCTGGCCAGACACATTCCTGCTTTCCACCTCCAGGAGACCACCATGGCCTGGGCAGAGGGTGTCCAGCATGGGACTGCCCAGGCCACCCTGCCCCAGGGGAGCAGCCATACCAGGCCTCACCATTCCTGCCAGGATCCGAGATCTGCTGCAGGTCAATGTAGTGTGTGGCAATGGCTACATCACCAACGTTGGCATCATCCAGCACCTGGACTTTTATCTTCTTGGCAAGAGGTGGGAACATCTCAATGAAGCTGATCTGCTCGTTCCACTCAGGCTCGGTGGTGTTGCTCTCCACCGACGTCTCCCCCTGGGAAGGATGAGATGTGAAAGCCACACAGTCCCAACCAGACCAGCAGCCAGAGCAAGGGATGCCTCAAGGCCTCTCTGGGAATGGCATGTCCCCCTGCCCTGCCTGCAGATGGTGCTGGGCAGGCTCTGGAGGTGGCCAGGGCTCAGTCCCTTCCTCCAGGTCCCAGTTATTGCTCTTTGCCCTTCATCAAGGGGGGCTGTCCCAAGGCCCTAGTTGAGCTCTCCACAGCCAAGGGAAACACTGACCGCAAACAAGCAGCACCACGAGACCCAGAGATGTCACGGGGTCCCTTTGGAAAGCTACCAGGCCCACCAGGCTGCCCAGGGACTGAGTGAGGGCAGCTGGCTGGCCTGGCCACTTCTCATCTTAATGGGCATCACAGGACCAGAAACCCCAGCTACAGGTACAAGAAAATGGCCATTAGCTAAGTAAACTCTCCCGAGGGTGCCAGGCTGAGTTCAGCACACTCTGGAGGACTTCTGCTCTGGGATTTATTTGACCTTCTCCCTGTGTTTAGGCTTGGGCTCTTGCAGCCTGTCTCCATTGGGCTTGCCGTGTCCCACGGTCGGTCCCGGCAGCATCAGCCCAACGTGGGCTGACACAGACAAAGGAGGATCAGCCCAGCCCATGCAGATTCCCCAGCAGACTCACCTGCTGCCCGCAGAATGACACCTGCACATATGGGTCGATAAACACTTTTTTCTCCCCTATGATCTTGGAGAAACCACCCATAATGCCTGCGCTCATGCTGGGCAGGCCCTCAGCACGATACAGCTTGATACAGACCCTGGCCCAGGGTCTCTCTGCAGGGACTCTCTTAGGCAGCAGCAGGTTCCTGAAAGACAAATTCATCTTCTGGCTCTTTCCTGGAACCCAGCAAATGCGACACCAGGAAATGGCCTGGCTGGCAGGATGTTTGGATCCTACTCCACCAAAGGTCTTTCCCCATCAGAAGAAGAAATAACGGGTCAAAAAAATGTAGTGTGAAGAGAGACATGACTGTTTTCCCCAGGGTCATGCAAGACCCTGCTGCACCCACCTTTCAATGTCCTCAACACGGCTGCTGGAGGAGGTGGGAAGGGAGGCCACAACATCCCCACGTGCGGTGACAGAGATGTTGCACTTCACAAAGCCTTTCACGCCTGCCCGCGTGTCCGTGGGGTCACTGATAACAGCCCATTTCTGGAAAAACCTGTGATCTGAGAGAGAAGGGAAGGGATTCCTTATAGAAAGCCTGGGTTACCATTTCACACCCAACTATGTCTGCACAAACATTGTCCCAGCCCTCCCTCTAAAGGTGCAGGAGGTCTTACAAGCTTCCAGAAAGCCTGGAGGAGAAGCAAGTGCTGGTCCTTATATGAACTAAGTGATTTAAAGACAGGGACCTCACCAGACCCAGCAGAACCCGAAGGAAACCTCAGCTTCACATGAAGCCTGGAGCAGGAACCAGGTACACAGTGCAGTCGGTCATACCTGGTTGGCTGTACACCGTCACAACGTCCATCTTGAATGTTCCTATGCACGTTCCCAGGAATGGTATCTTCTTTGAGTGAAAAACCTGCAGACAACAGAAATCCAAGAGATGTTGGCAGCTGGACAACACATCCAGACATCCCTAAGGAGGATGGGACACTGGGAGAATCCCGTTCCAATGCACAGCTCAGGTAGCAGCTGCAAGCTCCTTGTGCCCATTGACCCGTCTAAGTTAGCCCTGGGCCAAACCTATCTCCGCCCAACAAAGCCTACCAGCCTGCAGCCTGCAGCCAAACCTTGACCAAGGCAAATTCATGAGTTGCAACCAAGCTGGCTTCTTCTGCCAGCCCCAGATAAGCCAAACACCTACAAAGAACCAAGGGTAGACCTACTTTACTGTAGGGAATCCTTATGACCACACCAGGCCAACATCTCTCCCAAAACCCAAGCCACGCTTGGTGCTTTCTGAGCCCGCACAGGCAGAAAGGATGTGCAGCCTTTCGTAGGGAAAGCACCAGAGATCATATGGCTGAGAAGGCACTGGCTGGGTTTAACTACCTTGAAAAAAGCCCCATGGTGCTTTACGCCAGGAGATTTTTAAGACCACTCTCTGCCTGCCTGGGCTTTCCTACAAGCCAAAGTCACTGCTGAGCTCCCCTGTGCTCACCCCACATTGGCCTCCACACCCTGCAGGAATGAGGCTTCTGGGCAAGGGACAGCAGGGAGTCACCCCAAAACCAGTGGGGCAGCAAGGCAACAGGTGAGAAACTGCCCCAGCGGTTCCACTGCAGTTGCTGGAAGCAGAAAAAAACTGGCAGTGAGGAGGTGGGAAGGCAGCACTGCCCAGCACTGGCTCAGAGTGGGGCTGGGGCCGGGTCTCTGCCCCACGGTGGCCATGGGAAGGTCCTTTGGTCTCTCTGTGTGGCAGATGACTCTGGCTGCTAAACCTGGCTGGTACTAGTGCCCTTGCTTTGCCCATCACTCCCAGTTTTCACACATAGAAGCAGCAGGCTGTACCAGTTACAGATGAAGGACCAAGAGGCGGACATACTTACCGAAATCTCTATGAGTCTGTGGAATAATACTTCCCTTGGCTCATGGAACTCAAACAAAAAGTACTGAAAGAGAAGAGAAAGACATCTGAGCCCTGGGCTCCCAACAGGACCCTGTAAGTGCCTTTTCCTGACAGCAGCTGCACCTAGAGCACCCCATGCAAGGATGGCCTTGGCCACTTGAGACACCAATGCAGCAATGATGGAGCCTTTCTCCATAGCACGTACCTCATTGTAGAAGGGGCAATTTGTTGACTTCTGTGTCACTGTGTGCCTCTTCTCCTCTCCAACCTTGACTACCACAAAGGGGTTAATGTTCACCCCCACCAGCTTCTGTGCTTCAATGATATTAATCCCAACCTGAGGAAATGTGGAAGAAAAGCATCACATCAGCACTCTGCTTGTCTCCAGCTCCATCTTGAGCTTGTTTCAGCAATACCAGTATGCAAACATGCAGGGCCCTCTCGAAACAGGTTTGGATGCTCAGGACAGGCAGGAGCACAGCTGCTGAAATCTGCTCTGGCTGGCAACAAACCAAACTGGTATTTGAAACATTTGTTCCTTTCAGATAGGCAAGGAAATGAAGTGTTAAATCCCTGTCTTTGACAAGAGTCTGTCCTCCCCCCAGCAGCACTGTCCCCACTAGGCTCCTGAGCCCAGGAAGCTGCAAATTCATCACTTCCACGTGGTGGGGTGCACAGAGCATCTTGGAGAAGATGCTCTTTTGTATCTTCTGTTGATACTTCTCTTTGATTCCTAATTAATTAGATAGACAATATCAAAAGGACTAGAATGTGGCTGTCTCATTTGTTGTGACTGGTTACAGGTCTAAGACATGGGAGAAATATTCTCACAGTACAGGAAATTAGATAGTCATTAGGCTGAAGAGTAATAGCTTCAAGGAAAGGAAGGTAGGAAATTCCACCCCCACAAAAGCTTTCTGCTCGCTGGATAAGACCCAGCCCTGAAAAGCAGGAGACCCAAATGCAAGTCCATGTTTACTCAGAACCAGGATTTGAAGCCATATCCAGGCTGTGACCTGGTCCTGAAATCTGCAGGGCAGAAGTTGGGACTGAACTCCACTTCCAAACTTCACAGTGTTTTCAAATCAACCTGATGTCAGAGCAGCGGCCAGACCCAGCCTCCTGTGGTGTCTGAGAAAGCCCCTGCAGCAGCCGTCCACCCCCAGCCATGTCCCAGGGGCGTCCCTGGGGGCCCGGGCAAGGTCCTGGGGAGATTGGCAGGCACCAGCCATGCCCGGGAGCTCTCTGAAGCTCTGCTCAGGCAGTGTTTTGCCACAGTACGTGGGGGTGTCAGGCTGATTCCCTTCTCCTGTACTCCCACCCTATGTGGCTCAAAAAGAAACTCTGCCCTGGATTGGCTGGTTTTGGAGCTAATGCTTGTGGATGCAGTCGTTCAGGGAATCTCAGACCTTGCCCATGGAAGTCACACAAAGCAAAAATGTGTCTTGATGTTAGAGGCCTTGCCAGAGTATATAGCAACTGGAGAAGCCCAGGCCCACAGGAAAGCAATGAGGGAGGGCAGCTGCGGGGCCAGTGGCAACTGCAGGGACGTGCACCCAATGCTGCAGTACCTGGAAGCTCTGTGGGGTTGGGGTGGCAAACAGGTCCCGTGTGGAGCAAAGTCTGGAACGGCTGCACAGAAAAACAACCTGGATGAGCTGGTCCCTTCATCTACATGGACCCCACCAAAGGAAGCAACTGAAAACCCAGCAAGTAACAGCCCCTTGACCCAGGAATGAGCAAACTCCCAGCAGTTTGGGGCCACTGAAGGTTTCTGACATTTTGTGGAAGCAGAATGCCAAGAGGTGCAGGATCTCCCTTGAAGTCACCCCAGGAGCTGGCACTTCCCACCCCAGGGCCCACGCAGGAAGAGCACAACCACAGATACCTCTTCACGGGGCTGAAGACAATGCCTGAGACCTCCATGTCAGACACATCGTAGAAGTCTCCTTCCTCCTCTTCCTCCTCCTCCTCAGTCTCCAGGCCCTTTGCCAGCTTCCTGCCCAGCGCGGCCGCCCTCCTGTCCAGTTCACTTGCTCTTGGCCCCTCGGCTGCCCTGCAATCCCCCGCCAAGTCATCGCCAGCACTGATAAGTGGGTTGTGCACCCCCCTCCATCCGGGAGGGTGAGTGGATAACCTCAGGCAGAGATACTTACTCCAGCTCCTCAAATCCAGGATTGCGGATGATTAACTCTGAACTGTAAGGAAAAAAGAGATGCTTTACTGAAAAAAGTGTGTCATGGCATTTAAGTAACAGTGCCACAGCCATGCTCCTGCTTGTCCCTTGGCCATAACACAAGCATCCTCCAAAATGATGCTTTTCCTCTTCCCACCCTACATGCCCTCTGCTTTGCCCCTGGGCACTTCAGTAGTGATGCTCCCTGGACATTGTCATCCTGCCTGACCAGACACCCACTGGCTCTGGGCACTTGTGTGCAAGGTGCCTGGGGCTGCTATGGTCCAAAGTCACACTCTCTGCAGCTTTGCAGCCACAGAGTCTTGCTCCCATCAGCCAGGAAGGCTGCAGAACCACCAGTCAATCACACCTTGTCTTCTTTGTGAAGGCAAGATGTTTTATTTCCAAGAGCCCTGGTCACTTATTGCTACTGTAGAGCAGGAATGCATCAGCCTGGCTAGAGGTGGAGAGGCTGGATTGCATCCCAAAGGGCTCCGGTTGCCCCTGACAAAGGCAGCTGTACAAGCCACCTGGAAATTTTCCCCTCGCAGGATTTCAATACCTGTCTTTCATCTGATAGACAAAGTCCTCTTCAACCCAGGTCCCAGCTGAGCCATCTGGAGGTTGGTAGCGCAAATCCAACTCAATGTAGATCTAGAACCAGAAAATTAAACCACCTGAGAGCCTGGCAGCCACAAAACACCTGCAGAAATGCCAAGGAAAAGGGGAATAGACATGTGGAAGGAAAAACCAAGTGAGATGCTGGTAGAAAGAAGGCAAAAGGAGGAAGGTCACAACCCCCCTGAGAAGCCTAATTATGTTGGACTCTCCTTGCCTGTCTCCATCAGCAAGCTGGAGTTAACCAAACTTCATCCTCTACAGCTTTCCAATGCCAGGATTCACTGAATAAAAGCTGGCTCAAGTTTCCAAATCTAAAATATACCATGGAGAGGCCCCTGAGAGCCATCTCAGGGCACTTTTGACAGGGAAAGTGGGGAGAGCCCTGCAGTAGAGCAAAGCAATGTGCAGGTGTTAGGGGTGCTCTCTCTGAAGGAGGCAGGAGGCAGCAAATGTGCCAGCTTGGTTCAAAACAGCACAGAAGCCACAAGCAACACCCAGAGTCTGCATCACATGAGACCCCGAGTCAGCGTCGGTGGGGAGCAGGACAGCCAGAGAACTATGGAGCACGCTCGATATCAGCACGGCCAGCACGGCTCTGAAAACACTCGGACTGCAGGTGACCAGCCTGATGTCACACCAACAGGAATACACAAGAATTTTCCAGAGAGGCCAAAATTGCAGCCATGGAGGAGGCCACGTCTCAGTAGGCTGTAGGGGATGTGTGAGCTGAGTCCACACCTCAATCCCTAGAAAAGGCATGTTTCTGGGAGGGGAAATACAGCCCTGGGAAGCAGGAATACAGCAGCTGAGAGAGGCAACAGCAGAAGCCAGAGGCTCTGAAACCCCTTTAAACCATCAGGAGAGAAAAAGGGGTACAAATAACTCAAGTTCCAGATGTGCCAGGGAAGAACAGGACTTGGAATAGCAGGAAGGATCTTGTTCCCAGTTGGCTGAAAGAGCAGTGTTTGGAGCAGCCTCTGTCCCTCAGGGACATGTCTTTTCCCTGCTGAGCTGAGGGACAGGGTCTCCAGCTGCTCTGGTCCTGCTTGTGTTTTTCTGCCCAGTCTGACCCAGGCAAAAACTAATCCATCAAAAATGAAAACTCCTGGGTTTTGGTTGGACCAGATCATCATCACGGGCGCTGCTGTTAGCACAAGGAAAGAGGCAGCTGAGCAAAAGGTTGGGGTCGCAGACCTTACAGCAGCGTAAGTGCCCCAGCTCAGCCCCTCCAAACCACCACTGGCTGCCGAAGGGTCAGCACAGCCCCTCTCCCTTTGCCAGCACGAATGTTGCCGCAGTGAGCTGCAGTGGGCTAAAAATCACCCTGGAAACGCTCCGCTTCCACCTGGGCCCATGGTCACTGCACCGTGTCACCGCGGGGGTGACTCAGATTGCCCGTGGGAAGGACAAACAGGGGTGCAGCACCTCGCAGGGCTGCCAGCAGCACCAAGCGCTGCCCGCCTCCACCTCTCCTCCAGCCCTGCCCTGGCACCCAGCCCTGGCCATCCGGAGCTCGCCGAACCGCGCCGCACACCGCGCGGGCAGGAAACGGCTCATTTTCTGCTCATGTTCACTTGCTGCCAGCACAAAGGGCTGGTGAGCCCCAGTACCAGGGCAGGAGGGGAGCGGGACCCAGGGAGCAGAGGGGCAGGCAGGCATCAAAGCCACTTATGCTGCTACGGTTCACCATTAAGCCTTCGTGTTTAACCCAAAAGCTGACCGCGTGTGGTGCAGGAAGGAGATGAAATACGAAGTCCTGCACACCCTGCCCAGCCCCAGGGAGGTGTTGCTAAGCCTCCCTCTCCCCATCTGGGTACTCAGCAGGTCCCCATGGCCACCCCCCAAGCGCTCCTGGACCCTCCTATAGCCACTTCATAGGGGCAAAGTGGCTGTGCCCCTGCACAGACAGGGCTCCAAGCAGCATCTTGGGCTCCCCATTAGCCCCAGATCCACCCGGGAAGCTCCAGAGGTCTCCCACAAAGCCTTTCTGGATGCTTATGGGGCTTTACACCTGCCCAGATGAGTGATGGAGTGGTGCCCATCCCTGGGTTGCCTGTGGAGGACTTACACCGGTGATGCTGTGGTTCCTGTCCACAAGGGCCTCCCGGAGGATCAGCCTCCCAGATGTCATCAGGTGCTGGAGGCTGAGGACGAGGGTACCAAGAAGCCTGTAACAAAACCACAGGCTGCAGCAACATTATGCACAGCATCAGCGCCTTCATCCTGGGAGAAGAGGGCACCAGGGCCAGCCAGGGCCAGCAGCCAAAACACTTGAGAGCACCGACCCCTGTGCACTGCAGCCAGCTGGGGAGCAGAGGCTCTACACAGGGAAATACATCACCAGGAAATAAGCCCAGGACCGCAGGGATGTCTGCAGCAAGTCAGGCCAAAATCATCCCAGCCTAAAGTGGCTTCTCGCTGGGGAAGGACCATTCCTGCTCCCTGCAAGTGGTGATAATGCGTGCAGAGTTCAGCAGCTCCTGACTCCACCTTGTGTCACTGCTGTCCGGATCCCACTCGTATTTTCTCCTCCAGCTCCCCATGGCAGCTGTGCCGGCAGCTGAGCTAAGCCCAGTGTGAAGCAGAGCTTCCCCCTGCTGCCGGAGCCATCGGAGTGCTTCACAGCCCACCCGGGATGCAGACAGGAGCACTCACCCCGAGTCACCGCCAGCCCCCCCATGTCACTTCTTCTCCAGGACGCAGGGCCTGCCTCCTCTCCTTCCCCAGAGGAAGGAGCCTCCCATCGATACAGCAGCATAACAAGGTTTTCCCTTATGTTCTTCCCCCCTCTTTCTACTTACTTTTGAGCATCCCAGTGCACTGACAAATGCTCTTAAACTGTAATCTCTGTCACCCACCATTACTCTGCTCACCAGCAGCAGAGGTGCATGGATAGATGCTGCCAGTCCAGGTATTTCCTGTTGGACTTCTTTGCTCGGCACCATCAGGTCCTAGTGACTTGTTACTGTTTATCAATTTGTCCTAAAGCAGTTTCTACTGACATTTCAGTTGGAACAATTCCTCTGATCCATCTCCCATAAGGAAAGCATCCAGTAAACAGTGACACAAAGTTCAGCCACGTTTCCTGCTCTGGCTTTAAGTGTCTTGCATGTGCTGTATTCATCTGTTTCCTCCACACCCTCTCTGGCAGGCTTGTGATGCCTTTGAAAAGGTTTGTATCAACAGCTGCCTTTAGAAAGTTGTCCCTGTTGATTTTCCCTCAGTTCTTACATTTTACTTACCAGGTGCCAGCACCCTTCCCTGCATCCTCGTGTGCTTCACGTGAGGCAGGATGTGCCTCTGCTCCCTCACTTGCTCCAACACCACTACTCCATCTGTCACCTCTACTCTTGGGTTTCCCCAAAGTGTTTTACAACTGCTGGTATAGCTCCTGAGTTCGCAGCATTGTCTGGGCCACCTAGAAGTGTTTTTATATTCTGGCTGATCCTTTAAATCTAAATTGCTGTCTTTTTAAACCCTACTATTACAGGCTTAGGGCTTTTCCTCATGGAAAGAGACACTGAATTTGGGTGCAGTGTGGTGATGGTCACAGTCTGGTTCTACAGGGTAAGGGCAGGTCCCCACTAGTGCAGCCCCTGCCCTTATGGCTCCTGTGCTCTGGCTGGGCTGGTGGGGCCCTACTTTACCTTCGTCCCACCTGGGGGGCTGAGCTAGACCCTCAGGGAGTCTCTGTTATGTGCTGGCACAGCTAAATTGTTCCCCTTATTTGACTTTATATACACAGCACTGCTGCTGCATCAGAACAACCAGCTTCATCCCTCTTCTATAAATTGTATCCTGCTTGTCTTCCTCCCATCGATTCCAACCTCTTCCCCCACCTCTGCTGGTCACCAACAACTGAAGGACCCACCTGTTACTGAAAACCTTGCTGCAGTTGTAAACCTTGATGGAGAGCACCTCTCCCATGACGAGCTTCCCATAGTGAGGCCAGCGAAAGAGCTGCAAGCAAACAGAGCACCCAGTGAATCTCCTCAGCTCCCACGGCTTCTGCAGCACTGGGAGGCACGGCATAGTTAATGGATAAAGCTGAACTGTCAGTGACATGAATTTCCCCCCAGTATTGAAGATCATGATGGAGCCAACAGCAGGGAGATGAAAGCAGGGATCTGCCCCGAGCAACTGAGTCCCTGCAGGCCACCACAGGCTCATGACAGTAGGAAGCTGTGAGTTCAGCTCTCTGGAAAGTAAGGGGCTTCTGCTCATTTTTATATTAGAAAGATCAGTCCCTGTGGGCACCTGGAAGATGTGGCAAAGACAGCCTTGGACAGGGCAAGGTCCAAAGAGGTGTTTTGTTACAGCCAATTATTGCTCTCTTCTCCTGAAGGTGAGACTGTCTAACCACAGAGAGCTTCAGGTGCCCAAAACCACCTCCTTTTCTGCAGGACCTCCTTTCCCCAAGCCTCCCAACTCCTGCTGAGAAGGAGGTGGCTTCTGCCCACCTCTTCTTCCCGCATCTGCAAAGCATTTCCCATCCTATAGGAGTCAGGACATGCCATTTCCCCAACCCCTCATTTTATCTCAATATGCACCAACTTTCAGCTAAGGGCTTCCCAGGACTTGCTGCTGTCAGGGATGCCACGCTATGTCATTCCCCTTGCTGCCATCTGTCACTACTGCTGTTTGCAGCCCCCAGCACATGGGGAAGCCAAAAGGCTGATTAGATTAATTACACGCACATTACAGACACCAAGGTGCCCCAGGCAACACAGAAGCATCCAGATAGGACAGGAGAGACGGAACCCTCCACCAGCCCTGACAGCCAGGTGTCACAGGCTCCAGGCATGGGACGGTGAAGACGGGCATGGGGAGGAAGGCTTCCCATTTTACCCTGAGATGCACACCCCATCCTCGCTCCCCTCCTGCCCCACCAGGCATTGACTGAGGGGATGCCATGTCCTCGTCCCTGTCCCCACCCCAGTGCCCACCGCCCTGGTCCTTGCCAGGTAGCACCACACTCACCTCCCCAAAGACGGCCTCTGGGCCGCAGCGGACCTTCCTCGTCTTCTGGGTGAAGCCTTGGGAACGAGAGGGGAGGCGTGAGGCTCCGCCAGCACCAGCACAGCCCTGCCCTCCCGCAGGGACAGCAGCCCCCGTCCATGCCTCCATCCCTCCCTCCCTGCCTGCCGGGGCCCACCTCGGAAGCTGAGCTGCACCTGCCGCTCGCCGCGGCCCGGCAGGCTGGAGAGCCGCCGGACGCCGACGCTGAGCGCCATGGAGCCGTCGGCCAGCAGCGCTGCCCTGCTCGGCCCGCTCCACCCGGCGTGACTCAGCCCCGACTCGCCCGGCCGGTTCAGCCGCCCGCTCCCTGCCCCGCTCCAGGCGCCCCACAGGGATGCCTCCGGGCTGGCTCTGGGCGGCCCATGGCTCCTGCAGGTGGCCTGCCCCTGTCCCCAGGCTGTGGCCGAGCTGGGCAGAGGGGAGCATTTGGCCGTGGTGGGCTTGGAGAGGTGCTCTGCAGTAGCCAGGCCCTGATGGCATTGTCCTCGCACCCTGTGGCCACACTGACATGCTGGGGCTGGGGAGCAAGGCCTGGGAAGCCCCTGCAATGGGACGCCATCTCAGCCACACATCACAGCAAGCACAGTGCTGCAGCGGGGACAGGGGCTTCCTCCAAAGCTGGAGGACGCCAGCCTGAGCGCACTGCTGGCAATGGAGCAGTGCAGCGAGGATGGAGCCCGGATCTGCCCCCAGACACCCCCAGGGCCTTGGAGAGGTTTCCAGGGCCTCTGGAGGTGGAGCCCCACAGCCCCACTCACCCTGCAGCCCAATGGCTTCCACAGCACAAATCATGGCTTCAGCAGTCAAAACCCTCCACAGCAAATGGGGAGGGTGAAGAAAGGAAGCCTCCAGGGACAGCTCGTGGCCCTCCAGCCAGGAGGGCTCCCTGGCAGCTCCAGCAGCACCAACGCATGCTGGCCCCGGTGCAGTCCCAGCTGCGCTCACCACTGTGGCTAGGCTCAGCTGTAGCTCACAGCTCACCTGTACAAGAACTCATAAATGAGAGATGCTGGAGCCCAGGCACAGGCCAGATCAAAGCAATTGTGTAATCATGAGCTCAGCAGGATTTTGCAAGTATTTCTTCCTCCTGAGGGTCTCCTGCTCAGCACCCTGTGCCAAAACACCTGCCTTCACACCCTCCATAGAGAACGCATTGCACCGGGTCAGGGCAGCTAATCCAGCTCTGCAAATATGAAGTGAATCATGCCTGGGCAATGCTGTGCTGCTCCAGAACCAGCCCTGCGGCTACCTCCCTTATCTTCATCTTATCCAACAACTTCCTTGAGAGCCAGGAAAGTGGTGCTGGTGGCGGTGAAAATGAGCTGTGGCGGGGAGAGGATGCTGCTTCACAGCGTGGCAATGAAACGCAGCGGGCAGGAAGTGTTTGGCACCACCTTTGGGAACACAAATGAGTGAACTGTTCAGTTTAGGGCAGCAGCACAGAAAGCTGAATGCACTGACCCCATAGCCAGTCATGCCTGGAGGGGTAGAGGGGGTGTAAGTCAGGCTGTTGAAGCAGACATTCGGACCACCAAGGTGTGCTGCTGATGGGCAAACCTTGTACTCAATCAAAGCAGATCAAAAGTCATCACCTCCCCAGGGAGGTTGTGGGGCTTCCTTAACCCCTAGAGCCCGAACTGCACCAGGAGGGAGCTCTGTATGGGCAGCATGGCATACTCTGGCATGAAGTGTTGCAAGTATTATTGCCAGGTGTCCTAGAAGTAAGAGGAATGCTCCCCAGTGAGCTCTCACATAAAATAGTTTTCCATTTATACAAAGCCCCAAGGCTGAAATACCTTTGGAGACAGCAAGTACCCAGGTGCTTGCTCCATCTATGGCCAAGGCTGGGGTAAGCAGACTTCTGGGGTGTTCCCCTGAAGGTCCCCAGGCCCAAAAAGACTCTTCATGCGATCACACATCTGAGTCCATCGCAGGACAACGAACTGCCCTTCTGCCCACAGAGAGATCCTGCCACTTTTGGCCCTTCAGTGAAGGCTGTGACAGGGGCCCTGGCCAGCCTGTGTGATTCTCCGGTGGACGTCTCAAAATCAAGAAACATGAACCAAGCTCCTCTCTTGATGACCAAGATGGTGACAGTTCACCTGCATTTGAAGGCATATCCTTTACTACATTTGGGGCAGGTCTGCAGCTGTCCTTTTTTTCCTGGATGGAACAGCATGCCTAGAAGGAAGTGTCGCACTTGCCAGGGCAGTTCCTCAGAGTGGGACTCTTGCTTGAAAATAGTCCAAAAGCAAGAGGGGGATAGCTCTCGAGTCCAAACGGATCACAGAGAATGGGTGGCAGCAGTTCTGGGGAGCAAGGTGCCCCCTGTACGTCCCCATACCTCTGGGCTGAATGTAGCCTGCCTGCACATAGGAAACAACTCGTGAAGGAAGAGTCCGACAGGACACAACCTGAACAAGCTTATTGTGGACATAAAGCAAAAGAGGGATGTGGAATGGCATACAGCGTGCAGTCACTGGGTGAGAACAGCACAGCCTCCTAGGGAAGGAAACCTGAGCTCTTATCTGCCTCAAGCGACAGCCATGCTGTGAGCCTGCATTCCAGCTACACCCAGGGCAGCACAAGGCACGAAGCATCCCAGCCTCCAACCAAACTGCCCAGCAGCAGTCACCTCTTTGTCTAGAAACAGGAGCCCTGGGGGAGTTGAGAATGAGAGAAACCAAGTCAGAACCATGCTGTCCTGGTTCAGCAGCTTTCAAGCATGACCCTCCTGTGGCTTTTTATCTCAGCCCAGACCCATGCAGCTCTTCTCCTCCTCCAGTGACAGCCATGGGGCTTCTGTCCTGTTGCTCATTCATGTTTCAGCCACCTTCCTGCAGGTAAGCAGCATCTCCTCCTGCAGAAGGAAGAAGTTCCTCACAACAACCTCTACCACATCTCAGATTTTTCCTCCCCCAAACAGGGAAAGTCATTCCTATCATCAAGTCCAGCATCTGCAGTCACCTCAGCCAGCTCAGGAACAGATTTTCCAAGCTCCCTTCATAGCCAGTGAAGACAGACAGGTACTAGGGAGGATTCATTTTCCACCTTTTGAGAGGGAACTTGCATACTTTTTAAAAGGAATGGTGAAATGCATTTCTCACTATGCGTTCTGCTGTCTCAGAGCTCATATTCTGCCTCTAAAAACTGGAGGAAAGTCAGAAAGTCACAACACGCTCATAACATCTTGCCAAATAAACCATTAAATTGAAACCAAGCACTATGCAATGCCACTGGTATTTCTTGGGCCAAAGGATTGTTGAGCCTTCAGAATTACTGCTGTAAACCTCCTTTAAAGAACGCCATTAAAAAAAAGGGGGGGGGGCAAGAAAAGGCACACAGACGTATACACATACCAGACTCAGATTTGCCTGTACACATAAGAGTGAAGGAGAGCTCTGCCTACAGGTTGTAATAAGCTGAAAACATGAGTACAAGATGCTGTCAACCACAGTGCAGTTTCTCAGAGATGACTTGGCAGTTTTCCTTCCTCTCTTCCATGCTTCTAACACATTTTATTTATGCAGCCACTCAACAAGAGAGATAGATTATTGAAAGAAAGAAAGCAAAGTGCAAGGAAACACGATGCTGCAGGCTAGATGATGGACTGTTTCATGCGAGACAGTTCAGCTTTCTCTAGAGGGTTGAAGCTGCTGCTGCCTATAGAGAATACATCATGGTCAAAACTATGTTTGGATGAAAAACTAGCACACATTTTCTTTGCTCGGTACTAGTCACAGACCCACTGCCCTTCAAACACAAGCTGTATATTAGTTTGGTGGCAAATACCATCCAGAATGACTAGTCTAGTTGAAGATGTGGATTCACACCACAGTTCTGCTTTCACACAGGTTTGTAACCTACCAATTTCATAGGCTGAATCACCAGGGCAGTCTCCCAATTTCTTCTCACAACTTCCTGGTGTATCCAGCAGAATAGACAAATTCTTTCATAATTTCACAGTAAACAAACAGCTCATCTCACTGCAGGACAGGGCTGCAGGATATACATTCAGCAGTCTTAGTGATTAACAGGTAACAAAACTAATGATACAGACAACTCGCTCTGCTTTGCAGCTGCTCATGCTCAACCTGGGCTGAACAACCAGGCTAGTACTATAGATCTTCTATAGACCTTCCATAAACCACATCAACATTGCTGTAAAACAAAAGAAAAAGCCCAGAAAGGAAACAAGAGACCAGACATGCCTGTAAGTCAAAGCAGATTATTTATTTACAAAACTGAAAGTGATGACAACTTGTAGTGCAATGACAAGTCAAAGTTCCTTTATCTTTATTTTGAAATGAATTATCATCTCCACTGACTCCAAGTAATTGTGCTTTGCTATCATCTGTCTGTTTACAGTCCCCAAACTGTGTAATAATACGCACTTCACACTTCTGAGGACAAGGAAGCACCTCTTCAGAGTTCCATAATTACTTCTTCATTTTATAACCACTATGATGCTAGGGAAATCACTCAAAGCATCTTTATTTCTATGTTTCCAGTTGCTGGATTCTGAAAGTCACACACATCCTTAATCCCACACACACAAATAAGCAAAGTGCAGTGTTCTTAAATTGTAAGAATGGCTCCAAGCAAAAGGCCATCACAGATGCATTTTTTTCTAATAGAAAAATGTGATTAAAAAAATAAAATGATTGAAAAGAATAGTAACTGGAATTTAAAAATAAACCTCTACATATAAAAAATATACTGGCACTTTATGAAGGCACAACAGGAACTACCTCAGGCATCTAACCAACAGACTTTGGTACCAACCAGTACACACGGGTCCCCATTCCCAAGGCAGCCTGATAGAAGAAAAAAAAACTATCAAGGAACACATACATGGAAAGTATCATTACCGTAAATATGATTGTCCTAACAAACAGTGAAGCAGTGCTGCATGAGCAGTTCAGTGCACGTGCCCACTCCGGCACCAAGCAGCAGGTGGGCCATGCCAAGTGATGACACATGGTATGATGTGTCACTATTGCAAGGTGGAAAACCAACAAGGTCTATTTTTCTTTGATAAGAACTGCCAGCAGCTGCGTTTTGTCCTTATTTGCATTTCTTCCAGTTAGGAACAGGAAAGATCAAAGATACAGAGTACAAGCAGGTAAGAGAACTAGTGTGAATGGTACAATCTTGAGGCACCAAGTGCCCCACAGTGTGCAAGGGAAGAGTGTGGGTGCAGACAGCTCTCTTCACCACAGCAATACATATGGCCAGGGTGAGGCTGCAATCTACGTCTTCTGTATTTCCGGCAGTTTCACAGGTGGCCATCCCTGCAATTTATAGTATGACACCAGCTGCTTTGGCACTTCAGCCAGAACCATCTGGGAAAGAGCTTCCCGGGGAGCCTGCAAGGAACAATGAGAATAAATCAAAGATACTGCTGGGAAAGGAATTACCAGCCCAGTGACGTACCCTTACAGAATGCAGACTGCAGCCCCCACCTGCCAGGCAAGCAAGGCTGAGAAGGCGGCACGATCTGCTTTTCGTCCACGTCTCACTCCCTCTGCTTCAGAGCTCCTTGCTGCAGTCTTAGGAGCACTTCCAGTCAGTCTCAGCGAGTACTACTGCTGAAAATCACTTGTTCCCACCCCTGCACTGCTCGCACTCCAAGCCCAGACTCGCACAGCCTTCATATGGCCTTGATCTGGGGGCGGACACTGCCCCAGCCACTAGAAATCTGTCTTATTTTGGGTTTCCATTTGACTCCATGCTTCAACCTCATTCACTGTGCAACGTGCATGAACACTAGTGCCATCAGAAAAAGTAGGGAGGAGCTGGGGAATGACAGGACTGCTTTCAACAGCAGAGAAAATTTATCTCAGCTTAAAATCACCCATGGGACTCAATAACAGACTGAGACAATATGATCTCACTACCTTGCCTAAAAGTTTGCATCCCAGGAGAGAAAGCATCTCCTTTACTCCTCACTATCTCTTGGCTATTGCAAAGTTAGAAACGATGATACATTGAGAACTCTTTAGGAAAAGCTGCAATAAAGTTGTGATGAGGCATGCAGTTTTGAACGCAGAAGCAAACATGTCTCAATTCTCACCTGGAATAAGCAGTTTGGACAGCACTTTGATCATACAGTTTGCTGCCTTCATACATCACATCATTAATAAATTGCCTAGACACGTGCTAATTTTTTTGATGTAATAACTCTATATATACTGGCAACAGAACTCTTCTGAAGTTAAAGACAACTTACATTTTTGAACTTGCGGAAAGGCACAAACTGAACAATGTCTCTTGCAGCTGGCTCTCCTGTTAGGGATTTCAGGACACCATTGTCCCCATCAAGAAACTCCATTGCTTTGAAATCAGCTTCACCAACTCCAACAATAATGATGGACATTGGCAGCTTAGAGGCATTAACAATCGCTTGCCTAGTTTGGTCCAGATCAGTGATCTCTCCATCTGTGATGATCAGCAAGATAAAATATTGCTGAAAAACATTAGAAAGTAATCAGTTAGGGAGTTCAACACCAAAGGTCACATAACTGAAGAAAAATTGAGCTATTTTGTACTCTAAAAAAGCAAGAATTACAATAATCTAAAATAGCAGATTGTGCAGTGGATAAAACAAAAACAGAACATTAAAGGAACTTTTGTTTATTCTGATTTTTTCACATGCATACTACCTTTACCTGTGCACTTTGGATTTCCTCTGTATTAGATAAAAGATAGAGGCTTAAATTCAATTTATAAACAATTAAACCAATTGCCAGAAAATACTAGCAATGACCAAAGTACTACTAAATCAACAAAGGTGCATACAAAAGTCACTGATGGATGCTGCTTTATTCACTGACATCTCAAAAAGGATAAAATATATTATTTAATATCTGTTTGTAACTCAAGAAAAGCATTCTTTTTTAGTTATCAGTAATTTAAATAAGTATTAAAAATCTGAACATATGGCAGTGACAAATGCCATGACATGAAGACGTTCTAGAGATGACAGAAGGGGGAGAACACAGGAGCTTTTCTAGAAAGAATAAAATAGTCCAAACCAAAACAGGGGCAAGGAAAAGTGATTAAAATGTCCTTTTTTTTTTTTTTCCAGAGGTTAAGGTTTAGTACCTGATTCTGAAACAAGCAACCACTGTTTTATAGCAACTATCTACAGACTTGAAATGAAAACAAAAGTTAGCCGAGACTTAGAATAAAAATAAAAGAAAACTGAACTTCCAATTCCAAAAGCCAGTTACAAGTGCTACTATGGTTGTACCCCATTACTTACAGATTCTTTACTTAAAGAGTTTTTCATTTGTAAGAAAAAGTAGAGACATTTAACATATAAAGAAAAACAGGAAGATTTCCTCCAAGTGTTTGAATAGCTAAAAAAAAAAATACCCTCAGAAACGTAAGAAATGGATCTCCCTACACCAAGCACCCCACAGTGTGGGAAATTAATTTGATGTATGCACAAACTTATGTAGAACTAGAAATCCTGATACAGCTAGACCATAAAGTGAGTATCAGAGTGTACATCAAAATTCCTTCTAAATGGGTGGTCAAAATGGAATCAGTTATTAACATATCAGGAATATGATCCCTTCATCCTTAAACACAACAAATAAAGTTTTTCTAAGATATGGAGTTGAATTTTAACAGCAGCCATGGCCATGCAAGCAACAAATGAGACAAGCAATGCAACTGCAGGGGCAGCATGGATGTTCTGCAACACAGTTAGCATACTGATTTACCAGCTCTCACACTACTTTGTTAAGCTGGCCCTCTAGATATCTTGATTCTGCATGTAAATATGGCGGGACAAATAGTCAAGCCCTCTGACATTTCTTAGGTGGTCTTTGTGTACATTTCTGGAGTGCAAAATTGTTTGGAATAAAATACACAGGGCCCCTTTATACTGTGTGCATTCCCTACAGGTGATGGAGCCTGGCAAGAGAGGTTAGGGTAAGTCAACTGCTGACAAAGTCCAATTGGTCTAAAAGCTGACAGAGGACCTCTGCATACTTCACTGGTCCAGGTTCATATCAATATGAACCAAGGGAGTAGCAACAGCCTCATGGAGGCTGGTAAGAGGGGACCAAAGTTGAGATCCTGAGGAAGGAAGAATAAATCACTTTACAATTCCATTCTATCCCATCATGAACACAGAAAGCAGAAACATCACACATTTGCAGGGAAGGACACGGACTCACAGAAGCAGTTCCTTGTTGTGCCGAGTGAGCAGCAAACCTTGCCACATGGTTTATAATAGGAGAGAAGTTGGTTGGCCCATAGAGTCGGATCTGAGGAAGGATCTGGCGGTAGGCATCAACTATTCCTTGGATCCCTGTAACACAAGGAAGGCAAGCTGCCACAAGAGCCTCACAATTTTTCCAGTAATTATTCTATAAGCATTACTAAACAGTGTAGCAAAAGGATAATCACTCTCACACAGCTGAGGAGAGCAACTCCTAAAGGACAAATAAACAGCAGGATAGCAGCAAATATACAAAGCACAGGGCTGAAACCAGTGGACATCTGCAGAGACAGGATTTCCAGATTTCTCCACCATTCTGTATTTACATTACTCTTTATATGCCTCTAACATAATAAAGATCATGGAAGTTGGGGGAAAAATAATCCAGTGAAGGCATGCAGATGACCTTGTCCTTCCTACCCTGTCATCCAATTTCTCTTGTTTAATTGCTTACAGTCTAATTAGACAAGGTCAGAAACTCTCTGGAACAGTTAACTGCTTATTTTCCTCTTGTGCACAATGATGCCTGGATTTAAACATTTCTGTAACAGAAATAGTAACACACTGAGGTTTTTCCTGTGCAAGAAGCTTTTCTCAGGTTAACTACACAAAATTTTTAAGAAGTCTGATTTTAAATGGTGCATATTCTTGTGTAGGGCAATTTAGATGGATCCATATACCAGCTTATATCGATGTAATTTCATTTACCGCTGCTGCTCACATTGCCCACCACATGGGTTTTAGTGCTTTACCTCTTGAAACTACTGCACAGGGACCATCACAGAGCAAAGACAAAGATCCCGGTGAAGCAGACAACGCTGAACTGATGAAGGAAATGCCTGGATTTTAACACTGATTCTTAGATCCCGTTTCTTCTTGGCCTTAGACCAGAGAGAAAACTGAACTGAAAAAACATCAATTCAAGAACAATTCTGCATCACTCCATGCTGAAAGAGGCCTTAGTCCTAGGAGTTCTTAATCTGGCTTACAGACCAGCCATTAAAAATAGCTGAAACAACTACCGCAAAAGAAGATGGCTTTAAAGAAAATAAGCTTTTAAGACAACCGCTTGAAAGATAACATTCAAACATTCACATTGCTGAAGATGTAACCACAGTCTCTAACAGACTTAGCAGATGGTTGCTTCAGAAGTGTGACTAACACAGACACATTGCTGATCTGAATTCACTGCCACCTATAACATACGGGAAGTAATCAAGTTGCAGCAACAAAGTTCACTACAGACTGACAGAATAACAGAATGGTTGAGGTTGGAAGGGACCTCTGGAGATCATCTGGTCTAACCCCCCTGCTCAAGCAGGGACACCTACAGCAGATTGCCCAGGGCCATGTCCAGACTGCTTTTGAAGATCTCCAAGAAAGGAGACTCCTCAACCCCTCTGGACAATTGCTCGGTCACTCACACAGCCCAGAAGTGCTTCCTGATGTTTAGAACCTCTGGTCTTCCAGTTTGTGCCCATTGCCTCTTGCCCTGTCCCTGAATACCACTGAAAAGAGCCTGGCTCCATCCTCTTTGCACCTTCCCTTCACGTATTTATAGACATCAGTGAGATCCCCCTGACCCTTCTCTTCTCCAGGCTGGACAGTCCCAGGTCTCTCAATCTCTAACAACCAAACTAAATCTAGATCATAGAACCATGGAATACCCGGAGTTGGAAGGGACCCACAAGGATCATCGAGTCCACCTCCTGGCTCCACACAGGACCACCCAAAAATCAGACCATATGTCTGAGAGTGTTGTCCAAATGCTTCTTGAGCACCATCAGGC
>VXAA01007073.1:336112-362495 GCA_013399115.1 Anseranas semipalmata
CCGCCCCAGCGGCGCACGGAGCGCGGCCCACAGCGCCCGGGCCGGGCTCCGCTCCCTCCCCCGCTCTGCCTCGGGCTCTCGCTTATGGCTTTTCGTTCGCGCTCCCGCTGCCCACGGGGGCACGGCTACGGCGGTGCCAGCTACAGCCGAGAAGGGGCTGGAGAGAACTCGGGGCCGGTGCACGTTTCTCCCTAAGGCCTTGCTTTCCCCCTCTGGGAAAAAACGGTGCTTCCTCGCCCCTTCATCTGGGCATCTGTTGATTCTGAATCTCAGCTGCCGAAGCTCATGCTCTGCCTGTGCGGACGCTCCCACCAGCCTCTGCCTTGCTAGCACAGTGAAAGGAATTCTTTACTAGAAGGCTTCTGCGCGCAGCACGGAAGCAGCCATCCTAAACCCAAAAGGCCAAACTTCAGAGCAGCTGGAAAAACACCACAGCCTGCAAGCCCTGCACTGCATCGTTACATGCTCGGCCCCCAGAGCTACAAAGCCCCCTTTCTTCGAGGTGCTGCCTTCAGGGGAGGAAAAAAAAAAAAAAAAAAAAAACTGTAACAGCATCTTGTCACAAGGTGATAACTAAGTTTTATTGCATATCAAATAGCAGCCAGTTTTGCTTAAGGAACAGCTACAATTCTTAACACTGACTGAACTTAGAAGATGAGCCTTCAAGTACAGCTTGAAAGTTCTAAGAATTGCTTTAAACTATGAGTACTTCACAGAGAAACTATTTCACTAGTATTAGGAAAATAAGGAAATAGTTGTTTGGCCTTTCTGGTATCTGCCTATCACATAGCTTTCTCATAATTGCAGGGTGTAAATATTAATTATCTCAATGAAGAGATGAACTTTTATTAGACAACATTTAATCCCTTTGGTGCACCACTCAGCCCTCCCAATCTGCGATCTCCCCAGACAGATGTTACCCACGTCACTTAATACACTACAGATGCCGTAGTGATGGCAGCAGGACAAAAACAGTGCTGAGTAAGAATTAAAGCTTTAGACAAAGAGGATCACGGTTCAGCTTTCTAAGGTCATCATCATCTGCTTTAACCCAAACATGGTCAAAGAGGCTACCCTGGAGTAGTCTGAACAACTGTTCAAATGACTAGTTAGAGCCATCTATCTTCCACGTCAGCTTCATCCAGCCCCAAATAACATTCACAAAAAAAAAATCATTACCTTTAACAAATACCATATTTCTCCTAAAATTGCAACTCATGGGTATCAGTTTCATTACCTACACGTATTGTTCCACCAGACCAGCTTATTTTACATGAAGTCTCACATCTGCGTAGCCTGCAGTTCTACATACGGCCATACACACGACATGTGACACACACTGTTTGACAATTTAGATCAGGACAGCTAGCCTTGGCTCCAGGGCCAACATTTCTCCTCTATTTTCTCTTCTGCAACAGATTTCTGTACCAAGAGGAACCACCTTCCCTCCACAGTACAGCACAAAGGAATCAGGAATAAAGTTAAAAACTTCAAAGAAATGTCTCCCCCTAAGCTTTTAGCATCTCCAAACAACAGCTGTCCCTTTCCAGAAGGAAAGGTCACTATAGGTCTCAACTTGCATGTAGAATGAGTCCCTACTTGTTCATTCCATGTTACAGAGACACTGATGAGGAAAGTTGAAAGTTTGCAATAGGAACTGTTAAACTACACAAGGAGGCCAGGAGGTAAAGTGAAGCAACAGTCCTCAAGCCAGATCACCTCCCACCTGCTACCTGAATCTCTTCTCCACATCTGCAGCAATGAAACTATGAAATTACTCCACTGTTTCAAGGACTTGTCTTTCAGTACACTAACGCAGAGAAGTCTGTCTTGTCCTGCCGTTCTAGATTTAGTAACAGCATAAGATTTCCCTTGCAACACAGCCCAGATGGACTGTTTCTGTAGGAAGTTATAGACCAGAAAGGATCCTTTCCCATTACGTCTTCCCGTTCTATCTGGAGACTGCAGGGCACCAGGTGATGCACCCTTATGAAAAGAGGAGGGGTAGCTCCTTAGCAGATTCAGATAAAAACAATTCATGTTTCATCCAAAAACATCAGTTTGAATCTCAGCCAGCATTTGTTTATACGTTGCTGCCTACAGACATCCTTCAAAAGCCCACACTAAGCTTTTTTCACTTCACAGCTTTTAAAATACACTGTATGGTGTTCTCCAGTTTTAATCCATTCCTTGAGAAAGTACAACAGAAAAATCCCGATGATGAACTAGTCTACGTATCTTAGCAGCAACAGCAAGGAGTAGGTGGTCTGTCAAGACAGACAATCCATTTCAGTCAAGCCTGAAGATCTGCTTGGCCTCTGTCTAGGTGAGCACTCTCAACCCAGTTATCCTGCTTGCAGTTAGTGGAAGAAGTGCAAATCTCTTGAAAACTGCCTGCATCTGAAAAGCTTTTTTACAAAAAAAATCAGAACCTTTATTCATTCCCAAACACACACATACAAAAATAGTGAATGGAAAAAAATAGTGGAATTCTTTAGCAGTTGGGAAAACTAGCTCCTGACTTCAGTTGTTGGCTATTTTTAAGTAGGAGTTAATGATGATAAGTGTTGGCTCAAATATTCTATTTTCCTCCCTAAAGCAGATTTTTTGAATTTACTTCCGTTAGTAACTACATCTCTCTTCACATAACAAACTGAATTGCTTATGTGAAATATCTCTGTTGATTTTAATCTCCACTCTCTTCTGTGAAGGCTCTGTTCATCCCCTGAGGAGTGAGCCTTCCTGAAAGCTGTGAAAACACCAACAATCAACACGTGTACTTAAAGCAACCCCACATCTAGTACAACCTCCCATCCTGTAAGCAAGAAAGTCTGCTATACTTTCTCTTAAGCTTCTATGTTCTGCACTTCCACACAACCCTGCATCATCTTCGTATTTCACCACCTTCTGTGAGAAACACCTAGCTGGCATTTGCCAACTTCAAAGGAGAACGTAATGCCCTGTCAGGATGGTTTTAAGAAACACGGACTGAAAAGTAATGCTTCATCACTTACCAATGCTATGTAACAGACAAATGATGAGAGAAATAGGTTCAAGAGGTTACTATGCTCAAATGGTTTAAGACAACTCTGATCCCAGGCTAAGTATAAAGTTTGGTGTAATTAAACTGAAAGAACTTGGGTTTTGTTTGCTCTTGTTTTATTAATAGCCTTACTTTTTTCCTTGATGTGCATTCAAAGAACCAAGCGATCTCATTTACTTTGCAGATTCAAGTCAACATTGCAAAAACAAATTTCATGTTGTCTGAGTTTTCATAGAGCACACTTATGTTTATATATCCATTCATACACACAATATATCTAGCTTTTACAATTCCAATAATTTATCTTTACTATGACAGAATATTGTTTACATTTGCTGTGACACTCAAAAAAATCTATTTTTCAACAGTTGCAAGAATTCTGAAATTCACTGATTTCTTATTTTCCCCTCACAACAACCCTACGTGACTAATACCGATGTCTATTATTTGCAACTTCTGGTTTCAAGAAGTTGAAAGACAAAGGACATTTCCAAAGTGAAAACAGCAGCTAAAGCAAACTGCTTTCCATAAAGGTATTAAAACACATTCAACTTACAAAGTATTTATTAGAAAATGATCCTTAACAGCTTGCAACAACAACAATTTATCAAACAACATACTTGCTGCTGGCAGATTAAGGTACACCATGCTCTGGGAATCACAAAACTATTCCAGCTGCAGAAATTCAGAGTTTGCCAAGTAAAAATGAAGTCCAAACAGACATATTCAAATTCTATTTAGACTACATAAAACAGAGCCACTGGGTGCATCATAGCATAACAGGTTCAGAAAAAAGGCAACATAAGCAAGCCACTGGGTAAGTGCTGTTGTTAGAAATAGCCTGTAAAATCACAACTGATGTTATGTTACACCACCAAGATCAACAGTTTGTACTGACAATAGCTGCACAAATCTGATCCAATGGCTTTCTCTCACACCTCGGGGATCTCACTGTTGAGAGGCATCACCCATGATGTTTAATCTCGAGCTGAATTCTGCACATTCCTTTCTCAAGGGAAGAGTTTCCAGCACTTGGCTTCAGATCCATCAGGCACCTATGATTTTTGCCTTTATTTAGGATGGCACATAATGTAAGATCATATTTTGAGGAAAAATACATCACCCGTGTTATTCCTATGAACTCAGGAGCAGGATACAACCCACAGAAGTCTATGCAAGATCCTGTGCACGTAATCCATTGGTACTCCATAGAAGTCTTTCACTGCTCAACCAGAAGTCATTCCCAGTTACTCAAGTAAAATGCACATCAGCTCTGGACTCTAAAAAACATGCTCCAAGAACTGCTCAGACAACCAAACTGAGGTCAAGTTTAAAAATGTCAAAATGATTAAGTCCTACTACGCACACCACCTCTTCACTGTGAAGATGATCATGAATTCCAGGAGTTGTAATACACATGGAAAGATAATTTCCATTTCATATCTCCAAAGCTGTCCTACACTAAATTGAAGCAAGGTCCTAAATAACAGAACCAAGACCAAAAAAAGCTACATTCTAGGAAAACCATGTAGGAGATGCATGCTACACATGCAGAAGGCTAATTGCTTATCTGCTGCTTTCTGAAGTTTTATATAAGCCTTTCGGAACTTCCAACACTTCTCATGTATTTCTACAGAAAAATCAGCTTTCCACACAGAAAACTCCCCAATATAAACAATATTAACTCCATAGATGAGTCTAATGGTAACTTATAATTCCCTTCTCCCACTAATATGCTTCTAGTTATTCTGCTTACCTCCGAATGCTTAAAAGGGAATCAAACATAAAACAAGAAAGCAATGCCCACCCACATTTGAAGAAAGCCCCTCTGAAAGATTTTAACTGTCCAAATTCTGAACCTTGAAGGGCCTCACACTTCCCAGAAATGCCACATAAGAACAAACTCTTCTGTACTTATCCCCCTGCAATGAGTGCCATCTTTTAGAAGAGTCAGGAGCAGTGTCTTCTGGAGAGAGAAATGTTAATGGTAACACAGAATCCAGACAGTCTTGGGTCAGCGTGGTTTCACTGCTCCACATCGGAAGTCAAATAAGCAAGGATTCTGTACAAGAAAACCTGCAGTTTAATCCCAGTTAATATCACTAATAAATTCTCATCAACTAAATCTCTGTAAACAACACTCACACTACATCAGTGTACACCAAATATTACACATCAACCTAAGAACTTTATTAGAACTCAAGCTTGAAGTTTTAATACACATGCTCAGAAATAGCTATATTCAATGAGGTTATTTGGTACCGGACTGGCTGTAGCTTCTGCCTTACATTCTGCTTACAAATACCACAAATGTCAGCAATCCTGCCAGCAATATGCACCAGCAATACCATCTTCACTATTTTCACCATTTTATGCTTCCCAACAACTCAATACACCTAACACTTGTAACAAAAATTCCCAGTTAATAAATCTTACATTTCCCAACAACCCAAAGTAGCCCCCCTCCTTGTCCATTGCGTAGTGTAATCCCATGTCTTGCAGTTATCACCCTAATTGCTTCAAAAAAGGTTTTCTCCTCCCGTGATCCCTGTGTGCGCAGACTGTCCGAAGTAACACTTTCTCAGGTTACTAGTTCACTTTTCAGAGGGCAGTCTGTAACATTTCAGGTTTCGATATTACAAAGCCAACACTGGTGTGGAGGTAGTGTCAGCTCCACCTTCTAAATGTATTACCAAAATAAAAATCCTAATGTGATCTTACTTTCCTGAGCCCCGTGAGGCCCTAACGTAAGTTATAAACCTAGGTTTGCATCACTAGATGCACCAAAAAGCATCTTCATTTATGGCTGAGATTAAGAGACCCCCATGTGAAAGATCACTGCCCACAAAAGTTACTAGCGATTGCAGTCCCTTTGCAGTGCTCCGGATCTCCCACGGACCCCGCAGCCTCATCCCTCAGACCAGACCTCTGTGGAAAATATAATTTACAATTTTCCACCATTTCATTACTCACGGGGGTTGGGGAAGGGACACGTAGGATGAGCAGTAGAAATTTCTACAGGCAGATTATAAATCCCTGTTCTTTATGCGGTGTTTCAAGTTATCTGTCATCACGCATCTTGACTGATTCATCAAAACTTTGGGAGAAGGGGGTTACTTAGCTGTTACTACAAACTTGACATGACGCCTGAAACAAAAGGTATCTGCTAATCATTAAAGAAAATATTAAAAACACCTTTCTAACCAAGCTACTCGGGCAGCTTGGTGCCATCCCGACGAGTTGCCTGCAGTCCACCCAACAGCCTGAACACTTGGGAAGAGCGGCCAGGAGGACGGGCACGCAGCCCCCCACGCTGGGGAAAGCCGACACGTGTTTCCTGAAGGGTGCCGCGTTAGGCTGTGCTGACACAGAAGCCACCCAAGCCCCAACCGGAGGTAGGCAGGTGCCCAGCTGCCAAAACAGACAAGCCTTCTGAGCTCTGAATTTGACTCCAAGCCATGGGAGAACAGGTTTATTGATTACGGCGCACCTGCGGCACTATTGAGTATACATGGAAGTTATGACCTACTTCTACTTACTGAGCTGTCTCCACGTGAGCCCTGAACCTCCAGGATTGCCACCAGAATTAGGTTTTCTGTACCTGAAGGTGGCCTCCTGATCCGCATGCTGTAGTGGTGCTGTGGCAACCCGACCTTTGAGACATGCCCTGGAATCGACTGAGCAGGGACAGCTCTCATTTGTGGTAATAAAAATAGCAAGTTTAGGACTGCTTAAAAAAAGTCCATGTAATCATAACCAACAAGATCAGAAGAAAGGCCTGTGCCTTTATTAGTATACTCTCCTCATTTCTGCTGAAGTAAACAAACTGATCAACTCTGATTCTATTTCAAATACTAGTTTGAACTAATTTGACAAGCTAACACCTCAAAGTTAAGCCAGTTATAAAAGGCAAAATATTAGAGTTACTTTTCTAAGCTCTTCTTGTGAAAGAAAAAGCATTTCAAAGATCTCCATAACACTTAACAGCAGAATATCAGAAAAAAAGTTTGTTGAAAAACTAACCTAAAGCAAGTTAGGGCTTTAGAGTCAATCATTCATTTGGCTTAATGTGGAACAGTAACTGCAACCCTTGAATTGCTCACTAACTTCACCCACCAAATAAGATTTTTTCTTTACTTTCCATATACTTATTCAGCTACTATACTTTTTTTTTTGCCCTGTGATTCTCAAAAATTACCAAAATGTAAAGAACTTGATTGAAAAAAAAAAAAAAAAAAACAGCTCAACCACTCTGACACCTTTGTAATAACCCAACACATTTTGCATGGCAAAACATCTTTTGCCTTCCTCAAGTAAGGCTTCATTCTTTCCCTTGAAACTCTTAACTGTTCCCATCTAAGGCAAAAATACATAAAGATTCTGTCCCATGCCCCAGATAAATCAACTAAGCTGGTTATGGCTCAATCTTCCACTTTGAGTCTGAACTCCTCAAGCAGAGATTGAAGACTATGCCATATTTCTCCTCTATGGTTCCACTACACTGCAACCTGGCCTACAGGACCTCAACATACCCCTTCTTACTTACACGTGATTTTTGAGGAGACTTCTTGGTGTTCATTATTCTGCTTCCTCTAGTGTCCTCTACCCTTCCCAAAAGCTGGAAATTGAAGACATCCCATTCTTACTCTAGAGCCTGCATGATTTTACCTACTCCCCCAAATGTAGCCATGACTTTACGCAGGTGACTTCAAGGCAAAGTCACTGAGGTACATCTGTTAAGACTAGTACATGCTGCAGAAACAGCATGGCTTCAAAATAAAACTTTAAAAAGAAGCATGTCAGCAGTGCATTTTTACCATAAGTCTTTGCTACTTTATCAAATGAATTCATACAACTTAAGAATTCTGGTGACCGCTTGGTTAGTGAAAAAAGGGTCACGCTTCTTGTTTTTATTGCACTGCAGAATTATGACAAAAAAAGTTGCCATTTCCCAGATGAACTCTGACAGTCTGTTCTGGGTTGGCCTGGAGTTATTACTGCATAGTGACAACTCTTCCTAGAAAAGGAGTAAGGACATAAAGCAGAAGCTACCTTTCAAGTTCTCTCTCATTATAGAATCACACTACGTCTCAGAGGCTTTTTCCTTTAGGAACTTTAATGTAACTCCTCTCGAAATACAGTCCAGAAACAAATCATGTAATACTGCTTCTGCAGGGCTCATAAGAAACTGATTTCTTAAAATGTATTCATTGCCAGTTTAGCCTCTTATGCTAACACCATCTTTCAGTGTTTCTCCTTCTGAGTAGGTCCTTTTCAAGATTCACATTCCCAATACTTTTTTGTCACTTAATTATTACCATCTGTAGTACACACATCTTCACTTCTCCACCCTAATCCATTGCAGAATAATGGTGCTTCAAAAAAGAAAAGCCTATGAAAAGCCACCACCACAACAGCCTGGTATCAAAGAAGCAGAACCAAGGAAAGGATTTGGTAAAGGAATTCAAAGCTTTTTTTCGCTCCCCCATTCAGACGAATGACAGAAGTATTTAAAAGACTGGGTGAAGAAAAGCACAAGACATTTACCTTGCGTCCCTTTCTGTTCTCCTCCAGATCCAACGCCTCCTGTCAGTCTACCTTCCCAAAAGCATGAAGTCACCCATTAGAGCTGCAAATTGAAGTTACTCCACTTATCTCAGCACAAGTGGTCCAAAACATACGCTCTCCCTTCATTTAGAGAACAGATTCCACAACTGCAAACAGATGGACACTTCCTCAAGTGCTTCTTCGATAGCGCATACACTGCAGTGATTTTCAGCCTCTTCCCTAAAGAAGTCTGTTGTCATTAAGTTTGAATTTGGTACAAAAGGTGTTCCCACACCATTCAGAATAAACACTGAAGCTTCTGCAAGTTAAGAGCCTGAAAACCACTAAAACCCAATTACTGGTAAGCCTGAGATTCTCCCACATGTAATGTTTATTTTCTCAAAGTCAAATAAATAGTTCCAATGTTTTTAATGTCACCAAACTAAGGCAGTGGAAAGTTCCTTCAGCAAGTAATACCAGCTATTTGATGAAAAAAGAGAGTAAATTTAAACAGCTGTAAAGGACTGAATATAATTCAATTCATGCTATGTAGAGAGAGAACTTGGAGTTACCACCATTAGGTGGAACCTGGAAACTCGCGTCGCAAGTTGCAACTTCTCTGGGCACCAGAGGACTGCCTCTGTAGTAGAATGGCCGAATGCCTGAGAAAGGCAAAACACCAGGACAAAACATCAGAGGGCTCAGCATGTTAACAGTTTGTTTACAGATTCTTCATCATTCAGGGTTTTTATGTGTACCTAATGCAGTAGCAGAAGGATTTGAAGAAGATCACAAAAACATTAAAACAGCATCTGTTCTCATTTTATACAGGCAAACGACCTTGGAGTGTGGGCTGCTCTTTAAAAACATTCGAAACAACAGGTTCTTGCCACCTTTTTAAGACTAAACAAGTGAGAAGGGAATGTTATGTACTTCTGTCATCTCACCAGGGCATGCGCAGAACTCGATTACAGGGATCGCTCTTGCCTTTCACCTTCCAGTTTGCAATAACAGAATCAAGTGATGACACAAGGTCATATTCAGCCAGGTCACTGCACCAAAACAGCTGATATTTCATAGAGACATAACATTATGTGCAGACTAATATTAGGATTTCTATTACATAGTAATTTATTAGTGTTTTTGTTTAAACCAAAGTATTTTTGTCAGTATCAGAAAACTTTTCTTTCTGACTGAAGTTATTTTCTTGCATGCACAACTAAGGACAAATTTTAACATGAGAAGTTTAATGTTAAAGCACGAGCCATCCAGCAGAATGAAAACACTTTTTACACACTCTCCTTTCTGCTGCTGGGATAATTAAGAGTAGCTAAATACTACCTCATTCAAAGAAATAGCATGACATACTGCTTGCATTGCAAGGAAGAAATGCTATTTGGATTATCACCTTAACAAAAATATGGTGTCAGTTATCCACGTGGATGGATGAGAGTCTGGATGACAAACACCCTTCAACAAATTCAGGACCTTTGTGCAGTACATTGTTATGTGCATATACTTTTTTGGATATACTTTAAAAGTTTTTCATTGAGATGCCATAACAGCATACAATTTACTCACAATGCTTTTATATACACACAGTGGGCATCACTGACAGAAGTAAAGAACAACTATAGTTGTCTTTGAACACCTGACCATCAAAAATAATTCTAATTTAAAACCTAAGAAAATGTAAAATTTTGTGAAGTACTCAGGTTTAACTGTTCCTATTAATCAACAGCAAACCATTTAGATCAATTGCATACCTCTCATTCTACCATTAATAACTCAATTTAAATTTCAGATTACTTTAGGGGCTTAACTGCCTACTTGCTGTTTTATTTTGCTTTTTTTTCCACATAATCTCAGTGCTGATCCTTTTAGACCACAAATAGCTTTCATTAGATTAAGGCATCACTTGGTGGGTTTTACTAAAGCCAAGGTGAAAGCTTTCCCTCAACATTAACCCTAGTGACTTTTCACTGTTGTGAAAGCTGATGCTTCATTAACTTGCTTCTGCCGCTGACTTAACAGTGACCAAGAGACGAGCTAGCTACGTACCACCACCCTGCACATGCACACTTACCTCGCCTCTGAAAAGCACTCAGGTCCACAGATGAAAAAACTCTGTGCTGTAAAACCCACTCCTTTCATTCATACAAGACTAGACCTATAAGACAGAAGACTGTCTCTGCAGCAATGCTGTGATGTAGTGGGGGAATCCTGGACAAGTGAATTGGTAATATTTAACAACTCCAGCTCCCCTCCATCCCTTCAAGAGGGGTTTTTCCCTACATTCAGTCAATGAACTGCTAGTGCCTGATTTTACTTTCATTAGCCTCTTTGCTTTTGTAGCTGGTTGCATTTAGCTTTCCTCAAGAACGTGTGACTTATATTGTCCAATAATGAAACAGCGTAAGAAACCATCATTTAATTTTGAGTTGAGCTTCCTGTTAAAACAAGCAAGGACTTCTCACATTCCATATCCGTCGTCCTGTCAAAACAAGCAGCAACATTTTGGTTATACTGCTGAAAACAAGAGTTTTGTAAAAGCTGACTTTACAGAGCACATTCTGGCAGATGTCATCGCAGCAAGGTCACTAAGTAAGTAGGTGCTACACAGAGGCTTGATATCTTATTAAGTGAGAGCAGTTCTGCGAGTTTTATCACAAAAAGGCACTCAAAGTTACCTAAAAGGAATTCTTGAAGTAGGTTAGGTTCTGACTATATTGCAATTTTCCATCCCAAAATCCTCCTTCATTTGTAAGTGGCTAGAAAGCATTTCTAAGCTTTCTGCTGTCACACAGAACAACGCTACATCCACATAATTGCATATAATGAGAAATGGCTGAAATTAAACCGTTTGAAACTATGGGACAGCTAGCTGGAAATTCCACCTACCTTCAGATGGTCAGAAATCAGAGCAATACCATCCTACGGATTCTGTGGTTAAAGATACTCTAACTACAGTAGGAAGATTTCAAAAGGTCACCAGCCTTCCACAAGCAGTGATAGGTCCAAAAAGCCTGACTCTGCCAGCCAAGAGAGTTTCAGGCAGGATTGGTTCCTGCTTCCCCTGGGCAAGCCTGCCAAGTCCTGATTTTTCCCTTTTAAATTTGACAAGGAAATTGCACTCCCTCAACCATGTACAGTAAAGGCAAAGAAAATACCCGTTATCCCCACCCTATCAAGTTATCCTGGCAGCGATCTACTATCCAGTAAACGAGGAACAACAGTCTAGCTCATTGGTAACTTAACAAAACTCCTCCCAAAAGCTGGGGAAAAACAGTGAAGTTGGTGTGAAATAAGTAAATTCAGAGTTGCAAAACTGATTTTGTGGAAATTACTCTCATAAAAAAAAAAATATATATCTTCCCTGACTTGAAAGCTTGCTTAAATGTATTTGAGATGCAACTGCTAAGACTAGTTGAACTTAAGGCTGTACATATGAGAGCATACAAGAGAAAACCAGCCAAAAAGAAAGAAGCTTTGATTCTACAGAAGTAAAGAAACTTAGGTCAGAATTTGCCTGCTTGCTATTCTCCTAAGCCGCCATGCTGTATATACATATATAAAAACAGAAGAATGACAAAGGAAACCGCACAGAAGTGAGTGCCACTGGGTGAAAAGAAGAGTCACAACTAAACCATCCATCACCTGTGAACCACCACCTGTGTTCAGTCCGGAGCAGTGGAAAAGAAACTTCTAGGGCTGCTTGTTTTTACATTTGGTATTTATACCCATGAGCAAGAAGCATCCAAATCAGGAAGGTGTGAAGCACTGCAAGCACAAACAACACCCAAACATTCCACATAGGAACAAAGCTCTGAGAAAATTACTGACAAAGTCATCTATATAGAAAACAAGCTAGAGCATACCTACCTGATCATAAGTTAGGGACAGAGTAGGGGAGCTCAGTACACAGCCACAAGCCTTAATCAAATACATACCACCAACTGAGAATTTTCTCTTTCTGTGGGAAAGCCAAATCTTTCAACAACAATTATGTTCTCACCGCCGAAAACAGGCATCAAAAGCTCTTCTGAGGTCACTGTTCCTTCAGAAGCATTTAACAGACAGTTTCACTTCCTCTTGCACCAGGAAGAAGAGTCATTTAACTCTGTACACAAACCATCTCAGTTTTCCCAAAGTCATGCCAGAGCATGCACCCACAGAACAGAAGGCAGCATCAGCAAACCTGTGAGGGGCAAAGACAGCATTTACCTGGCAACACTGCTTCCAGGCCCAAGGCACTATTTCTGAAAAACCTCTCACAGAAACAGAATTTAAAATTGCTAAATGTTTCCTATTACACCAGTCCGGGTTCAAAACTGCTTCCTTCCAACAATTATCTTATCAAAGCTAGAAGCTGACCTTTTGCTTGCACTCGTCTTTGTATGAAACAGGAATTGCAATCCTTTGATTCAGGGTCTAACCCACGTATCTAGATAATCACCCAGAAACAGCTGCTCTCAAATAGTGGTCCGCAGTCCAAACAGTAGGTCCACAATATGAAGTTGTTCCAATTTTGCAGACTAGAAGGCCAACGCGGTTCAGAGGCGCACACAGCTCAACAAGACATTGAGGACCGACAGCATTCACTGCTGGAAGCAGCTTTGGAACCACCACACTAGAAGACTGAGGAGGAACAAAATACAGACACTGAAATCATGATTTACAGTTAATAACGCACCATTCGTGTGCCTAGGTAACCGGAAAAAAAAGTTTCTCTGGAGTCTGCTGTCTTTAGTGCAGCAACATAGTATCAGAGAAAGACACTAATAATTTCATACAGTATAGGCAACAACTGCTTTAAGGACAGCCTGAACAATTCAGCAGAACTGACCAGCAGGTATGTTCTTTAGAAGGCTGACTGTCAACATCAACCGGAGCGTGACTAGTCTTCATTTTTGCATCGATCTTCCTGTCCACTCACAACAAATTCAGAGCATGAACAGTCACGAACATTAAACACTATGAAAGAAACCCTACTTATTAAAAAAAAATAGGAATAGCCTTCTGTTTTCTTAAAACCCACAAAGCCTCAAACTGCTTAGAAGTCTACATCTAAAATGTGGCAACAACACTAAAGCCAATTCTTTACTAATGAAGTATTGTCTGTGGTATTACAGAATTCAGTTTTGCTAAAAAATCTGATCGTAACTGCTTGAAAACTCGGTGGCCTTGAAGTTACGTTTTCATCTAACTGTTACAATTCTTCCATGTAGGTCACAAGTTTATCATTGAATAATTTATTACAGTCATACTTTCTCTTGTGAATGAGATTTCTGTTAAACGTACATATTTTTGTCATGTCATGGATGTAACACTGTATCACTTATTTTTACAAGTAGCACTTAGATGCTAACACTTAAGGAACTGCTAAAAACACTAACTTAGCCAGTTGCATAAACACAAGTACCTTCTTTCCATAACTTGAAGAAGGTGTGACATCAGTTTCACTGACTGTATTGTTCCAACCAGGCTAAGCAGGATGTCAGCTCCTGGCACTCAAAGCACCAAAGCCAGAACAGCTGTGAATTTAAGCAGTGTCCATTAGCCAAATCTTTCTACTGCTACCTCTTGTTAGCAAACAGCCTTGCAGTGTATAGTGAGGGCAGTTACATACCTTGCACAATGGAGACAGGACCTCAAAGGTCCTACCCCTTAGTTTTAAGGCTGTTCATGTACATAAACATCTGCAAAAATAAAGTTTCATCACATCCAGTTACATAGTTTGTTAATATCAGAGTATCCTTCACAGTTCACAACATTCAGTTTAAGGCTGCTTCTACTATGAAACTGAGCTGTTTTAGGAAACTTCTAACTGATATTTGCAAGTGACACTTGACAATGAACTTTAACTATGCTTTAAAAGAACAATTATAACTATTTGGGACAGCAGCTGTATTGTTTATACTACATACTGAAATTCTACATATGCTAGGACTTCCTTTTTTTTTTTTTCCCTCCTCTTTTCCAAGGGCCTACACTTGAGAAGGGGGTATTTACTAATTGACACTAAAAGATAAGGAGCACCAACTGCTTGGCAAAATGAAGAGCCCCTTCCCTGCCCCAAATCCTCCACTTAAGCATTCCATCCATGTCCATGTTCCCAGCACCAATGGCTTTTTGTATTCATTTACACTTTTTTTTTTTAAGATAAGCATTTAAATATCTTTAGACCATACAGAAAATCAAGAATCAGAAAATGACTTCCAAAACAAACCTGCACTTTTAGAAAGTCCAAAGAAACAGACACGCAAGCATGTTTCACAGATTATGCCGTGTCTAACACAAACACCAATAACCCTGTAGCCATTACCAAGAGGATCAAGAGACATGAAATCAAAAGAAAGTAACACAAAACTGTGCATCTAATTCCAGACACCTGTAGTTTAATTACATTTCACAACAAGGCAAGCACTGCTGTGATTCATTTAAACTTGAAAAACAGTTATCACCAGTTTCCGCAAGGCAACACACACTAATATCTTAAATCAATTCTGTGAACAATGAAGCCAAGTTTTCCTTTTCAGTAATTTTATTCTAATGTGAAACATGAAGAAACAAGCACCCAAATAACTCCAATATAGTATGAAACTTTAATAAAAGTTGTTTAAAAAACAAAGAGCAAAATTTTAAAAATAAACTGAAAGGCTTGACTCCTAATCACACATCTTTCTGACATCAGCAAGAGTACTTTCAGACTTTCAAAGAAAAAAAAAAAAAAAAAAACAGATCTGCTGTTGAAACATTACTCCCAAAGACTGTTGAAACGCATAACATGAAGCTTCAGAGACAGACAGTTTTATTAACAGGAGGCTTAATTTTAAACAGTATATACAAATCACATGACTTTTCCAAAGTTGGGACCACCTAGTAATCTGTCAAAACAAAATTATGCTAATGAATTACAGAAGCATCTGTGTAATGCGACCACCTCTTTATTGAAGTACACCTTTATACAATCCTTCCACATATTCCTGTACTGTGAAATCCTCTCCAGGATGCAGCGCCGCACAGGTTTCCAAATCTCTCCTACACACCACGTGAATAAAACTGTTGCCACTTGCACCTCTCAATTTTGCCTGACCATACACTTCAGTGTTCCATGATATGCAACACCAAAAGGCACTGTTTTTCTTTGTCCAAAAAACAAAACAGTTTAAAGATTACCATGTTTAAGTACAATGATTTGCAGGGAATAGCAGGATTTTTCAGGCAATGCCCAAGACTTAAAATTTATCATAAGCCAAGCAAGGATGAACCAAAAATTTCTACTTTTCAACTTGTGTTATTACTTCCTTTCCAATTCTCCATTTTTCCATGACAGGTTTTACTGCACAGCAAAGAAAATGGCAACTCTTTACAGACTTTGAATACAACAGCACAAGTTTATTGCAAAAATATATAGTAAACTCAGTATTTTCAAGTTTTGGAGAAAAATAAATTTTATCTCTGAATTCACCCATAGCAGTAATTCACGACAGAGTTGCTGAAGATAAAAGCTTCTTTCATATATAAACTAATTTAAAACTTTAGCTGGACTCCAATCTTCTACTAATAATCACCACTTTGGTTCTCTCAGCAGAGACTACGTAAGGAGTTCAAGAGACACGTGAGAAATACAACATCAATATCCAACTAGTGTCAAAGGTCCTATCCCAACTGATTCATGTAATCCTAACAAATCAAGCTACTTAAACAATAATGAGTATTTTCAAGTTGTTACTTCTACTGCAAATGTTTTAAGTGAACTATAAAACTCATATGATAATGTTTGAGGTTAGCTATACTTGTGGCAAAAGTCTTATTCTGCACAGTTATAATTGCAATATATAAATAACTAAAGGTTATTCCACAAAGAACAGCTTGAATTTTACAGAACGATTCTGCTCATACTTATAGGAATTAGTTTGGTAGACACATCAGCAATGGGCATAATTCAACTGTTCATACAGTGAGAATCTTGGAAAAAAATAAAGATACATACACAAAACAATGAATCTGTGTACACTGAGAATTCATTCAGTTGCAGAGTAAAATCAGGACTTTAAACAAAGCTTTGACCTGTAAACAAAGCAAGTTCAGCCAGCTTTTAACCAAATCTAGAAATAGCTATCTATTTTACAATGGCTTGCAAGAGCACCCACTGAAGAGCTTCACTGACTTCATCTATTTCCCTTATCCGAAACTACATAAAACCAATCTAGATTCCTTGATAAGCACTGTGTCCAGTATAGTTCACCAAACTTCTATGATGAAAAAGAATCTGCCTATCTTCTCCACACATTTGTACGGGAAAATCCACTGCACACGTATCCTTGCAGTGTTTCTTCTGTAACGGCTAACCCAGTGCTCTGTCTTATCAAAACAAGTCTGGTTTACAATTTAAACAATCCACAGGTTCTATCCTGGAAATACTATAAAAACCAATCCGGATGCATTTATCACAGCACTATGAATATCTATTCTACAACTACTTCATATTAACAGCTACCCTAAAACAAGTTTTACTTTTCTTGAGCCTATAGGCCTGTCATTTAAATCAACAACAGCTGCCATTGCTTCATCACGAGACTCAAATGCAACCATTGCTTCTCCTGTGGGCATGCCTTTTTCATTGTATTTTAAGCACACTGAACCAGGGATCACTTGGTAACCATAAAAGAAATCCAAAATTTCATCCACCGAAACAGTAAAGGGCATATTTTGCACTTTAATGACAGTTGGTCCTGGCTTCCCAGACCCCGTTCCAAAACCTGGGGGTCCGCTAATGTGTATATTTCCTGGTCCAGGTCCAAACCCTGGAGGTCCACTTAAATGCGCGAGACCACCAGCAATTCCTGGAGGACCACCACCAAAGCTGGGGGGTCCACTTAAATTGCCAGGACCATTACCAAAACTCTGAGGGCCCCCTCCAAAACCTGACGGTCCGCTCAAATTACCAGGACCACCTGCAAAACCTGGGACCTCAATACCTGCACCAGGCAAACCGCTAGCTGCAACTGCAGGTATTCCTGGTCTAGCATCAGGAAAGCCGCCTATTCCCGGTGGCGGCAGAGGCGGACCAAACGTTCCAGACCCGCTAAAGTTACCAGGGAAATTAAATGGAGGACCGTTGTTTGCATCTTTAGGATTCCCCCCCAAGAAGGCATGCTCCTCCACAGCAGGGGCCTGCGCTCCTGGCACAGCTGCATTTCCTTGTATTGGTATTTTCAGTATCTTTTTCCCTTGCGATGGTGGGTTTCTCTCAATATCTCTCATTTCTTCTACAGTAATCAAACGTAAAACAACATCTCTTCCATTCAGCTTTTTACGGTGCAAACGCTCCGCCTTACGAGCATCATCTTCTGCTTTAAACTGAACCAGTGCTTGTCCTAAACCTTGCCCATTATTATCAACGAGAATTTGTACAGAGTTTTCTTCTACTGCCAGTCCCTCTAGAAACTGTAGGATTTCCATTTTTGTTATATTGTACGGAATATTAGATATATGCGCACACAATTTTGGCAAGCCTGACTCTGCCTCAGCATTCATGATGATTTCTCTCTGGTCATAGTTGAAGTTTTGCAATCTTTTACGAATCAGATCTATCTTTTCTAACATCGCCTTTTTAGTAATTGGATGAACTTGAATAAAGCGATTCCCTATGTACTGCTTATGATGACACAAAGCTGCTTTGTAATCAGCTTCATTCCTGAACTCAACAAAACCCTCTCCAATTGCCTTCCCGTTAGGTCCATAAGCTATATAGATGCTGTCTTCAACTATATCCAGCTTTTTAAAAAAATCTATTACATGTTTGTTCTCCGATTCAAAGGGAAGACCTTTCAAATAAACACAGAAACCCTGTTCGTGGGGAGATCTCGACCGTGACCTTTTCTGTCCGCTAGGAGATTTGGACCTAGAATGAGCCTGTGGAGGAGGAGGGTGTGGTTGCCCAGAGGGACCCATGGTTTGCTTGAAAGTTATGTGGCCTCCAGCAGCCACCCACTGTCTCTCTGTTGCAGGACTAACTTCAACATAGCGCTGAATCATCAGCATTCTGTTTCGCTTCAGTGCTTCAAATGTATCTTGAGGAGAAAAGAACTTAACTAGTCCATTTCCATTATTTCGACCTACATGATCCTTCAGCATATGGACTGCATCCACACGGAGCCCAAGGAAAAAGTCTTTCACATCAGATTCTGTTGCAGAAAAGGGCATTCCATGAACGCTGACATACAAATCGTCTGGATTGATTGGAATTGGTTTGACACTACTTTGAGAATTCATCTGGATAGGATTTACCGGATTCATGGGACCAATAAACAATGGATTCAAGCCGCTGTTCATATTCACTGCTGCTCCAGACCCATTCATTCCAGTGGGTAAAGGTGCTACGGGTGGAGGATTCATAGGAGGCATTCCTGATATGGGAGGCATAGGTGTCATTGGGGGTACGGGGGGCACGGGGGGTATCGGGGGAACCGGAGGAACAGGAGGCAGTGTGGGCACAGGAGGAGGAACCGGGATAGGGGGAATAGAAGGCATTGGTGGCAAAGATGGCATAGCTGGAATAGGAGGGATTGGTGGAGGAGGTACTGTGTTCATTGGGGATGCTGTACTAGGTATAGTTGAGCTAAACGTTGGGCTACCAAAGGTACTCCCAAGATTTGGAGGTGCGGTCCCCATACTGGCAGTAGAAAATGTGGCTATGTTTTTATTGCTCTCATGCACAGTAGTAGAAGCTGTTACTACACTAGGAGAAGGATTATTAAAGTTAGGTACAGTAGTAGGCAAGTTAACCCTTCCGCTCATTCCAGAACTAGGTGGCGGTCCCGACCTGCTAGCATTTGCTGGTGGCATATCTAGATTGGCAGTTTCGAAACGCCTACGACTGAGTTCTATCATGTTTTGCATTTCGGTTTTACTGCTTAGTAATAGTGTTACTTTTGACCCTTTAATTGTACCACCTGTGCGCATCATACCAAGCCTTGCATCTTCATCAGTGGCAAAAACGATGAAAGCCTCACCCAGTTCACCCCCTACAATATGCATGCCCCCATCAGGAATGGTCAATCCAGAGAAGAAGTGGCGAATGTCCATGGTCCCCGCCACAATCGGGAGACCTTGCAAGCGGATGACCACAGCCATGCTGCGCTGAAACAACACACACCTGCAGATGAGAAAAGGCAACGGCTATGTCAGACTACTGTTTATGACACCATGCAATTACCTACAGACACCATCTACTATATTTGTTTACATACTCCTAACAACATCTTGCAAAGATTAAGCATGTTTATATTCCAAGTTCCTTATTCATGTTTGTTTACTTCACACAGATTGAAGTATTAAAACATTTACCAACACAATTAGTAGACATTTTGCACTAGAAATTCCAAAGTAACTGTTAAATCAAGACCCACAAGTGTCAGTGAGAAAAAAAAAAATAGGGAACAGCAAAAATCAGAACTATCGTATCAATAGTTGATTTCTTAATGGAACATAAGAAAAATGTATTTTAGCCAAGCGAACAAAATTAAGTTACCATACACTGATATGGTATCCACTGTACCTGGCAAAGCGACTGCCAAATATTCTGCACACCTATGGGCAATAAACAGTTCTCTTTTTCATTTAGGGAGGAATTTTATCTCCTGCCACGCAAAAAGGACTGAGAATATACAGTGGGTTATGAACAAAAACCCATTATGGACAACAGCGTGAATCACTGCACAACCTGACGGGCCATCTGGGTTACGCTGATGTTCTATCTTTCGCCCTGCAAAAGCAAGTGGTCTAGGCAACAGTAAACCTACCAGCTATAAACTAGCCCCAGACATTTTGCGACTACAGAGACCCCACCTGAACTAGATTAACATGTATGCATATCCTAGCTAGATAGTTGGCCTTTAAAATTTCCAAAACCAAGGTATACTTTTTAATAGTTGCAGACATTCAGTCTAATATTGCACTTTCAGTCTCTGGCACGAGTAAATGACTTCTACCTCTGCAGCTGAGGTTAGTGGAAGCTTAAGATCAATTTTGAACAGCTAGATTTCAACAGTTACCTTGTAAATATTCTAAAGAAGAGCCTGAGCTCACACCAGAAGTTCAAGATAAACAGAAAACTAGGTAATTCTCACTTATTCCTGACAAACTTTCACTAAAGTCTGAAAGCATGATAATAATACTAGCACAATTCACCAGTTCAGAAGCCAGCCTCTTATCCTAAACACTCAGCAGTAGCACCTTGCTTCACGTGAGCCACCTCACCTCTGAAGCTTCGCAACTTCCTAGAGTACAAGCCAGCCCAGTAACCGTATGGAAGACCTCTAAGGCTCCCATTAGTCACATATAAGTGGCATTAAAATACTCATTAGGCATTTGAAATCAAGGATGAAGCAGATGATACAGTGCAACACCAAGAGGCAGACCACCACCAGAGAGACCATCTTTTAGGCTATATACCAAAAGTTAAGACCAACTGATAGCTATCTCAACATTCACATTCAGTTGAGCATACAGTCCAGTCTTAAAGTCAGCTACATTTGCCTGTCCAGGTCTTCCAGTCGGTTTAGAGTAGAAACCTTGAATACATCCTAAACTAGTACGTGAAGTCACTATCCAACAATTTAGCCACAAGGCATGAGGCTGAATTCAGCATTTAATGAAAACAAGAGTAACAATTCTTCTACAGGGAAGAAGTGAATCAATTCTTTTGTTTGCATGGGTTACTCAGATGTACTTAAGGTACTTAAGTATTTTGTTCTGTTGCCCATAAACCAGAGTTAACCCCTTCCACACTGGCCCACATCCAGCTGATAGGAGACAGGGGGACCCTCGTCCCTCAGGCAAACAGCAGAGAAGCTCACTGGCACAGCGTCAGCTCCGCTGCTCTACCCGTTCTACATCAACGTTGATTTCTTGCTAGACCGTCCTGAACAAGAGACTGGAACTTGCAAAATGAATGTGCAAACGTCTGAAAAATCTACCTCTACATACCACCAGGAAACCCCCTGCTTCACCAAGGGATGACAGCAACAGAAAGGGAAATATATACTAAACCTCAAGGATTATTTTTTTAAAAGCAACTTTCCCTACTCACAGCAAGGTAACAAAAGTAACATGTTGCATTCATCTCTTCTAGTCACACTTACATTTAACTTGGGAATAATGTTTGTTGCCCAATCATTTTCCAACAGCAAAAAAACTGGTCCACGTGAAAATAAACAGGTCAAAGTAAGAACTATCTATGATAAGTACACATCTAAGAAAGCATGAGACTTTTTGCACTGTTTTAAAACTGCAATATTTTTCAACGATTCTGTAGTTTTATTTTAAATTTGCCTAGCACCAGCAGCAATCTCCGAAACTGAAATTAAAATGAAAATTCTGCTTACTTTAAGGAAGCCACACTAAAGGCAATTGTAAAATATAAGTTTACCGCATTATACTACAGGATTGCTTTCAAAACTAGATGATTCTGAGACAACCAAGTGGTATAAAGGTATCCCTGTTTTTGCATTTATGTTTTAAAAACTGAAACAGTAATACTAATAGTAAAACTTGCTAAGAGGTTTACATTTTTCTGTATTACCTATTATACAAAGAAATCAATTTCAGAAGTTTTTATGCTTCAGGAGTCAGACATTTTAGCTTTCTCCTGTTAAATGGAAGATTACTTTTTCATAGCCATTTCCTTACTAATGTAAAAGGCATGACAATCTGATATGGCCATTAGTTGAACAAAGGCAACTTGGGCAGGATTTTCTTCTCACATCTGCTGGTGTAAAATACATATCAGAATCAATAGCCCGCTAGGTAACTGCATTTACTAATGATTCTGTGAATCTAACCCAGAAGGCAAATTAACAGATAAGTCTACAAAAAGAATTCTTACGAGTTCAAGCATCTGCACATCTACCTAGATTCTGGAACAATACAAGTGTCTCAATCTTGCACTAAGTTGAAAACTTCATTATAAATGCTAAAAAAAAAAACAAAGTTTTGATACTAAGTATGCTAAATAGGTCCACTAAATCACTACTGACAAAGTGTAGGCATATAGTTGCTAGAAAAACTAGCTGCAATGACCCCAGAGTAACTAATTCCATGCATGACATTAAACAAGTGCTCGATATTAAGCAAGAGCTAACAGTGGCATGGTATAAATAAAAGTTTTAATTCAAATATTTTTGGAAAAAATTATTTTGTTAACTCAAAACATAACTGCTAAAAAACTTATCAGGATTTCAGTGCTTTGAAAAAGCATTAATTTTGCTTCTGTGTTTTAAATAAAAAAATCAGAGTAATAACAGAAGGGCCAAATTTCATATTTCTAAATACAAGTCAGATTTATTTCAAAATGCACTTAGGAGACAATAAGTTTGAAAATTTGAGCAAGTGGCTAAGGATAAAAGCAAAGCCTGCTCAAATATTTCACTGATCGCTTGTTAAAGATCAATATACATGCAGAGGCAACATCAGACACAGAAGGGGCTGTTGGCGCCTGTTCCGTGTGCATTGAAGGCAGTGTGTTGGGCCATGAGAGCTGTTCTCAGGCTGCCTGCTTTTCCTCCTGTATAAACAGGTACTTTAATGCAAAAGCTTTTTTGTCGTTTTGTGTGCTTGAGGTCTTCTTAGAGACTAAATCCTCAAGTTGGACTACAGAGAAGCCATCCCCACTAACAAGTTGAGGTCAGAAACGGAAAGTAAAGGGCTGCCTACAATTAATCGCAGTCATGTGATGAATCTTAACAGCATACTGACAGTACCATCTTTTCAAATGTTGGTGTTACCCTACAAAAGGGTGTATACAAGATGACATTATTACTTCTTCCATCTATGTGCTAGTCAGCTGGGAAAAGCTGGGTCACATGCATAAACTGATAAAATAACACTGGAATATCCTTTTAAGATGTATTTTTTTCAATTTAAGACAAGTTTAGAAGATTCAACTTAGAGTCTAGGGAGTGTTAATGTACAATACCTACACGGTACACACACACAAAACATATTTGGCAGTTCTTGGATGAGGACGAAGAACTGGAATAACATTGCTGCTGTAGGAAGAATTTAAAGCATCCAGGCTGAGACTGTCTAGCAATACCTAAAACTGCAGACTACAGCTTTTTTCATTTGTTTTTGGATTTATTTTTTTAAAGCTAAAATTAACCTGTTAGATTAGCATAGATTCAAATTATCTCACTGATGACTATCTGATCCCTTTAAATGCTGCAAGAGCAAATTAGAACCAATTACTCTACACTTCTACACTCCAATACCTAGAAACATGCAGACCTGCAGCCTGCAGCAAAGTAGCTACATTTTCAAACAGTGCAAAATAACTGGGAGAGTGTTACAGACTACCACATGCTGATGAAACAACAGAACAATAGTTTGGCAGAAAATTCTATTTTATGAGAACAACACTGCCAGAACAACCATCACCAGTGGGAGTCAAAGGAATAAGCCCAGCTATAGATAATTTGACCCAAATGCTTTGATATTATTTCAGAGATTCCAAAAGCTTCAATTATTTCTTAAGATATACTCAATATGCATAAAAAGAAGTCTTCAATTCAAAGTCTCTTACCTGCAAAGACAGATGTTTTTTTCTTAACAAGTAGCAGAAGCCAAGCCAATCCTGTGGGCAACCAATTAAAACCAACTTTTAGACTGCAATAAAGAATAAATGGAGGCAAAAATCAATGCAGGCAACACAACAGCAGTAACAGTCCACAAAGAACTGTATATACAGAAAGTTCAAACCTGCGACCACCACAAGGCACTGCGACATACAACAGACACAAGAGTAAGAGTGCATTTTCTAATACCTTATCCCTGTTTCACTTTTTGATAATTGCACTGCAGTTTCTGTATAGTTTGAGACATGAGTATATGCCTTCCACAAACAATATAGGAAGAACCAGAAAACATTCAGAGAACCTTTCAAATTTTCCCATTTCCAATAGGTGAACAAGTCACTCTTTCAAAGGCAAAGATTAAGAATCAAATACTTAAAAATTCTGAATTTTAATAAACCCTGGCTCCTTCAATATTTCCTTTCTCCAACTGTGCATTTTCTTAAAGCAACGTAAGCCACAACTCGGAAAGTCTCCCTACAGCTGCACATGAAGAATTCTTCAGGAGTCATGCAAACTGGTGAAAATAAGCAACATTTCACAGGCACCTCTAGGCAGTCACCTCGACAGAGCACACCATACAAACTCCCTGCCGAGATACCATACTTTCAATTGTAATCTGCCATTTTATAATCCAACTCCTGATCAAATAACCATTTTTTTTCATCCTTGAAAGTATAAAATGTCTTCCTGGGATTACAACTCAAAAATAAAAAAAGAGCCAAACATTTTAAGTAGCAACATATACATTTCATATTTAAAAGAAGGGACGGAAAACCTCTTACTCTTTCATTGCTTAGCAGACCACCTTATACTAAAATTTTCCTTCTGTGGAACACTATCCAGAAAAGAACCACGCTACGAACTAACAACTGCCTCCTTCTCACACAACCCAAACAAGCAGTTTTCAGTTATAAGCATCATTATCAAAGTGAAATTGCAGACAGAATTACTACTAAACCATCCACAAACTCCCTACCAGAGGGAATTAAAATGAGCACAGATATGCACAGATCTTCAAGGACATTTAACAACAGGCTCGCAAATGAGAAAGATACAACTATGCTCTTCAGACTTATATTAAAATGTCAAATGTATTTATGAAAATAAGACTTTTTATTATACCTTTAAGAAAAACAGGCAATCCTTTATTAAGGGGATTCGACTACATACTTTCATTTCTAGCAGTTTCAAACAGTAGTTTACAATGCAGGTAAGAATGTAACCACCTGAAAAACAGTTTCATGCAAAAACATATCTGCTTTTCAAGAAGCAGATAAATCTTTCATGCACAAAGTAAAAAAAGTCATTTGAGGTATTTCCAGTATAGCAACCACAACGTTGCAGAGGTTCCTTTACACAACAAGCTGAAGATTTGTAGTGGACTAAGACAACATGCTACAACACGAAACACAACATGAACCAAACCAAGTGGCATTCTTCAGAAAAGGTGCAAAGCTATGCTTTATGTTTAAACTTTCCAGCAAGCATCATCTACTTTTCAAGTCTGAATTCTCTCAAAGAAAAAGAGCACCCACCACTCTCATTAATACATCTTTTCCAGTCAACCTGATGTGCAAGAGCATATTAATGAGGCAAACGTGGACCAGAGCACAGGTGCTCCCCCACAACACCAACACCATACCTCAGCGACTTCATGGGAGAAGGTCTCCACAACACCCTGTCGGCTACACACGAAGAACCACCATCCAGGGAACACAGAACACCTGATGAAGCAACCTTTAAAGGAGTCCACCGAGGAAACAACCTGCCGATGTTCCTGCCTAACCCCAGCACATCGAGGTGGATAAGAAAGACGCTAAGAAGAACGGATAAGTTTAGAAATAACTAGTAAAACAAGAGACAGGAGTTTTTTCGAGAGAAAGCTCAGAGAGACTCTCGGTGGGGGGACCCACTTCAGTACAGGTTTCTTTTCACAGAGCTGACTTTTATTAATAAAAACAGCCTTAAGTTACTGCACAGCAGCCTCCCTAGCAATTACAGGGTGACCCCGAGGAGCGGTGGCAGCACCGCAGGCACCAGGGACCATTTTCCCCGCAACGCGCAGAGCGTTCTCCCCGTTCCGTCCCCCGGGGCCGGACGCGAAGCAGCCGCGGGCGCCCCGCGGAGCCCCGCCAGGGCCGGCCGGGAGCGG
>VXAA01007073.1:363180-381832 GCA_013399115.1 Anseranas semipalmata
CCTGCCCGGGGCGGGAAGAGGTCGCGCCCAGGGGCAGCCGGCGCATGCGCAGCGCGAGTGCGGCGCCTCGCCTCAGGGGTGGCCGCGGCCGGGAAGGAGCGGGAGGGCTGTTTGGGAAATGTACGCTTGTGCAGTCACCACAATCCCGTTTTTTAAGGCAAAGTTAGGGGTAGAAGGCTGAACAGAGGACGTCAGACTAGACGATCTGTGTTGTCTCTGGCACAATAGTAGTAGTACAGCGATGATATGACACGTTTTCTGGAAATTAAAGGTGGTACAAGTGAGTGTAAGGGTTATTGCTGAGGAAACTGAGGCATCAAATTTGTGATGATCATAAGAGCCCTGAAGAGACAGGTTGTTTCTGACTTCTTCGCTTAGAAGCATGTTGCAGAATTAAGTCAGATTACCCTGAATCAATGCCCTTTTGGTTGCAACTTCCCTTTGTTGTATTCACCCTCGGCTTGATTAAATTCACTTGCTGTGCACATAAGCAAACAGCATCCTAACCTGAAGAGCAGCTGAACGCCCCTCAGGAGATGCTCTGTCACTGCACCTCGATGGACACGGATACTGCTGTAGCTTTCATTTCTAACAGAAAAAAAAAATCTGCATAGCCTGCAAGAAACAAACAAAAATAAATAATTCCCTCATATAGCAAACTTTTTTTTTTTTTTTTTTCCTCCGGTGACTGGGAGTCCAACAGCTGGGTTGCCTTGGCCGTTTCTTACCACCTAGCAGCAGCTGGGGCCAGGCCACCTTGTCCTGAGGCACCAGGATGGGGCTGCTCAGCAGGGCTCCCACGCTCCTGCCCTTTTTTGTCTCCCTTCTTGCTCCACCCAGGTTCTTCTTTCTCACCACCCCCATCCCCTTCCAATAAACAGCCCACGTCTTCTCCTTGTTAGCCCTGGCTTTACTGCTTTTATAATCTATTTCTATTTATGGTATGGTTGCCCTGAAAATGTATCAAAGTGGGCCCTCTGCAGACTCATAGCTCACTGTTTTCTATATGTAGCATCCTGTAATTCATTTGTTCATATCATTAGTGACACCTGACAGGGTTAGCATCTGCATACACAGTATGCCAGAGGAACCAGGAGCACCATCAGCTCAGGGCCTTGTGCTGCAGCAACCTACCCCTCAGCAGGCAGCTGTAGTATAACACAAGGGCAGTGCTGGAGATCCCAGGTCAGAAGAAAAACTAGGAGTGTTCAGCTTTTGTGCAGCACATTGAGTCACCATATTGCTTTTTGTTGCTGAAATAAAGACTGGTTCACTTCACAAATTTGCAGAATGTTTCTGGTTGGAAGGGATCTCTGGAGTGTCTGGTCCAACCCCTACTCAAGCAGAGCCACCCAGCACAGGTTGCCCAGCACCATGTCCAGACAGCTTTTGAGTAGCTCCAAGGAGGGAAACACCACCACCTCTCTGAGCAACCTGTGTGAGTGCTCAGTACCCCCCACACACAGCACAGAAGTGTTTGCTAGCACCCCCTTGCGTGCCGGTTTGTGCCCATTGCCTCTGGTCCTGTCCCTGGGCATCCCTGAAAAGAGCCTGGCCCCGTCTTCTCCACACCCTCCCTTCAGGCTTTTATGGACATTGATGACATCCCCCTAAGCCTCCTCTTCTCCAGGCTGAACAGTCCCAGCTCTCTCAGCCTCTCCTCATAGGAGAGATCCCTTAATGAACATGTGATATTTGCTGTGTGAACCAGCAAAAAAAAAAAAAAAATAGGACCAACTGATATAATCCTCATTAGATCCCTAGACTATACCTGCTCCAAGTCCACAAAGGGTGCTGGAGAGCGAGTCCTGATGCCCTGGCCAGCTGCTGCAGGCCAGCATGTGTCCTTGCAGGCTGAGGCCCGCACCTTACATGTTATGGTCTGTGCTGCAGTTCAACTGGTGTAAAGTCTAGCACAGATGCCTGTGATAGGGATTACGTCCACAGAGCAGACCTCTGTGTCTTCTCAGCCATACCCAAATTTTCATATGGAGGCAATATTTACTTCAGTCAAGATTAATAGAAGCAAATTTGTTTGTAGCGTGGATGAGAAGGAACAAAATCCTGGGCTGCTATTAGAAGCACGCCAAGTGGCCAAAGGGTACCAAAGAAGAATTGGCATCATGATGCAGTTAGACACCAACAGCAGAGGGAAAAGAAAGCAGCACAATGTCTCTGGAAAGCAAAACACTGGAAGGCAGAAGATTAAGAGACAAGGATAATCGATAACGATATCCTCCATGTGCCCCCATATCACGCATATAAGGGACAAGCAGAGAAAATTATGTTAGAGAAGAGTGGGATTTGTGTTTATTAGGTACTAGGAAAATTCTGAAAGAGAGCTAATTTATCTGTGCCTTCTGCCTAAACCAAAACTGAAATAGGATGATAGGTATGGAAGTGAGGAAACAAATAACACAGGGCATAAAGTCAAGCTTGAGGGAACCAGCATCTGCTGTGCCAATTCCACATTTGAAAGAAAAACATCTTCCCTTTGCATTATGGTTTTGCTACACCGTTAGTCTGGAAACATCACTCTGACTGCCAGGCTCCTCACTTCTCCAGCACTCCACAGGTATAATTCTGAAAACACGATCTCTGATCCTATTCATGCCTCTGTACAAGGATGCATTTTGGATGAATGAATCCAGTTTATCAAATGACTTGTACTACTTTATATTTTCCTTTCTGACTACTATGTGCCAACTCCAAGTTTTAATTGTTCCCAGATCAATTTTATAAATGTTCAATAGAAACAATCCTTACAGAAGCTTTCCAGAGACTTTCTTTTCATTCCTCATTCGTATCTGTACTTGAAATCTGTCAATCAGCTGTTTCCAATTGCCTTATTGATAACTGTATAGTTACTTTTTAAAACATCACACATCCCTAAATTAAACCCTTTGTTTAAATGTTTTACTACACCTACTTAGCACAAAACCACTTTAATTGTTTAAAGTAAGAGCTTTACTGCTTATTAGAGCATCTTGTACCAGGTTTTTTTTTTATTACTCTTTTGGTTAGGTGTGTGGAAGATCACCTGTTGGAGCGCTCAGTTCTTCCAAGCATTCAGCTTCTCCATTTTGAAAAATGACGTTCACTTTCTTCCAGTGTGGGACCTTATTTACCATCCTGAGGTTTAATCAAAACTGTCTTCAGTGGAGAAGATCTCTTAGGCCAACTCTGTGGGACTTGCCTTTGGGAAACTATCTTTTTAAAGCACAGGGCGTACATACTATTAGCAAAAACAATTTGACTGAAAGCAGTTGGAACGTGACTGAAGTCACACCAGAGAACAGCAGTCCAGTCAATCATGCAGGTATAAGATCCAAAAGGAGGCAATATTTTATTGGGAGCAATAGCTTTTATGTTAATTGCCATTTTTAAAATTCCCAATAACAGTTTTTGGCTGGCTGTATAACATTGTCAACAAATCTGTTAACTGACCGTCTTCCTCTCTGTCTCCACAAGTCTAAAGCATGTAACTGTCTGATTCTGTATACCCTTCCTGAAGAAATATTGTTTTTGTAGTTAGTTGGTATGTTCTATCAGCTTTTAGAAGTGTTAAAAGCCATCAAGGAAAATTCTTTGCTTTCCTTGCATATTGCCTAACCACCTCACACTACTGGAAGTTTATTCTATTCCTGTCTGTTACAGGCTCAATTTTTATGACACTTACAGAATAATGACACTAAATCCTCACCTTCCTCACCTCGTATTATTAAATTAATGCCCTGCAGGTGGCTCCAATTAATCACCAAAAAAGCCCCCAAAACCCCACAGCTCCAAGTTGCAGGTAGTTCCATTTGTAAACACCCCCCTCCCAAACAAATTTACTTCCCTGTACAAAAAGCTTTAACTGCATTCAGTGGTTTACAACTAGACATTCATCCTCGGTATTTCTTTCTCTCATGGTAGAGAATTATCTCCACTTAATAGTGGAGATATTAATATTTTAATATTAATGTGTATTAATATTTTAATACTTTATAGTATGAATTAAAATTTAATAATTATTTGTTTTATATTATTTAATATTTTTCCACGTCTTGACCTATAAGCATTTTCAAACAAACGTTTGTTAATAGTGTGAATGAGTTGCCCAAACCTTCACGTGTAGCTTTTATATTTGAAATATTAGTACATAAGAGGCGCTAAGGATCTTCAAGATTTGAGTTCCCTTTTCTCCAAATAATCATAGTCTAAGCAATGTGAGTTTTAAAAAATATATTAGATCAGATCAGACATTAAGTTTGAGAGGAGTGACTCATCAGAAGTCAAATGTTACCTTGATGACAGAAAGGGCTTGTACAAGTGTTCACAGAAAACTTAGGAGTTTATCTTTCACTGTTCTCTAATGAGAGGCTGCAATTTAGCGACTTACTGATCACGCTGCATAGTTCAGCCAGAAAGGTGGATTCCCCCCAAAATAATTAGTGCCCTAAACTTTTTTCTTGATATTACTCTAAGCTTATAATTACCAATAGAGACCGAAAGTAGCCAAGTTTAAGTCTTATCTGCATTTTTATCATCCATGAAACACAAAGAACAATTTCATAAACATATAGTTCTAAAACACACTGAGAAAGTCTTATTACATGCTTAATCCAGAAACCATACATGGCCCAAGGATAAAACATAATACAAACAACACCTCTAAAACCTAGTTATGCATATGGGAGCTTTAAAAATGTTGTGATGAAACATAAGGTGCTACAATATTAAAACTGCTAAAGCTGACAATTTCAAATAGAACAATTCAGGATTAGCTTCACATTACAAACAACCAAATCTGTCCTTGGTAACAGATGAATGAACAAGCTTCTGTAATGCAATCCACTTTGTGAGACTTAGCTTTAGCTTTTACATACAATGGTTCATCCTCAACATAGATACCATCCAGAGCTGATGACGTACTGTCTGTAAGGTATATTAAATTCAGCAGGTAATACAGCATCCATCAACCAACCAACCAACCGATTTGAGAGCTGTCTGCTTATGCAACTGATACAAAGGCACTTCGTAATACTGGGTTAAGTTTCCTACTGGAAAGATCAACAAAGATAAGAAAGGAGAAACACTGATATGAATTCATCTCACCAAACCCATTTCAACAGACACTTTCCCCCAGCATTTGCAGGGAACGGATTCCTGTGAAAGTCTCTAATAAGACAGAAGTAAACTCTGGCATGCAAAGAGAACTCCAGAGCCACATGTTCTTACCTACAAACAAAACGTCCAGGCTCAACTGAGCAAGACTCCCAAAAGTGACAGAAGCCAAGTGCCCATAGGCAAAGTAATGGCAAAGGACTCACCGCAAGCGAAAAAAAACAAAACCAGAACAAAACCAAAGACGTTGCACTTCATGTACTTCCCCACCACCAAAGTTCCAACTAAAACAGTATTGCAACTGAAGCTGACATATTCTGCGTCTCCCCCTCTCCCTGTCATTCAAGTTTTCCTTCTTTACTTATATAAAAACTGCATGGAAAAAAAACACAGTGCAGGGGACAGCAAAGTGCATCATCACTGTCTTGTAAATTCTGTAACACTGAAGGATGTTTTGGATTAATGCACATTGGTCTGTACAAGCATCACCAAAAAAAAAGAAAGAAAGAAAAATCAAGGAAAAGAGCAAAAATGTTAAGTTTTGGGGGAAAAAAGTTCTTAACTCCACATACAACTTAACTGTGAAGGCACATAGCTGCACTGAGGCATCCTTCTCCTCTATAAATGCTGAGCTTCTTCCTATGTGAGAATTTCTCACAAGGCATTTAAGCAGCACAAAGACATCTCCACTTGCAGGGGTGCTTGCCTCAAACAAAAGAACTGGAGGCCTGCCAATAGGTCTGTGCTGCAAACAGAACAGCTATACGGGATGTTTTTCTACATTGAGAAGGAACAACCTCTCACCACAGTTCCACAAACACAGAAGTAACACGCTGATCTCATTTTGCAGATTAGGAAATACATTTCCAAATAAATTATGTCTCAGCATAAATTCCTGCGTGTAAATATAAATGTAATCGCTTTTATATCATCCTGCCTTTCTCCAGTATAAAGACTTATTTCATTTTTGGCTTCTTAGACTGTTGTCAGAAAAGGTAGTTTTCCAGTTAAATTGCAAGTGACAAAAAGCAGAAAAGTGCTGCATGATTTTGTTCAGGAATGTACAGAAAATGCATTTTAATCCACATTTGTCTAGTCCATGGATAGAGCTTGCTTTCTCAGTGCTGAGTCCACTTAATGCTTTTCAGGTCAATTCCATCCTGCACCATTTCCCAGAGAGGACTGTACAGAAAAGAGAAAAATGAAGGTTATCTAAAACACAAAGGACAACAACATCAACAACAATAACCAAACAGGCAATTTCACCAACTACATAAGAAATTAAGAGATATCTGTCTATCTATCTTCCCCTACTTGGAGGTCAGCGAGCTTCACATGATCAATCCCCAGTGCCATCCTCAGACAGAATGCAAAAGGTGAGAGGGCAGGTGCCCCAGCTCACTTCCTGCATCTTAGGCATAAAGTACACGTGTTTCTTAGAGACTGAGCCCTCACATTTGACAATGGCCAGATAAGTCAGTAATCTTTCAGTTTCCCCCAAATAAAAGAAAATACATGAACACAATAATACCATCTCTAGCTTAGAAACTCTTAAGTACCGCTCTACATGCTTGCTCTACTCACATGATTTCCTTGACAATGGCAGGATCTGGGAGAAGGCTTGTTAAAAGGTTCGATTACTTAAAAATTTTTCACTACTGTTAAGATCAGGCCCACTACACACTCTGGCAACGCTACTTGCTTTACATACAGAGACAACAACAGAATTTTAAAGCAAACAATTACTTTCAACTAAATCCAATTCCTCAAATGATCATACCTAAGAAGTCTTTAAGTTCAATTAGAAGATTGCTCACCTCATTTCCCTCAGCCTCTTAACATGCTGTATGCACTTCTGCACTGTATAATCTACTTCTTCTTCTGTAGTGAAACGACCAATGCCAAATCTAAAACAAAAGAAAAACATTAAGAACTGGAATAGTCCATATACGGATGGGTGAAACAAATCCACCACCTACTTTCAGCAGAAAGGAAGCATATTTGGAAGCAGCAGGGAAGACCACTCCACACACCTTATAGAGGAGTGAGCCAAGTCTTCATCTGTTCCAATTGCCCGCAAAACATAGGAAGGCTCCAGAGAAGCTGACGTGCAAGCACTAGGCAAAGGGAAGAAAGTCCAACTTCACACTTCTATTCACGTGCAGATGCTACACATCACTAATCTCCAACAAACACCATGTCACTTACAGACATTTAATATTACCATGAATCTTTACAACAACCTATAGCAGGTTCCCCAGCCTCTTGGAAACAACTAGTGAACACAAAGAGACAGGAGCAAGAAGAGTGGTATTTCAGCTGCTAAAGAAAAACTACAGAAGGGGCAAGCATTAGAAGGGAATGAGGGTAATAAGTTAGGAGCATGAGGAAAGAAGAGAGAGCATAGATAATATGGTAAGAATTAATACAATGCCAAACAGAAGCAGCAGTATTGCAGATAGCTGAAGTGGAGGCTGTGAAAAGAAGACAAAACAGCCAAGGCAGAACTAGCCAGAGAAGATAACCTATCAATAGGCACATTAAAAAACAAAAAAGACTTCACAAATTGCCGTCTGCTTTGTATTGCTGTCTACAAAAAACAGTGCATGGAGGAATCCAGAGCAAGATGATCTAGTTACAGTAGTCAGGAGACAGAACTTCCATCTTAAAGCAGTAGGCAAAACTGGTTACATGTTGTTACTCAATTTTCACAGGTAGCAACATGCAGCACAAACCACACAGCTGCTTAAAAACTAGCAGGAGGCAGAGCCTCAGAAGAGGTTTTCACATTACAGAAGCGTTGGGCTTCACAGTCATGTGAAGACTTGCTCCCTCTGTTCATAGTGCCAACATATTTCTAATTAAGATATGCATTTCTGACTGCTTTGTTCACAAAGGTGAGGAAAGAAGGGCATCTTTACACTTCACTAACTTAATCATAACCACGAAGTTGATCTTAGTAACAGAAACGTTACCGGTCACTCCTGTAGAGTCAATATAGCTCTGTAAGAGTGTACCGAATTTTCTTACTGCTTTTGCATTAAACATTGGCACTATTAACTAATCTAATTCAGATATTTATCCAGCCTCACTAGATTCCAGTTATGATGTGCCACTTGTGTGAAATCCTGCTGAAGGACAGAAGCTGTAGCAGCTCGAATGATGGTAGCCTTTAGAATGAAAGTGTCACTGGCAGTTACAAGTCAAAGCCACTCAGACAACAGTTAACAAATCTGCAAAGCTGGCAGGTAGGAGTTTCTGATTTTTTGCTTTCAGGATGAATAAATTTGACCTTCCTTTGCAACGTGCCACTTCAGAGAAACACCATCTCAGAATGCAGTCAGTGCCAGACTGACTCATCAACCAAACAAGCAAGTACAGGGCACACAGGAGACCACTCCTTAGCTTGTAACTCTATTAGCAGATGTTACTTTCTCTCCAAGACAGTGCTCTCCTTCCTACACATTCCACCTACCTTCCTGAAGATAGAGCCACATCTTTCAGAGCCATCAGAAGACTCTCCCCTTCCACATATGCAAAAGATAAATTGATGCATCCTACATAAAAATAAATGAAATAGAAAAAAGGAAAACTCCCATCAACTGAAATCTAGGGCAAATACACAAGGCAGTACTTGCACAACATGCAACTACACTGCATTATTCAGTCATGGACATTAACACCAAGGAGCCAGCTAATAGGGTCAGGATTCTGCTAATGTTACCTGGATAACGATGCTCTCTATCTCCATTCATAACCACATCAGGAACTTCACTCATTATTTTTGTAACCAGTCGTTCTGCCAGTTGCGAGATTCGCTTATGGTCATACTAGCAAAGAAAACAGAAAAGAGAGCAAAAAAAATCAACAGTGCACATGTCCGAGCTCTCTCAAACTGCTCATGTCACCAGCCACGAGCAGATTGAAGTAGCTGCATTTGATTAGACTGGGGAAAAAACTTATTTGAAACTTAAAAAGGAAACTTTAAAACTTTGAGTACTCTAGAGACTGTTTTAAGAGAATTACCAGTTTGGTCCTAGCTAGTCCAGCTTTCAAAACCATTAGAAATCATTCAGAAAGATATATATATATACAAAATGCCAAATTGTCTTTCATAGACACACCAAGTTATTTGTGCTTAAAGACAAGCTAGGTAATACATTAAATGACTTATTTTGCAACACAAGAAAGGGCACCTATTACGGTAAAAGTGTCCCTTACCTGTCTAAGAGCTCTCAAACTGTATTACATAAAAACATGGGCTCACAAATTACTGTGAACTCAACCATAATGTGACTTTACAACATGTAACCTCCTAAATGAGAACTGCCCATGAGCATAGTCTCATTCTAGACTAAAAAATGAGGTCATTTACACTAAAAAAACAGTAAGGTATGACATCACCTCTAGTGTACAGAAATGGTCAGACACATGAGTGCAATTCATACTTGTTTACAATCGCCTGGTCACATTCTCAAAAAAGCTTTAAAAGGAAATAAGGGTATCTCAAATATGATTTCTTTGTTATTCTTAAATGCCAAAATTCTCACAGACTAGGAAAAGATTCCAGATCTGAGGCTCCTGCAGAATTCAGGCTCTGCGGACTCTCCATCCTGCAACAAGGCTTCTGTAACCACCCAGCTCAGATGGTAGATCTCTGCCTGTTTCCCAGGAAAAACCTCCTTTCGATCTGTACAGATATTCTGGCCTATGTATCCCACTGGTAGTATTTAAATGTTTTTTACATTCCAGCTGTGAGGAATGCACTGGTGCACAAACAGATACAGCTGCACACAAAGCCTTAAACACCAGACATAGCAAATAAACTTGACGAAGCAAAAAATAAAAATAAAACACCATTAAATTATTAGTTGCAAAGCTGAGGTAAACTTGAACTTGCATACGTTTAACAGAATCACAAAATCATAGAATAGTTTGGGTTGGAAGGGACCTTTAAAGATCATCTAGTCCAATAGATAATGGGCTAGAATAGTGGACTAGAAAGTCTTGTTGTATCAATATACATTACATAAGCATGATTTATTCAGCCTCAGAGATGCTGCTAATACATGTGTGCAGAACAGAGAGACAAGTACAAGCACTTAAGGCTGTATTTCACTAAAACTGTAAATCTGTTGTAGAAAACCAAGATTCAAACCACTTCAAGAAAAAAAAATTTAAGCTGAAAATCAACTTCCAGTTACGTAGAAACTATGCTGAAGATCCCAAAACTTTTGCTTACTGTTATAATAAGATAATCAAAAGTAGTTCATGCACATGGACACAAAAAGACCTAAGGGACCTAAGATCCAACTGGCCCTGTTATATTATTTTCCAGCATCCAGGTCAAACATGCTCTCCCACGTACCTCCATCTCTTGCTGTGCCACTTCACAGGCTGCTCCCAGGCCCACTGCTAACGGAGTGGGCACAGTCCCAGATCGCAGACCTCTCTCCTGGCCTCCCCCACTCTGCAGGGGTTCTAGTCTCACACGCGGTCGACGGCGAACATAGATGGCACCAACCCCTTGAAAACAAGGAAAGCAGTTGGATTTGTGCACTATATATCCACAGTTCTGAAATTATGAACAGGGACTCCAAGATTTGGAAACATTTCTTGTTTCCACAGCAAACACATATTTGGACACCTCACTGGAGAAAAATGTAGTGAATGCATACAGAAGCACAGTATTTTCTAGAAAATGGTGTTTGTTCCCACCATTCACGTTCCTCCTCAGTCAGACTCCCAGAGCTTCAGACATGGAAGAAGCTCAGTTTCTCCCAGTATGCTACAGCCACCTAAAGACTTGGTACTTCCCTCACTTTTGACAATTCCTGTGAAGCTGAAGTTAATCCATTTGCACTGAAGGTTTTCTGTGTGGATTATCTCATTCATTGTGGTGCCTGTACTGACTTCCAACTCTATGAAAACTCCAGAACTCCTTTCCCTGGATTAGCAGGCCAGCAACAATCCCAGGAGTCCTCTCCCTTTCTTCTCATCAGGAACAACTCATCATAGAATCATAGAAGAGAATCACGGAATATCCTGAGTTGGAAGGGACCCACAAGGATCATCGAGTCCATCTCCTGGCTCCACATAGGACCACCCAAAAATCAGACCATATGTCTGAGAGCGTTGTCCAAATGCTTCTTGATCTCCAGCAGGCTCAGTGCTGTGACCACTGCCCTGGGGAGCCTGTTCCAGTGCCCGACCACCCTCTTAGTGAAGAACCTTTTCCTAACACCCAGCCTGAACGTCCCCTGTCACAGCTCCATGCCGTTCCCTCGGGTCCTGTCGCTGTCACCAGACAGCAGAGCTCAGCGCCTGCCCCTGCGCTCTCCTCCTGAGGAAGCTGCAGGCCGCCATGAGGCCTCCCCTCAGCCTCCTCTTCTCTGGGCTGAGCAAACCAAGCGACCTCAGCCACTCCTCAAACATCTTCCCCTCCAGACCCTTCACCATCTTTGTAGCCCTCCTTTGGAGGCTCTCTAAGAGGTTGATGTCCTTCTCTTGCAGTGCCCTGAACTGCACACAGTACTCAAGGTGAGGCCGCACCAGCGCAGAGCAGAGCAGGACAATCCCTTCCCTTGACCAGCTAGCGATGCCATGCTTGATGCACCCCAGGGTACAGTTGGCCCTTTTGGCTGCCAGGGCATGCTGTTGACTCACGTTCAACTTATCCACCAGAACCCCCAGATCCCTTTCTGCGGGGCCGCTTTCCAGCCTCTCGTCCCCCAGTCTGTACATTTATCAGCGGCACTGACCTCCACTGGGCAGATTGGATGCGCCAGTTTTTACAGCCACCTAATTTCACCCTCCAGTCTCCTCACCTAGAAATTCAGTTTCCATGTCTTCATGTGCCTCAGCACATCTAACCAGTGACTGTCACCACAGGAAGAATGGTTGCAACTTCGGGTCATAGGAAGTGTGAAAATTTGTGTCTGTCACCTGCCCAAAGTTAGTGTTCGAAAACATAATGCTTGTGCAGAGATGCATCTTCAGCTCTCAGGAGAGCTCACACAGAGAAAGAAAATATATTGAAAAAATAATCCATCATTTTGCCTTTTATTTCTGAATAGCACACAGAATACAGCAAAGTTGATTTCTGTCTTTCTACATCCAGTGTTAGAAACTAAATGGACTGCGACAGTGATAATAGCTAAACTTTTACTATTCGTGAGTCAGCTACAAAACCCATAGCTGGATTTTAAACCCCATTCTGCAGAGAAGACGCACAAAGGGTGATGGGTGGGAAGAAGCCATTGGGAATAGAAGAAGACCAAAATCACTAAGAATTTAAACTTTCCACTTAACCTTTTGATTCCCATGTTGCAAGTTACACTTGGATCTAAACTTAGCCCTACAGCACTGTGATTTCAGTTCAACCATTGCAGTATCAAAGTTGCTTCACACCGCGCAGATGACTCCTGTCTTCCTTCAGCAAAGCCACCTCACAACCCACAAGCACTGAAGATCCACCTACCACAGCTGTCACCCTGACAGTACTGCCTGAACTACTCCACACTCCACTACCAGTTCTGGAACAATTTTCTACAGTTTAAGTAACGGCAACAGTCGCTATGACAGACAGGCTTAACTTTATACCTTGTGTAGTTATCTTAAGGCAGGCACGAAAACTACAATTTTTTAGAAAAGCACTTCAATAAATACCTTTGGGTCCATAAATTTTATGGCCACTGATGCTCATTAGATCAATTTTCATGTTGTTGACATCCATAGGAATTTTACCAATTGCTTGTGCAGCATCTGTGTGGAAGAAAACCTTACGTGCACGGCAGATCTCACCTATAATAAAAACACAAAAGCAAGAAAAAAAAACACTTTATCTCATCTAATTGTTGTGATGCCAATGATTCCAACAATGAATTTAAAGCATCAGTTTACAGCAGGGACTAATTCTGAGATGACAAAGGAAGAAATGTGTATTTCACATCTCTTTTACAGTATAGTCAAGTACCTAAAGCTGTGCAGGAGCTATTCTGGTTAATGCCTAGCTGGGTGCAGTTTTAGGTAGGTCAGCAGGTAAGACTACGGTGAATTTTTTTAGTTGAGAAGTTAAAAGGTCTTCCACTGCTAAGACGTGGGATTGTTTCCAAACCCACACCTACCAAGACACAGCCCTGTTTAAAGTATAAATGGCCAAACAGGACAACCAAGTTTCCCCACAGCAGACGACTCCACAGCTGGACAAAATTAGAATTTTCTTATCGATTCTTTTTCTTCTCAACATCAGTCCAGTACAAGCTACCCTTACTTTCACGCTTATTCTTGCCAAGTGTTTTTATGCCATTTGCTCTATTTTCCAAGTATTTTACAACACTCAGCTCCAAAACCATCCTCAGAACACATGCTGATTACTCACATCTGAACTGACTCAAGCCTGTTATCAACATTTTTTGCATCCAGAGCTAAAATACACTAAGGGACAAAATGATGTAACGTCCATTGGCAGTGAACTTAGATATTCTTTATTCTTGTCATCAAAAAAGTCGCAACTCATCTTCCACAGAATCAATACTTTGCACGGATGCATCCCAGACTTCTCTGCACAACAGACTTGGCATTATCTTGCCAATGTGGACAGAAGTTGCCCTCCTGTGGTCCAGTAAGAACAGCATTGCTACTGTTAGTAAGAGGCCACAGCCTTCATGCTAGCAGGGCCTCAGGCTAACTCTGCAAGGCCCCAGTCCTGGCCTACTCAACTTGTTATCAACGTGTTATGAGAACACTGGCATTTGAACGTGGGACAACAGTAATGGCCTTGAGAGCATAGGCACACGATGAAAATAGAGGTTCTCAGAGCTATAAGCAACTCACCGATGATCAATTACTTGTCAATAATGAAGAAATATAACCTTGAAGACTGGGAAAATACTGCCTTGAGCACAATAAAGGGTGGAAAAAAAAAAAAGGCAGCAGCTAAGCAAGAGGAAAGACAGCTGTACAACAGGGTAAGATGCCTGCCACAGCCTGGGAAAACAACGCCTTCCAGAATCATGCAGGCAGACACTAAAGCCTAAAAACTGCTTACAAACTCAAATATCTTATAAAAGGAGATCCTGAATATGGGGCAGGGAGGATGTTTTGGGGTCACTGTCACAGAAACTGTTATCACACAATCACAGTGGGATCCTGGGAGCTGCATGGGGGCCACCTGCTCACCCTGCCCTGCCCCAAAGACCCTGCTTCTCCAGCTCTCCCAGACTGCTCTGAGGCTCTGTCCCTCCATCTGCCTGCTCGCAGCCTGGCTCAGCCTCTCCCTGCCTCCTGTTCCAGAAATCTGGCTGTTCCATGGTCTTTTGACCTGTAAGCCTGCTCAGGACTGTACATGGCAGGTCTGGAGAGTGGGAGCGGGGCGCCTAAGTGTGGTGCTTGTTCCCACCTCCCCCCAAATTCTGCACATTTCTCCTAACAGCTCAAGTGCCAAATAAAGCATTATTGCACCTAAACTCAATTTGGCAATGGAACAGATTGCCCAAAGAGGCTGTGGAGTCTCCATCCTTGGAGAAGTTCAACAGCCACCTGGACGTGGCGCTGGGCAACCTGCTCTAGGTGGCCCTGCTAGAGCAGGGCTGGCACCAGATGACCTCAGCGGTCCCTGCCAGCCTCAACCAATCTTGGATTCCGTGATTATTATCAGGCAATGGGTTATTCCAGGCAATGATTTTTTCTTCCATTACAATTCAGAATGAAACTAGAAACAACGCAGTCAACCTCTATTGCAGAGCTATAATCACTGCAATACTCACTAAGTACTGAATTTTGTACTTATTCCCCTTTTAAAATATTTATTTGGGACAACATATTATTTATTCCTTGACTATGTTACATCTAATATTTTACATCAGTGTGACTCTGTAGTACTTGGCTGTGAAAACATTAAGTAACATGAAGCGGAAGTGACACTAGCTAGCCTCTGGAAGCAAGCATCTACTTACCAATGTCATGAATTGGTTGCTTCACTCCTATTTCATTATTTACAGTCATTACAGAAACCAAACTTGTGTCTGGCTGGAATGCAGCTTCCAACTCCTGGTGAAACATTCAAGCAGACAGTAGTTGTGACTAAAAGCAGTAGCAAAAGATTCTTGAAGCACACATTCAATTTGCTAGCAAGTCTTAACCACCAGCCCCCTAACCAGCACACAATCAACAACCCCCTTGGGTTCTGGCAAACAGTCTCAGTGAGGACACTAATCCATGCGAACGTGGAATGCCTGCAGGAAGAAGAGAGTGATAAACTGCATTTCTGCATATCCTAACTGTGGTACGCACAGTGCCACCTGACATGATCGAGTCAGCAAAGGCTTTTGCTACATGTCTCATACATTCCATGAAGTATTTTTTTTTTAAAGAATTAAACACCCACAAGCCAGCTTAACCCACATCTAGACAAAGTGAGGCTGACTACAAAGGAATTGCACCATATACACAAAAGCATCACACAAAGGAGGAGTCTGCCAGCAAAGTTCTTAGAGAACGTAATTAACACTTCTGGGCCTGCCAGCCTGATCACTCCCCTCCACCACATACCCACAAACTCTCTCCAAGCCAGACGCCAGGCCTACAAATAAAACTGATGCTGTCTTGTATTACAGGACACAACTGATGAAATAAGCATACAGAACTTCTAAATCCCAGGACTGCTACCCTTATACCCAGACAGGTCAATTCATGGACAGGCCAGAAGGCAGGATTGCAATCATTGCGTTTGATGCCTTGAGTAGCTCTGGTCACGAAATTTCACCATTAACTCCTCTATCAAAGGCAGCTCCACGCCTTTGGGCTCCCTGGGCTCTCCAGAGGGTATGCGACAGCTCCACCTACATGGGCAGGACTGACAGCAGGTGGCATGGTGGGATGAGAGATGGACTCTGTGGTTGAGAAACGTTTAGAGCACCTGACAGAACAGAAAATCCTGCTCCAACCATCACAGATTTGACTGTGACTCTCCTTCTGTGGCGAGATATTTATCATCCTTTCCCTCTTTATTACTAAGGGGATACAAGGTCCTCTTCTCAGCACCAGTTTGAAGCAAAAAGTTCTTCTATTTTCACCATCTGTCAGTAAATAACCTACCTTCAAATCTATCAGCCCATTTTTTTGAACAGGCAGATACGTGACCCGAAAACCTTCTGCCTCCAAGGAACGGCAAGAATCCAACACACACTTGTGCTCTGTTTGCGTAGTAATGATGTGCTTATTTCTGGATTTATAGAATCTTGCAACACCCTGTAAACATAATACATGAACAAGAAATTTGCTGTTAGACTACTGAAGAGAGCAAGCTTTATATAAAATGCTTGAAAACAAGAAATTGCTATTTAAATATTATAAAGATAATGAAATCATGACTGTGAAAGCCACTGAGTTGTAATTCATACTAGATACTTCCACCAGCACTCATTTCACAAAAGCATCTCACTTCAAAAAAAAGTCTGTGAAAATGTTAATAGATATAAATTCTAGACACTGCTTATTAACAGAAGCGCTTTTCAGAAACTTGTTATGAAGCCATATATAATGAGAAGTCTGAACAACCACATACTCTAGATTTGAGGTTAAAACACATACTAGTCTTAGTGAAAAAAAATGTTTGTAATCAGCATCACCACTGTTTCATGATAAAGATTTTAATTGTGTAAGCAGAAGAACTGTACTTGGTGCACATAAAATAAGCAGACATTTTATCTCCATGTAAAATAAAATAGAATAAAAAAAAGCCACACCTTGAACTAATTTTGTTCAGACTTGATGAAAAGTCCTAACACATTTTAAATCAGCATCACAAAGGAAAACTAAACCCAAAGAATTTTAGGGAATCGTTAGGCCAGTGGTAGAACACTGAGGTGCTTTTCACTACAGAACAGCCCCCAACCCCAAGAAGAAACCAAAACATCGAGTATCATACTCTGTCCTCAAAACCATGTCCTGAGCACCACAACATCCCAGTATTTCCCTCCATCTATGTAGCAGAATACCACAAGCAGTAAATCCAGGAATGTAATTATTTGAATATTTGCTAACTAGGTCAACATACTAACATTTAAATTGTTGAAAAATGTGTACAGTTCTTAACAGTATAGTTTTAACACAGTAAATATCAGCATAAACCTTTTACCTTAATTGCCATATTATTTGATTCTGTAGCACCGCTGGTAAAGATAATCTCTCTTGAATCAGCTCCTATTAAATCTGCAACTTGCTGTTGAAAAACAAATGCAAATTTGATTTGCTACTATAAAATACAGTGAATTCACCGTACCAAAACACAGTCAAAATGTTTTCAAGAATACACTGTGGAACCTCAGAAGGACTGCAGCTAGCACCTAACAAAATTACGCTATAGATACAATAATCCGCATTAATACAAAATACATGAGAAGTTCATAATCATTATTTGCAGTGGTATTAAGCATTAGCCTGTCATAAAGGAACGTAAAAGTTAAGTACACAAAAAAACAGTACGTATTCCTTCCAAAATAAATAACAAAGACACATATCAAAGACTAGGAGAACGAGGAAATTAGCCTACCTACTGCAGCAGCACACTCGTGACCTCAGGAAACCCAAAATTCTGAGGCACCTTTGCCTAAAGTATTGCTTTGTGCCACTTCAGTTGTTCTAATATCATTACTCTTTCTTGCAATAAATCCGCCAAGGAATAGCTCAACACAGAGCAAATGCAGTTGCCAAATCCAGCCTGCAGACCCCTGACTCGCCCATACGGTTTTATCATTGCTGTTGATCGTCTTCTGGCGCTGGATGCCCTCGCCAGCAGGAAAACCACCGTGCCCGCGTGGAGCCGCGACTCACCCGCCTGGCTCTCTCCATGGCGGCCTCGCTCTCCCAGCCGTAGGCGTGGGTCCGCGAGTGCGGGTTGCCGTAGTACGCCGTCAGGTAGGGCAGCATGCTGTCCAGGACTCTGGGGTCCTGCGGGACACAAACCGCCCAGCTCAGGACCGAGGAGCAAATGCATTTGCTTCCCCTCTGCGCACACACCCTCCCTCCTGCCCCAGAAGCTGTCTCTGGCTTTATCTCAGGCCAGAGCTTGAAAACGTAAGGCTATTGCACGTTATATACAACACATCCTCCGGCAAACACAAGCACTTATGTTCCGCGCTCTCCCACGTAACCCTGATCTGCACCCAACGATCAGAGAAATACGAGAAGGAATTTCTTCACGGTGAGGGTGACGGAGCACTGGAGCAGGCTGCCCAGGGAGGTTGTGGAGTCTCCTTCTCTGGAGACATTCAAGACCCGCCTGGACGCGCTCCTGTGCGACCTGATCCAGGTGTTCCTGCTCTGGCAGGGGGATTGCACCAGGTGATCTTTCAAGGCCCCTTCCAGTCCCTAACGGGTTCTGAGCAGGAGCACAAGCTGTTAACGGGAAGCAGAAACATCCCCGGACCGCCGGGGTCCCCAGGCCGAGGAGCCGGCGGCCGCGGTGAGCCTTCAGGGCCGCTGGTTTTACCACCAACCACCGACAAAAAAAAAACAAAAACGCAGGGGGAGCGTGAAGCCC
>VXAA01007074.1:340-63925 GCA_013399115.1 Anseranas semipalmata
TTTGACAGCGCGGGCACCCGCGTCTCCAACGGGGACTGTGCCCTGGTGGGGGCTGGCGAGGAGCCGGGATCGGCTCCCCCTGGAAGCCCGGAGAGCGGCGGCAAGGAGAAAGGGTCCTGCACCGGTCAGCAACGAGAAGGCAAGCCCGGCATCCCCCGGAGGAGCAGCATAATTAAGGTAAGAGCGCTTGCTCCTCCCCAGTGGGTCTCGGCTCGGTCCCTGTGCCAGGCAGGGGGATGCAGGCGATAGGTTTGGCTCGCAGAGCCTTGGCTCTACATGAAAGGATATGCTGCTTTTTTTTTTTTTCTTTTTTTCCCCCTCTGGTGAGGGGAGTTGATTTTCCCTTTGTCAGAAGTGGACAGCAGTGAGAGGACGGCTTTATACGCTTGCACACTTGGCAGGGGGGCGTCATGTTTTGAGGCTTATTAAAACCAAAGGCTCCAACTCCTGGTGGAGGAGGCGAGAGAACCCGGCTGGCTTGTAAAAAGACAACATGGGCACCGGTGTGGCCATGGAAGGTACGGATTACACGCTACCCTTATTTTTTGGGATGCACCTGTGCAGAGCAATTTTGTGGCTCCATTGGCTTGTGTGTCTGACAGACACACAGCAGGTGATGAGAAATTCGGGATCTCATTGGACTGGGGGTGGGAGAAGGTAGAACAGGGAGCTCTTTTCTTGTTAACAGTGACAGCTCATTTAACAGTAGACTGTGTTGTACTTCACCTGTAGAAACAATCTTTATTTATACTTAGCTCTGCATATTCTGAATGCTAACATCGCTGCTTGAAAAGTGGGAGGAACATCAGTGGCAGGATGTAGATTAGTGGGAGAAGGAATGGGAGGGTTATTTATACAACTATTTATACAAATACAGTTCTCTTGTCTTAAACCCTTGGTTGCTGCGAGGTGACGCTTTGTCCTGGGTTAGCTTTCCCAACTCCAGTGAAAAGATGGAGAGAACATACAGAAATGACTCCATTTGTGTAACCACTGTACTAACCATAAAACAAAGCACAGCTCTGAGTGCTTAAGAATTGAGTTTAATCCAGATCAGCTAGATCAAAATCAAGCTAGATTTGTTGTCTTCTTAAATATTTATATGCTCCCAAAGTCAGCGTACGAAGTTCTGTTAGCTGGATAATAGAAAGACGTGTGGAAATTCAAGACTGGTGGTGTATCTCAACTTGTGTCAGTGTCTCCTGGACCTTGCTTTAAAAACCAAGGGGAGAGCAAGGGCAGTCAAGCAGTGGAACAGAGTTGACAGCCTGCACCCACCCTTCCTGTTCAAGCCGTGATGCTGGGTGTGTACGTTTATGTGTGTGTTAAAGAAATTATAACAATAGAAAAGAGGCAACTGAACTCGGTGTTGGAATAACCTAATATGTACTGGATTTGCCAGTGATTTTCTACAAGTCTCTTAATTCCTAACACTGTTTTTTGCCTTCTGTGGTAGCCCAAGAAAGGTAATACGTTGCTTGCAGTATGCAACGTGCCATCATACTTCTTTGTGGTTTATGATCTGATTATACAGCAGCCTTCTGCCTCTTTGGGGACCAAACGAGGATACAGTACATAGGGATGTGATATACTAAAATCAAGAAGCATGAGATAAGGGAATCTGTTTTGGATTACATTTCATGAATACCTAAGTCAAGGTTCTTCGGTTCTGCAGAAATGGCAGCACTCTGGGATGTAAAATTATTCAACTTTCTGGTATTATTACTGATGAATACCATTTTGCAAATGTGAACAGTAATCTGTTTAGCTGCCAAGAACTGATTAATACAACTTTGTGTTGTTGTTTGAATAATTATGGGTGGAAAAATCTGACAGCACTGCATTTAAGGCTATGTGGTCCATATTTATTTTAGGTATGACTGTTTTAATGCTTCTGGGAAAAATTACTTGTCTTCAAATATGCTGAATACTCTTCTGTCTGCTTGCTTCAGCAGTTCAGAGGTAGTTTGAATCACGTTGCGTAGGTACCTAGTTTTCAATATGAAACCTTTTGGAAAATCTGGCATGAGTGGTAAACCTTAACACGGTTCTTGTCTCCTTTTGCAGAGCAGAAGTGTGTAAAGCAGAGCGGAAAAAGTAACGTGATCTATTTTTCAGAACTGTTCTTGCAGTTTTAGTAACTTACCTGAATGATGTAAAATTGCTCTTAAAGAATGGAGTAACCTCAGGAAACCGGTCTGTGCCATGCAGATACAGTTCTCATACTTCCATGCAAAGCACAAAATTATGTTAGTTGATCTTTAAAATGCAAGTTTATGGGATATCTAATGCTTTAAATGTTTAGCCTGCCAATTACTGTGCAGGCTTTGGAGTCACAAGCAGAAAATTGGTATTTGAATAGTAGTTCCAGTTGAGATTAAACTCTTCTGAAGTGCATGTTTGCGCACAAAAATCAGCCCATAGGAATATTTTATTCTGTTTTTAGTCTGTGCTTCTGTTGGTTGTCCATTTTCAGGACTCTTCTCAGAGTAGTTCCTGCCTTTTTTCCCCCTTTCTTATTTGCTTTTGCATTTGCTACCTTTTTTCCTTTTTTTTTTTTTTTTTGTTTGCAGCCTCTGTTCTTTTTCTTTTTTTACTGGTCCCATATTTTTTCTTTTTATTTGTTTTGTGCACCTGTATCATTTGGGGTTTTATTTCTTGGTTGGGACAAGAGGATTTACTCTTCAAGGTTGAAGAGTCATCTAGGATGATGACAGGTGGTAGGATCACTATTACTAGGAAAACTAACTCTGATGTGTAAGCTCTGTTTAGGCTGAAAGTGTTAAAGATTGTACCCTTCGCTTTTAACAGTTTTTATGGGATAGCCTATTTCATTGCTTACCTTTGCTGAACCAAACCTGAGTGTTAGGGGGTACATATCCGCGTTTATAGAGACTTCCATTTTCTATTTGTTAACCTCCATATTTATGAGATTCTGATTTTTTCAGAGGTGATAGTGATGACACATGGTATGTTCATGGGCCTTAGGCTCTTCAGATAGCTAATTTGTGAACTAATTTACATACCAGATATTTGTACCTAATTTTTTTTTTGGTAGGTGTTGTGCTTTTCCATAATACTTTCCTTGGGGCAACTAGCTATGGTTTCCTATAATGTAGTTTTCCTACAGTAGTTCCTATCATCTTCTATAAAATTAATTTACAGTGAGTCCAGCTTACAGTTCCAGGTGAACATAAGCATTGTGTGAACTTCTTCTCTTAGCTGCTCGGACAGTTGGCAGTGGGCTTGCTTTATTTCTTGTGAGGTTCTTTCTCATCTCTCTTAAAAACAGTTTGAGATGGTAAGACTTTGAGGGAATTTAAGAAGGCAAATGACTTGTGGTGTGTATGTTTCGTCAGAGCTCCTTGCTTCCAGAGACCTCCAGTCCCTGGACAGTAAACGCTTACGGAACCTCACAGCTTGTCAGAACTGTAGGTCTAGACAGAAAGAGATCCAGCAGTATAAATGAATGACTGTATTAGGAGAGGTGTTAAAGTGCTAAAATGAGAAGAGAGACTGCACTTATCTGGGAAGACAACAGCAAGAAATAAATGGAGAAAAGTGGCCTGGAGTTCTGTGAGCAGTAGTGTTCCTATAAATATGTGTCTGGAAGCAAAGTCCAGTTTGCGTTTTTTTTTTTTTTCATACAGTAATACTGATCTCAGTGTCAATAATTTCTTGGCTGATAACTTAAACAAATTTGTGTCTCCCTTTTCTTCCTGGGTGTAAGTTTAAGCTTTCGTTTCTCAGAGTCACGCACTTGTTGGTCATTGGCAATTCTTTAAGTTCCAAAGTCTGTGAGAAGGGAGGAATCAAATTCAGCAGGCAGATATTCCAGGGTATAATTTGCAACAGAGCTTTGCTTTTGAAATGGAACTTTCTTATGTCTGTGTCATTATACATTTAGGGAGTCTTGCAGCATATGCATCAGGATCTTCTTTTTTTATTAAGATGCCAGCATACATCTTTATCTCATTGTCTTCTGTGATCTCTAGTTGATACTGTATATCTGTTTGTATCAGGTGTACAAAATACGAAATATGGAGAATGTTATGCAGTATTTTCCACCACTGTGATTATTTTAAAGGCTTTAATAAATCTCTTTCTTTGTATTCACAGTAAACTGTAAAGCAGTGCTTTCACTAGTAGATCTGGGTTCTCTGCAGTCCTAAATTACCTTAGCCAAAGTCTTAGCAGAGATCCAGGAATAGATCATACACATTCAGTTTCCACCTAAAAGGATATAAAGGAGTTAGGTTGCTGGAATCAGTTTAAAGTATATGAAATTACATGATTTTCAGCCATCTTTCATATTGGAAAAGAAACCTATATATAGTGATGCTGTTGATACATATATGCATGTGTGCCCCAGTAACTTTTCAACGTGCTGGACATTTTCAAGTAAACTTCAAGTAAACAGGCTTGAAGGTGCTAAGGCTCCTCAAGTACAAAGAAAATAATCATATAGAGAAAAGAGGGGGAAAACTATTACGTACTTTCTTGCTCCACACCCTTACCCCTTGGAAACAAAAACCTACAGTATGAGCTTTATGCTTCCTAGTTCCAGAAGATCTGTGTGAAACAAAGACATTATGAACGTCCCAGCAATGGAAGATAATTTGCTCAGCGCACACGTGTTCGTTGGCACTACAACTGATGCCACAAAAAAAGCTCATCATTAGCAAACAAGTCTGCGGTAGTTCAGCTACTCCTGCATCTTACCCTGGGCGGGCTTTCAATTAGACAATGGAAGTGTAGATTTTCTGAGGAGCTGTTCCTGGATTTGGTTGGTTGTTTTTTTTCTTAGATTCTTCTTGTTGATTTATTGTAGAGCTATGATTGCATCTCTTTGGTTTGTCAGATAGCGTGAGAGATGTGAGTGGCTACCTGCAGCTTCACAAACCCTGGAGCTTTCTTTTAGGGATTACTTTCTCTTTGATTTGTGGCACTCTTGCCTAGACTATACAAGGTTACAAGCACCTTTCGCTATACATGTTTCTTCTGCTTCATCTTTTACTACTTACTCTATCATGGTTTCCTAATTTTTTAAAATGCAATCTGTATTTTAAAACAATACTGTTATGGTAGCTCTTCCTAAATCATTTTGTTTCTGTGATACAAAAGCTGTATACCTTAGATATTTGGATATAGTATCACATATATATACATTAGACACACACATATATATATTTTAGGCATTTACTACTTGTTAGCAATGAGACTGGGCTGGGATGTGTGTTATGGCACAGCCACTGAGCAGGTATGTTGTGCACTGAATTTGGTATATATTTTTATTTGCCTTAGTACCTTTTCTAGACTGCAGTAATCAAAATTTTGCTTGGATAAAGATAACTATTAAGAAAAAAAAGAAGCAAAGGTTTTTATAGAAATAGATACGCAAACTGATGCACAAGGATATTCACTGATTCAACTGATGTTCAGCATGTAATCTAGTTAGTTTACCTACTATAGCCAGTGAAGAGAAAACATTTTTTCCAAAAAATGACTTGGAGTTGGAGCTTAATTTGGATAAATCTAGCTTCTCTGACTTCTCTTCTGGAAGAGCTTATCTGTCTATTTCTGTTGACTGTGTAAAAAGCTTGGCTACTGTGAATAATAGCAACTCCTTCGCACCCTCCGCCCCCAAATCCTTAGAATATCCATAAAATATGTTCAGTCTGTTAAGTGAAAAATCAATTAATGGAATTTAAAAATAATTATGAATACCTTATGAGATTTTTTTATGCCTGTTACTGGGCTTGATCAAAGATAGGACTATTAGTTTAGACTTTGTTAAGACTAGGAATTAGAGCAGTGGTTTCCTACCCATGGCTCACGGATAATGGCTTGCTCACATGATTTGCTTGCATTCATGGAAGATTAAAAAACTAAAACTGAGGCTGACAGTCCGAATTAATTGCACAGTTTCCCAGCCTTTGCTGGTCCATGGGTGATATTGGTATAGGTCTTTATATTTTATCACTAACTCTATAAAAAGTCCCTTAAATAAAATTTGCTGATTCTCTATCTTTAAGGGACAAATTAACTTAAAACAGATACTGTCACATTGTGTATTGATTGTAAAATAATTACCTTTGAACACCAGTTTGGGATTGTGCTCAAAATTCAGAAATCTAAATATAAATAGACAAGCGGTAGACTTTAGGGAAGAAAGATACATAGTAATTCGTTTAACATAAATGGAGAAGAGGAAAATATGCTAAAAAGCAGCAGCATGTGTGTATTAAAGAATCTTTAAAAATAGGGCTGGAACAGACCTCAAGACATCAGTCTGCTGTGGTCTACTGCTTTGTTACAGGATCAGCTGTTTACCAACTTCAGTATGATGCTCTTTGTCTCTTAATCACCTTCAGTTTGTGATCCTTCTGTGCAGATCAATTATTGCTTTTTGTATGTGGGCAAAAACAACAATCTGCACAGAGTTTCAAAGCTTGTACTTGTCCTGTTGACTGCATTCTAATAATTTTTGATCACATCTTATATTTGTCAGGTTCTTTCTGATTTTAACTTACCTTCTAACATGGATGCAACTCTTCCATCTTCACGTGAACAGCCAGATTTGAGTATGCTCCGGTTTCCATCTTAAAATGCCATCTGATATTTTTTTCTTTAAATGATAGTGGTTAAACTAAAAATCAGTTATTTTTGCTCTTTGCTGCCTGTAGACCGGGCAATATGATGTTGCAGAATCTAGTTCAGAAATATAATTTATGAGAAATTACTCTTTACTTTTAAATATATTAAATTAATAGGCAGTAAGCATGAATTTATGAATATACTTACTAGATTGCAGGACGGGGATAAAAAAGGCTGCTTTGGAAGGGGCTGATTTGCTCGTCTTTAAGGAGAGCCACTAGAAGTGTCATCTTTCCCTGCTTCTCAGTTGTGCTTATGAAGACTATCATTGCTGCTTTACAGTCAATTTTCACATCTGGCATGCCTTTTAAATATGGGACAGCACCACCGCTGTACTTATTTCTCCCTGTTTTAGGAGATTACGTGTGGAGCAATCCTTTGGATGGCTGTTGCCCATCTTCTTGATTGCAGTACCTCTCTGATTTCTACCTAGCTGGTTACTTTCCAAGAACTGTTGGTGTAGGCCTGTTTGTCCCTTGCATTTGACGGGGGGCATGGCTGAGTTCACCTGCTCCTTCCCTCCTAGACCCTGACCTCACAAAACATCAGTGTTCAAGACAGTGACGAGCACGACACAGCATGTCACTGGAAACTGGCTGTGCTGAGGACCACAGTGCTGTGACTGGTGCAGCCTTGGGAAAGTTAAATAGATGGGATTCCTTTCTGCCTCTCCTGGCTCTCTGGGGGTTTCTTTTGATGTTGTTTCACCCTTTAGAATAAGTAATAAAATATCCCTGAGTACAACAAGTTATATACTGTGTTCAGGGATCTCTTCATATACCAAATGTTCATATTCAGGAAATTGTAGTACATAGTTCATAAGCACAGGCAGACAGGAAGTGCCTTTAAATAAACAAACAAACAAAAACCTTTTCAGTTTTTTTTTCAGTGTCTGAGAGTTTTATAAAATCAAAAATACAAAATAAGAATTCTTTAAGCCAGATTTCCAAATTGACTGTAAAAATACTTACTTTCATAAAAGCAATGTACTTGTGGGTTTTATTTTGGTATATGAAAAATGTACCTTACAAATATATAGCAGATAATTGATATTATGCATATGAGTGTTACAACTGTCCTCATACCTTTGCTAAAATTGATGAATATGGTTTGATATTTCCTCTAAATTCTAAGATAATCAGTATTGCAGAAGAAAACAAACTGCTGGTGTTTTGTTAGAAAGCACTTCCACAGAATTTTCAAGTTCTTTTTATGGTTGAACTTCTGTGACTACTACTTCTTTTTCTTTCCCTTCTATTTTATTTTCATTTTTTTGTTCTTCTTACCAGCATTATTATTTTGTCTTCACTAAAAAAGGCATAACATCATAAGGTTCCATGGGTGCTTTGATGTGTTAGCATCCATGTACATGAACATATCCCCATCCTTTACCACCCTTTTTAGTGTAGGATGGGAGAGAAAAAATGACTGTGAAACTCTGCAGCAGCAGAATGGTCTACATGGTTTTAGTTTTGTGAAGCACCTTTTAATGGTGGAAAATCCCAGATGCTTTATATATTTCATTGCCTACTTCCCGATGACAGAAGTATTTGACATTGTCTGTCAACAGTTTAATGTAACCACAATCCTTAAAATAAAGTGTGAATGTCTGTTTATTTAAATAAAAGATAGTATCCAATTTCATTTCTTGATTCTCGATCTTAGTATTATTAAAGTGTACGTTTAAAAAAGGACAGGAATACAACTCTTTGTCAAAGCTTTGTTTAGATTGTTTTCTTCCTACAAGTTATTGTCGGTGTTTTTAGTATAGGCAGTTGTTTATTGAGTTATTGAGGTAAATCCTGTAAATGGTACAGGAACAATTGTTTAGAAAAAAGGCAAGACAGCAACTTTAATTTTTATATTCTCTACCATACTTTTTCCTTTAGTAAATTAGAAGCAGGATTAATGTCTTTCATGCACATTATGTAGAAAAAGTTAGTTTTCGAGTTGCTGAAATAATACTTACAGTCATTGCAATATTTATGTATTTACAAGTACATACATTATTGCTACATAAGGCAGGAGAAACTAAGTAATAACTGGAAATAAATTGCTTCAGGAAACTATTTGAATCAACTGAAATGTATTCTGTCATTTACAGAGAACGGTCTCTAAATCTTTTTTTTTTTTTTTGTAAAATATGCTGATAGAATATTGTTTCAAAAACATTTACAGTCTGAATCTAAGAGTTAAAGACTAATATTTATGTGAAAACAGAGAATGTATTTAGTTGTGGCACGTTACTACCACACAGTGGAGAAAGCTAGAGCAGACATAAGGAGTTCTGAGTCCAGATAGTGTTACGTTTTTCTTGGTTTTGAAGAACCCCCAGAAGCGTTTTATGGCTGTTGGACGTACTTCATTTGTTAGAGTCCAGCTCTCCCCAGTCCCAGCAGATGCAGCAATGCATCGCACAACTGTTGTTTGAGGATGCTGGTTTTCACCTTTGTTTGTTCCACAGCTTAACTCACACGTACCTTGTGCCTGCTGCTCGCTCCTTCTTCCGTGAGCGGCCAACCTGAATAAAAGCTAGTCTGAGAGCGGTGGCATAGTATGAGGGCACTGAGTTCTTTGGGCTGCGCGCGTTTTGTTTCAGTGTTTTGTGGATTTAGAAATCAGACTGTGGAAGAACCCATAGCATTACTCTTCCACTGTCCTGCTTGGCCTGGTTCCAGCTGGTGTCACCCTGTCCTCCCATCTTTTTGTTGCTTCCCTTCCTTTGGTCTCTCCCCATCCTCACACAGCTTCGCTTTTCTGCTTCAGCAGCAGGGACCGTGGACTGGCCCTGCTCCGGAGCTCCTTCCATTCCCAGCAACGTGCTAGAAGAGAGCAGAGCTCCCTGCGTGGTGTCTGCAACAGAGCAATAGTTTGTGTCTGTGGATCCCCAAAACGGAGTCTGGTGCAAGGCTGTCGACCTTCACAGTGGCTTGATGTCCCACAGGGCTGCGGCCCAAACTTGCAGTCAAGGCTGACTGCACAGCAGAGGCTAGATGCATCTGTTCCCAGTACTCGTCACACTCTCCGCAAGTTGCCAGCCCTTGTGAATTTAGGAAGGGCTGCCCTGGGTCAGACCAAAAGTCCACATGGCTCATTAGCCTGCCTCCAGCAGTGACCCCTGTGACACAGAAGAATAGGAAAAGCATCCCTTCCTGACGTCTGCTCCCAGCCGTAATTGTATGGCTCCAGTAATTTGGAGCTGAAGACGTCTTTGTGTTTAATAATCCATATGCTTTTTTCCCCCGTTAATTGTCAAAGAGCAGTTTGACTTTTGGAAGCTTTTCACTACTGTAACATCCCATGGCAGTTCCTGAACTTAACAATGTGCTGTGAGAAGAAGCACCTTTTTGCCAGATTTTACCTGGCACCTACTTACTTGTTCACTTGATATCCCCTGGTTCTCATGTTAAATAGAAAACAATTGTTTTGTGCTCTCTTTCTCCATTCCACACATGAGTTGAAAGGTGTTTGTCATACTTGCTCCGTCATCTTTTTTTTCCAGGCTAAAGAATCTTGCTGTACTTAGTTGTTCCCCCTCTGTAAGTTTCTCTGAGCTTGCTTCATCCCGGTGCTCTCTTATTTATTTTTGCCTTCCATTTTATTAAGTTTTTGCAGTGGGAGGCTAAAATGGTATTCAAAAAATTTGTGCCAGACAAACGTGTAAATCCACCATAGCATAATGAAGGCTTGGCAATATTGTGATACTAAATTGCACTCTAATATATTTTTAGTGTTGTCATCATCATAGGTTTAAATGGTACCACTGCCACTAACTGGCAATGGGAGAGTGCTGTTAAAGCCTTTTACTAAATATTTAAAACTTTCCCTTTGAAGAACTGTATAAGGCTGTCTGTGCTGGTGATGATGCTTGTTGTGTTGGAAGTGGCTGGCATTAACATCTTTGCATGAGACTGAAGGTCTGTTAGAAATCTTTTAACATGTTATAAAGTCTTTTTATGGTGCTGGTGACACAAAACATTGGTGATTAGTACATCTAGCTTCTAGCTACGGTTGAGTACACTTGCTTGCATATTAACAGAATAAAATAGCACGCACATTGCATAAAGCTGAAAAATAACAGTACTAATAAAAGTGCTTTTATTTTATAATCTGTTAAATATTAAAGAAAGAGGAAGGACTTTGTTTTTATAAATGTGGTCCTAGATTTTTTCATTTTAAGGTTCTTGTCCAACACTCATGTAATGGATTATTTTACCCAATCTTTTATCCTTTAACTTTTTTAATATGTGAGGGTCTTCCAGGATGCTTGTGTTAGAGTCCAGAAGAGCCAAAAGGCATGTCTAGTCTTTAGGAAACTCGCTCAAGGTATAACAATGAGCTCAGACAGCTTCCTGAAAACAGGAGAGCATCTAATGTTTCCTGTCAGAATTCAGCTGAGGATTATAAAGGTGCTAAGTGGTTGTGGTAAGCAGTAAAAGGTAAAAATAACTAGAATTTTTTGCGTCCCAGAAGATTGATACAACAGCATTATCTCAGAAGGAAATCCCAACATGTCGTCACTTGAGCTGCTGAAAATAGAAATGGTGCAAGATGTCTGCTAGAGTGCTGTCCCTAGTCCTTGTTAGGGGTGTCTAGGAGTATCTTTTGTTTTATTTCTTTATTTCCTTTGGGGTTGCTTTATTTTCTTTTTCCCTTCGTCAGAACTTTCTGGCTGCTGAGAGAGGGAGTAACCTCTGTTAGCCTGTTCCTTCTCCGTCAGACTGCTGTGTTGAGGCAGCAGAAGACACCTTTGTTATTGTCATTCCTGAATCCTCATGCTTTTTTGTCCACTTTGTGACAAAGTCCGGTGCCTGACTGATAATGTTTCTGAGCAGCACTGTCAGCAGCGTTATCTTTATGTAATTCTTTAGTTTCGAAGCTTCAGATAATTCTACTACTTGTTTTAAAATGTCTGATTACATGCTAGTTTTCGTCTGTTTGAAAGTGATACACACTCGGTTGAATAACAGGAATAGAACGTGACATGGATTTACATTGTTTTACATGTGGAAGATAATATTTCATAAATATTGAACTTAGCCTCCCCAAAGTAGTTTAAAGGTCCCTGTCTTGCCAGAATAAAATTTACCTTTCTTGTCTTGGTGATTGCTAATGAATTTTTATATTTATGCTAATAAAAAAGTCATTAATAGCTCATCTGTATGCTTTCAGTGTGGACAGCTGCAACAAATAGATTCTTTTTCTTCTACATCTAATCCCAAATTCAACTGTGCCCTTAGTGGGTTTATAAAATTTACTATAATCATTTAGGGGGAGAACAGGGGGCAGATGAAGAGCCTTTTTTAAAGGCTCTTAAAACAGGCCTGCGGTTAAAGGCCTGGCCTCTAAAAATGGATTTGCAAGATTAACCACTTGCTGCAGATCTAAGAACCTTGAATTATTATTATTATTTTTTATGAGGTTACAATGTTTAGATTTATAGTACAGTCTGCAAACAATCCCTGCATGTATTGGAAATACTCTGAAATGAATAATTAATTACAGAACTTATTTCAGAACTTGCTTTGTTTCTGGTGAATTTAGTAAAATTACATTATGGAATACCATCAACTAAATGCATCTTTCACAGAGAAAACATACCACCTTGTGATTTAGCATGGTGCCTAATTGTCCGCCACGGAATAAGTTTTGCATATTTATTCAATAGGTGCTCAGAGTACTTCACTAAGTGGTACTTGAGGCTGAGATGATACGGAAGTAAGAATTTTCTGATGCATTCTGTTACAATACAGTGTAGCTGTTTAAAGTTTAAAAAGTTTTTATGTAAAACAAATACAAGTAAAATTATTTTGTATATAAAACAGAAATGCAGAGCTACATTATTTTTATTTCTGTTTGGCTCAGAACCTTACCCCTCTTCCCTGTACCACAACATTTTGCAAGAGTCAAAATTAGTCATAGTGAAGACGACTCTTTTTTCTTAAAGTGAAATAAGTAATTTGGGAATACAGCTTGCGTTTTTGAAGGTCAAGAGGGTTAGAGTCAGCAGCCTCAAAGTAAATGTATGTATTGTATGCCTTTCTTACCAAGGTTCACAAAATTTTATTACTTCTTGTAGCTACCTAAAAGATGTAATTGATGTTTAAAATGTTTTTTATGTACGTAATGTTATGTTAAGGGTACTCAAAATTGGTTTAATATTCCTGTACAACAAACTGAAACTTTCCTTGGCATTACAAAAAAATGTGTAATTGCATGCTTTTCTATGTGCATATTACTTTAAAATATTTATAATATATTTGTTTATTCTAGAAATCCACACCTCATAACCCTTCCTTATCTTAAACTTCTCGTCTGCACCACTTACAGTGGTTGATGGGAATAAGTCATGGGTTTCTACTGCATACTTCTGTTTTCTGCTTTGATCATAACCCAGGTGGGCTCTTTGGTTTGTTTACCTCTTTATTGCAGGAATTTTCAAAAACATATTAGAGTGAACTCTTAGGTCTATTGATTTCAAAATCTTACGTAATTCTTCACAATGCAATTTTATGGAGCTTCCTCTTTTCAGTTGTCTCGAAGACATCACTAAGAGACCTTTGGAGGTCCTTGTACAAGGTTCTTGCTCACAGAGAATGGAAACAACATTGGTCTTGCACTGATAAGCTGATGATGCAGTTTAAAGCCCTTCATAACCTTTGCTATCCTTGAACTTTGGTTGTATTTGGGACAAAACCAATATTATTGAATATTGTTGTCCATAAAGTTGACTTTCAGTAAACCCTCATGAAACATGTTTCAGCCTTATTCTTGTACTTTCTGGGACTTTATGGCTACATTTTCTTCTTTTGCTGATCCCTCAGTTGCTTTAGACAGCCTGTACTCTTTTGCTTACTTTCTCTGTCCTTTTTTTGGGTTGACTGTAGTGAAACTGTTTGAGATAAAGTATGCGAAGTACATGTTTTGCATTCCTGTTATGTTTACTCACAGCACTGTCTAACCTTATCATTCAAAAATCACAAGTCAAGTCCACAAAATTTTAAAAATTCACAAGACACGAAAGTTAATTAATTTGACTTCAAGCCATTCTGCACATGCACCATATTTTGAAGTTCTTGGCATAGGAATGTATGAATACAGACAAAATCCAAGTTAATGTGGAGATTCTCAGATATAAGAATCCAGAAGGGCTTTAAGAAAACATCAAGTATCATGAGATTTACCATAATATTTGGAAAAGCATGTGATTATTATACAGACATCTATTATGTCAGGCAGAAAACATTAGATAATGGAATATAATATTGATAATCCACCTTAGTGTTTATCAAGTTACATACTTGGTATTATTTCCTTTTTTCCTTATTTCATTTTTGTTTTATTAGCAAGATTAGCAAGGTGCTAATATATGTTTTACGTAGTTTAAACTTGTCCTATTAGCACGGATTTAATGAATTTTGGAATTAATTGTCTAGTGTTTAGTTATGTTTAGGAAAAATGTTAACTGCTCTTTAAATTGATCCTATATTTTATTTAATCTATTTGTTTCAGCAACTTGAGAGCAATTACTGTTTATTTCTGAGTTGTGTTAGAACAGAGGCCCTGCAGGCTTTGCCTACATAATGTAGTGATAACGGGAATCAGAAGCTCAAAACTTGTATTTGGCTATTTATGAAAATTTCTCTGGAGGAAAAGAAATTAGGATAAACAGTTCTACAGATTAGAACCAGTTACAGAAGTCTGAGGACCTAAAGTATATCAGTTAAAAAAAAGTTCCAATAGCTGAAAATTCTTAAAATGCTGTTCCTGACAGACAAAACTTGAGAAAAAAAGAGTGAGGCCTCAATTCAAAGGTCTTAATTTGTTATAGTAGGAGGGGAAAAAATAGTTCTGTATTAGTACAGGCCAACAACTTGGCAGGAACTTAGATCTGAGTCCAAGGTTTCTGAAAACAGAGGCTTGAGAATGTTAACAGATTTCAGTGCTGGTCATGAAGGGGAAATGCAATAATTTCACAGACAGCTGAGGTCAAAATCATAGTCACATTGTTTAAAGGAGTTACTTGAAAAATAAGTAATTACATGCAATAACAAACAGCAGGGGATGGTTGGGGTGTTGGTGTTGCATATGTTCTTGTTGCTAAGTAGTAGGGCAGAAAAAAATAAAGGATTTTTGGTGGTTGGTAAGGATGTGTTGTAGGCCTAGGATAATGCGATGGAATGAGGCAAAAGATTTTTGAGTCCTTTACCTACAACTTTGGCAGCCCATAAATGATTTCAGCGTGGTGCAGCGTTGTTGAAAGCTACACTTACTAGTACTTTGTGGTGTCTTCGTTCATTTGTTTGTTACTCCTGTGATGCCAGTTAATTTCTTTCTGGTAAGTGTCTTGAGAGATCCTGTTGAGAGAGGCAGTTGTTGAGTGGCACAAAAACCCTCTGTAGTTTGTCAAATCATCTTCTCTTAATGTTACAGTGTATGAAATTTATGTGACATTTCCTACATCTCCTTCTGGAAATAACAGTTCTTTTTCTTAGTTTAAAAGATTTATTTTTTAATGTGGTCAGAGTAAAATACTGTTTCCAATTTAATTTATTTTGTTTCTACCCTACTTTCAATGAAATTCATGACCGTCCCAGGGAGAAAGACCCATTTTCTCTCCAGTATTCCACTGCGAAAGCAAACGGGACTGCTATTCTTACACCTGCTGCACTGATGAAAGGGAGAGAGGAAACACATCAGAGAAAATGAAACGTGGGCTTCTGTCTTAAATTGCAGTACTGCTCAGGAGTAAGAAATGTTCTCATCCGTCTACATATTATGTTGATTATACAGGAGGATTCTGTTCACTATGTCTGTGGTCATTCTGTACGTTACCCTAGCTGCAATTCTGTGAGGCAGAAATTGTGCTGCTTGAAACTTCCTCATTTCCATCCCTGCGTTTTTGTAGCTTGCCAATCGTGTTAGTTGTTTTAAATCAGCAATGAAAAGCCATTTCTCCCTGCCTCTGGGAAATCATCATTTTACTGCAATTTGTTACTGTAAAACATGGCATGAAATGTACTAGAACTGTGGGAAACTTTGAATCAAAACTTACTGGGTATGTTGTTATCTCATTCCACATTTAACATTTTATTTCAACGTTCACCATAACTGGTTGGTAGAAGGTGACGCCTACTAGGATTTTGTAACCCTGTTTCATTTGCATGTAAGAATTTTTTAAAAAAACATCATTTAAATCTGGTATTAAGCTATAACTTTAACCATGAATACTAGGAAAATTTAGAAATTCATGGGCATCTTTTCTCCAGCTCTTCTACCACCAAGTTATTTTGAGATTTCTTAGTAAAGGTATCTGTTATGTTCAAGTTTTCACATTAATACGTTTCCTTCAGTTGCAAAGCTCGTTAGGGATGAGAAACCTGTTTGCACTTTATAATGTTCTGAAAGGTCTTGAGTTATAGCATAGACAAACAAGGTCTCAGAAATCAGTGTCAGGGACAGAACAGTAATCAAGGAAATGTTTGTTAAAAAATACTTCTGAAAGTAATCTGGTAGATTTTCAAACAGAAGGGAATAAGCACTTGATACAAAAAGCTGTCTTTTAAGGTAGCATCATGTAACTACTTCACATTTTACCTTTTTTTCCTTTTATTTGTGTGGGTGAGACTGTAAGGAGCCTTTTCTTTTCTGATCTGTCTGCTTGAGTTCTAATAGTTGACCTGTGTTGGTAGCTAAGAACAAAAAAAGAATAATGTAATTTTATTTTTCTCTCTACTGTGTGCATACCTCACTTTCTTTTGTATGTATTTCTTGTTCTTGTGACATGTGTGTACATTGTGTATCACTTCATGGTTCTGTTTTTGGAACCTTTTATTTTAAAAGGTAGTACCATAAAGTTTTTGTCATTTTCTTGGGCCAGACTTGCAAGCTTGTTCTACTTAGTGCAATGGGCAGGATTAATTGCATAGACTACTTTTACTTTGGTGGATATATGTATTTTTTGTTCCTTATTTCACTTTTGAATTTACATTTTGGTGTCACATTTCCTGTCCTATAAAGTAGATATGTATCATGTATAACTTAAAAGGTTTCTTGAGATCTTGGAATCAGATTTTTAACATAACAGCTATCCAGTCTACGTGGAAAGAATTGAAATCTTTTATTAATAATATGCTGTGTCCCTCAGCCTATTTTTCCTCGGTATGTGAAAGTATCTTGGCCACACCTGGGATTTCAGTGCATAGGGATGTTGTGATGTATGTTGATAGAGTCACTTTATCTAATTTAACTGGAAGCCACCTTTCACCTGTGGCAGGACTCTTTTCCACACTGCTAAAAGCCTATTCTGACCTCGTGAACTTGTGTGCTGGTAATAATTTCACACTGACAGCCTTCCTTCCACTGCATTTCTGAAACATGTCACATCGACATCCTCATTTGAAGTTTGGCATTCCAGTTTCTCCATCTTGTTTGTCTGCGTTGTTTAAATGTCTGTCAGGTGTTTTTATCCTCATTCACTATTTAAGCGTAGTCATTTTCTGTTGTCTTCTGTAGACTTTTATTTGAGTATACGGTGTTACTACAGTTTCTCTCACAAAGGATTCATCATCTTAAACTGTGTGCTGTTCAGTCCGTAACAGCTTTTCTCAGCTATTAAAATGCAAAAGGTCACAGAAAAGAATTGAATTAAGTTGCTGACACTGTTTCTTTTTAGTTTAGATGAAGCCTTCTTCCAGTACGTGCTCACTCTGCTTCTAGTTTTGGCAAATGTGCTTGGAATTCTTCTTCCCAGAATTAGCCTCTCTAGGGAGATATGAGCTTTATGTTCTGTTATTTATTCTCCTTCCCTTCCATTCACCTCTTTTACCCAGACAAAAAAGAAAGCTCTTCTTATTTCTGAAAATGATTGGAATGATTTGATGACTTCTGCGTGTGGGAGAGAGGAAGATTATTTTCTTCCTTCCTGATGCCTTTTTCTCTTTTCAAGGAGCTCAAGCTGGCCTTTTATTAGCAGAAATTGCTTGCTGGCTGAATCCATTAATAAAGTTCTTGCATTAAACTTAGATACCTGTGGCTGTCTTGTGGTGGGTACTTGAATTGTTCCTTCATGCTCAGCAGGGTGGGGAATATGGTGTGTGTGTGAGAGATGAAAATGAACAGGTAACTGTTCAGTGATTGTCGATGGTGTTTAGAAATATTCTGATGGGAATTGATAAAATCCAGTTGATCCAGAGGGTCATTAGCAGGTCATTCTGAATCATTTGGAGCTGGAGAATATTCTGCAGAAGTAAATATGACAGTTTTCTGTGTTCAGCCCTGAAAGCTGAGGTCACAAGAGAGGATTTCTTCCACAATGCCTGCTTAGGATTCAAACTGTATTGCTGCCATGTTTTTATTACTGATTGAGAGAAAGTAAGATATAAACTATTTGTATTATTTCCATGACTTTTTTTTTTCTTGATTATAGAACAAAGGTAGAACACAGAATTAAATGTGAACCCCAAAAAACATAAGGAAGGTGGCCTTGTAAGTCTGGTTGCTTGGAATGGCACAGTCTCTGCCTGGAGGATTCACCGAAATTGTTGTTTTGTTTTCAAGTGAGAATTCATTTGTTACTTTTGATACAAGTTGGAGGCTTTTGAACTCTGGGTCTCTGTCAGGACCTTTGGAAGACATGTCCTTTTCTCCCAAAGGAAATACGGAGAGCGATTAGTTCCTTAGAAGATTGTTGGACGCATATTTTCTGGCTGCAGTACTAGAAGCCACAGATAATTTGGAAGCAGAGTCTAGAAAAAACAATCTGGACTGTGACTGCTTAGACAAAACAATGGCAGTTTCTGGTATACTGAGAAAAAAATTGGGAACACTTTGGCAACACATCTGTTGAACAACGTGGTAAAAAGACTAATTTAGGAATCTAAAATTCTTTATGCTACTTACAGAAATATATACAGGTTTAGTACCAAAGTAATGAGAATACAACCCCAGAAAAAATTGAATTGGTAAGATTTGTTAGTCAGAAATCTGCCCATTTTATCGCTTCCTCTGCAGCATTTTTCTTGGCTATTTTTTCTGCATACTTTTATAGGTCTTTACATACATCAAGGATAGTGGTATTAGTCCCAGGAAGGTGCTAGTGATGATCCTTTTGCCTGAAAACGGCTGGAAAGGATCTTGAAGGTACCACGTGTAGCGGGTTGGCCCTGGCCAGCAGCTGAGCGCCCACACAGCTGCTTGCTTCCCTCCTTCCCTCCTTCCCCCAGCCCCTGCCCAGCAAGGGGAGGGAATAAGAACGAGAAAAGCAAGAAAACTCATGGGCTGAGATAAGGACATTTTAATAAGTGGAGGAAAGAGGAAAAAAAAGGAAGTGATGCATAAGAAGTCACTCATCGCTTCCCACAAGCACAGCGATGCCCAGCCAGTCTCTGAGGAACAGCCACCTTGGAAGGTGAAGCCCCCCATCGCTGAGTGTGATGCTGTACGGTACGGGGCATCCCTTTGGGCAGTCGGGGTCAGCTGTCCAGGCTGATTCCCCTCCCCGTTTCTAGGCCACCCCTAGCCTCCTGGCCAGGGTGGGGACAGAATGAGAAGAGCCTTGACACCGTGCAAGCGCTGTTCAGCAGCAGCCAAAACATTGCCGTGTTATCAGTGCTGTTCTAGCCTCGAGTCCAAAACAGCACCATACAGGCTGCTTTGAGGAAAGTGAACTCCATCCCAGCCAGACCACGATAGTCCCGTGTCCCATAGTGGGGTCATTTGAGTAATACACTTCTGCCCCCAAAATACATGCCTTACCTTGCATGTGTGGTTTAGGGTTTCTCTGTACATGTATTTTGGTTTGGTACTCTGATGTCTTTTAAAGAAAGCACTTCTTGTGGTTTGGTGATGATGAATGCTGCAAACAGGATAGATTTATGATCAGAAAACTTGCATAGAGCTAGTACGGCTTTGAAGAGAGGTTGCCTTTAAATACTTAACAGCTCTATTTAGTATTTAATTTTTTAAGTGTTTCAGTCCATTCAAAGGTAAAGATTACATATATTAATTCAAAATTTTGTCTCAATCTGTGGTAGGGATTGAATTGCAAAGCTGGTGCAGCATGCAGGCCATCAAGACTCGCTTTTCAACTGCTCTGTCTTCCTCCAAATTTCCCTGGCTACCGCTAATACCACTTTCTCTCCCTTCTGCAATCATACATGCCTCTTCTCTTCATTTTGCCGGTTGAGTGTGGAGAGATGTTAATACCAAAGCTTAAGGCTATCATGTATTTTCTGGCCTGCCAAGACAAAAGACAGACGATGGTCATTTGGAAAAGGGTGATAATTCACTCCTTTCAGTGATGGAGCACCAAAATCTTCATGAGTTTTCTGGTACAAAGTTTAATTTTAATAACAGGGAGAGACTTTGATCAATTCTCATTTTCATCTCATAATCTTCCCAGTGCATCAAACTTCTTTATGATTTCAGTAATTGTATGTCAGTTTTTAGGAACAATCTAGTACGTGTGTGTCAAAAAGTCTGATAAGATGCTAATATTTTAGTAACATTTGAAAGCAATTAATTACTCCTAAACTGTCAAAAGCTTGTCTTGAATTCAAAGAGAAAGTGTTGTGACTTGCGATCTATAGTACTTATGTATTTGGGAAAAAACTTTGTCTTTCACACAAAAACTGTCAAGAAGTGACCATAGTTGTTGTTTCATTGGTCAGACTGCTTTATTTCCTCTATTATACAGGTGAGTAGCTTAAGAGGAGTTAGTTTGAGAAATGGGTCCTAGTTTTGATATTGCCTGTTCTTCTTTTTCCATAGGTAGGTATTTAGAACAGGACCGTAAATCAACTGCTCTTGAAAACCCTTGTGTATTTTTGTTTCTATGGAATCTTGTTTTAGATGGTTGACTTAGTACAATTTCTAGGTAAAACTTAAAATCATTACCTTCGTATAAACAAAATCAAGATTTTTGATTGTCACAGTTGTTCCTCAATGTATGTGGGGTTTTAAAAAACTAAAATATTAAATGCTTGCAGAATATGTGAAGCTTGACATGAAGTATTTTCCTGTAACTAACTACTTTGGCACAAATAGGTGCAATTTTATACATGAATGGTTTTGAATTAAGTGAAAGATCACCAAGTGCTAAATTAGCATTAATTAAATTGGCATACGTGTATTACTGCTTTCTGTAGCCATGAAAAGATTTCCAGCTAAAGTCCACGTTGCTTGGTGTGTAAACATACATTTTTCGTTCTCTAATGTTTCTCTGAATATTTTACAAAACAACACAGTGCTAGTTTTACTTATTATTACAGAGCTCAATGTCTGAGTGTCTCAGGTTCTTCTTGTGGTTTTACAAGACACAAACAGAGGAACTAGAAAGAAAGCCCTTTTGCTGCAGAAGAACTTGCACATTGGTCTACTGTGAGTGTAGCAGCCTTGCATGCAGGGGCTGAACAGGCCAATGGGTCATCAGAAGGCTGGAGGAACAGCCGGGAAGGCAGCCGCAGATTGAGCTGTTACACATGGAAAAATACATTCCTGAGCTTGGCATCTGAGTTTGCCACTGCTAACAATATCCGTGAGCAGTCTACACTGAAACACATTAGGGAGAAAAGGTTAAAAAGAAGCACAGGATTAATACGACAGGCAGGAGGAGGCAGTGCCAAGATAGTGTTGGACTTATCCTCTGGCCAGCTATCTTTCTAGCTGCACTGCTGTAGAAGACGAAAGTGTCAGTGCAGACCACATTTCATTCACACCATATAGAAGTTGCAGAGAAGGGATTGCTGGGCAAATATACACTGCCAAACAGGTTTTGGTCAGCTGTTACTGAAGTGCCAAATAGTTGGGTGTTCTGTTAGTACATTTTTAGGGAAAACTTACCAGTCCTATTAAACCTGATAACTTCAAACAGGAATGACAAACTACTCTTGTTTTAAGATTTAGGAACAGAAGGGTACCAGAATTGTTAAAGCTGGAACAAGTATATTTTTGCTACAAAAAAATAAAATAGATCGAAGTGGGTATATTTTTCTTTTTTTTTTCTCTTGGCAGTATTACACTCCTTTGTTGCTATAATTTAACATATAAAACTTGCCAACGTTAAATAGAATGTGGGAAGAACATACCTGTTCTTAATTGGTGTCCATCTAGAAGTTGGGGAATGGTGGTGGGGAAAAAGATACTTTGCAGAACTTGTTTCTGCCAGACTGGTGCTTACGTCTGTTAGTATGTTCTCAGTCTTGCAAATATAAAATAGTTTATTTTTTAAAAATGTTTTAAAGTTTAAGAAAAAGATAATGTTTTATAGAAGAAGGTGGAAATGGAATGTGCAATGATGCAGAATGTTAAAGAGCCAATTGGATTTTTTTGTTTGAAATGAAGAGGCAAAACCATACCAATAACGCACTTTGTACTCACTGAAATAGAAGTAAGCAGCTGTTACATACCTCGTAGTTAAATACAATAGTGCAAGGGTCATCCCAGTAAAAGCAAAAAATTAATTTCCTGTGTTGTATTGGAGAATTTTTGCTTGTGCTGTTCTCAAATTAAGATGTGACCTGAAAGGTAGTGTTTGCTGATTCTAAGTAATGAGTTAAATGTCATGCTTTTTGCATTGCCTCTGCAGATGTGACTCTGCGTAGCTGCCTTCCGCTGTCCCTCTTGTTATACCTACCTGTGGATGGAAACTTATCTAGATTTTGTGGTCAACTGAACAGCATCACTTTCTTGATTTGAAGTCAGAAACAATAAGAAAGTTGCAGATGAGTTTCAGTATTTTGATTTCAAAGAAAATCGTGTGAGTAAAACCGTCTCTTTAAATTGCAGGAATGTGTAGTTTGAGGACACTTGAAATTAAAAATGTAACTTCTCCATTTTGTTTGAACTTTTATCAGATAGCTTGTAGCATTTGTCAGGACCAGTGTGTTAACAAAATGCAGTAAAATAATAGAAAAATCCCTCAAGCTTGAAGAGAAATATGTGATTTTTAATTTGCTTGGAGTAATTCATAAAAATAAGATACAAGAAATACACAAATAGAATGACCAATTTCAGAATCCTTTTGTAAAAAGATTTGTGCTCTTGCAGACAGTAGTAGGCCACAGCAGTGAAGTGACTGCCCTAATATTATCTATTCTTGGTCACAATAAAAATGTACCCCTGAAAGGAGTAAAAAAAAAAATTACAGCTGTTTTTATCTTCTGTAGTTGCAGAATTTCTCATCTAAGATGCACATCTTCAGAAGTACTGATTATTAATGAATACTCACTCCAAGGAGTAAGAGCTGAAGCAGTTCCACATTCCCATTTATAAATGTGTCTGAGCAGCACCATGCTAATGTTAGTGCATTTACCTCACAAGGGACTCGCGTGCTGGGAAAGTCCTATTATCTCTGTTCTGCGAAAATAGTTTCTAGAAATTGAATTTCATTCCACTGTTGGGTTGTTTTCCCAGTGAAAAGTGGCCCAAGGGTTAGTCTAGTTACCACGTGAAGCACTGCTGACAAGTCATCACTTCCTTCCTTTCTTCCCCGCCTTTCCTTGCATCAGGCTGCCTCTGCCTTCTCCTCCAGTTCCATGATCTTCCAGGTCAAGCAGAACTGCCTTCCCATCTTCATCAACGTGCACAAAATCCAGTCATCTGAGATACCTGCTTTCTACCTCTGAGTTACTCATCATCATTTTGCCTCTCTTAGAATCTTGCTTAATGTCTTAATTTCTTCTCTGAGGATCTTATTTAATTTCTTAATGGAAGTGAACTTACAAAATGAAAATGACTTTTGTCATCTTCATCACCAGTGCTGTTTGTTTTCCTCTGGTTGTCCTCGTCACAGTACTTGCTATGGTGATAAAATACCTTCTTGCTGCTCTCACTTCTCCATGCATCATTTTCCTTTTATTTTATTTATGACTTCCCTAGGTTTTACCACTCCCGGTGGAATACCCTCAAGGACTCTTGCCTCTAATTGCGAACACTAGCCTTACTCTCTCTGTGAAGTTCAATCTGTGTGCCCCGTTAGCAATGAGAGGGAGTATACTTCTACATGAATTGATACCAAAGGGTCTGGTAGCTCATTATACGATAAAATTCCTGATCTTGAATGACACATTTATGCCTATTTCTTGTTTAGCAGTTTATAGAATGCAAAACAAACCCTATGGACTCTTGTTTTATTTTTGGAAGCTCTGGGACTGGCAGTTTCTAATTGCTATGTTCAGGTGCCTCCCCTAAGTGGGAGTCTAGGCACTGTCACAACATGCACTTAATTGATATAGATTTGCATCCACTTCTCTTTAAACTTTGGAGGACAAAGATTATATTTCTTCCTTCTGCAGGCCTTTAGGAATTAGCGAAATGTGTGCAAACAGTTGTGATCTCTCACCCAAGAGCAGAATAAATTTGCAGAGATAATTCTGTAGTCAGTATGCTTGCAGTAACTGTTAGTATTTGCTTAGATTTTATAGCATGGCAGCTAGAAATGTGAGTATGTAACTAACAGAAATTAGTTAATTACAAAGCAGCAGCTTATATCAGTTGTAAATAATGGTAGGCACAGAATGCACCACTAACATAAGTGGCTTGGTTTTGTAGTATGTTTATGGAAGTATACTATCGAGGTTTTTTAATTTAGTGAAGCTTCAAAAATATTTATATTGGCCCAACTGGCATCTCAGTTTTCTCATGTCTTTTCAGTGTATATATAGTAACAAAATTGCAAGTAATATTTGAAGACAATCCTACTGTGTTAAACTATATAATGGATAAGGCATTGTTTTGAAAGCTACCCCTTCAATTCATATCAAGTATCCTGCCCGCCTCACTGGGGACCTTGTAAATGGAGAATTCTAGTGTTATGTATTAGTAGGTCTTAGTAATAAGGACATGAATTTGACAAGGTAATATACAATATAATGATAGGAAAATGGGTAGGAAATTGATTTTCAAGTTCCCAAGTCCAAATGAATGAATTTATATCAACGTTGCCTATTGTTATTAAGGTCTGTAATAGAAAACTTCCAATTAATACAGATACTTAAATATCTTCATTAAAAATTAGAACTTGCAAATCATTTTTGAACTGGTGTTAGCTTTTAAATATGTATCAGGATACGTCTAACCATTTACAGCATGTTGTGACAGATTGCATTCTGTTGCAACAATGAAATCCTGTCGGACTGGGTGGTCTGAGTGAATTTTTTGCAAATGTAAACATATTCCAAAAGATGAGTCTGCAATTTTTATGTTTCAAGAAATAAGATTCCTGTTAAACATGAAATGTTGATACTGATGTTGTTCTTGGTTGGTAAACTTTTATGACCTCTATTAGTCGTGTAAGAGTAGATGAAAATAAGGTTCCTTTTTGGCCTTACAGCTGAGGAAGTCCCAGAACTTGGAACTTGTTGCCAGAAGAGGTAATGATGACTGTTGACTTTGCCATATTCAGGAAGTAATTCGAAGTAACTTTTTTTCTAGATTTTCCGAACATGATGCCCTCATTTGTAAATTAATTTGAAAGGGAAGAAATAAATCTTACTTCTTGATAATTGGACAGTAAAATTGAGAGAGCATTTTACAATGTTGTGATGCAAGTTTTGGCTTCAGGTTTTATTTTTTAGAAGCATTGGAAAGGCACGGACACTTATGAGGGTTCTACACATTCCTGTGTGCAATGCAATAGATAGAAATTAACAGAAAACATGTAAAAGCTGTAGTCAATATAATGACTCTGTTACTACCTGACAAGAATCCAGTGTTTTGAGTCAGCTTTTTTTTTTTTTTTTTCCCTGACAAAGATTAAAGTCAGGAGTAATAATTCTTGATTATTTGTTAAGGGACTCATGCTGAATTGTTGTTGAAGTTGTTTGGAAACAAACCGGAACATGTAATTGGTTTAATATATCTCATTACCTATCAACAGTGATCCAGCCTCAGATGTACCATTTTCTGCCTTGAATAAATAGCACTAATTCTTAAATGTGTAGAGCTAATTTATTCTTCAGACCAAGTGAGGTCCTAAGCTTTTAGTGTTTTTATTCTTAGCTTACTACAGTTCTTTAAAACTCAAAATGTCCCCGTAGTAGCAGTAGTAAGACAAAACATGCCTTTAAAGCTGCATTTGTAAATTAGAAATTCTGATGTAAAATTACAATAGCATAAATTTTCAAATTAGCCCAATGTTTTCCAAAACTGCATTAACTTCTTGATAAAAAATACTCCAAAAATATGAGATGTAAGCAATTTCAGCACGGTAGCTTTCTGAGCTTTCTGTAATCCAGAGAAAATTCTGATATTCCATGATCAGTTCTACATCCCAAAGGGAAAAGGATATGCTTTATTTATAGGATGATACACCATGAAGATATTCTGGGGCTGATGAGAGATTTCTCATTACCATCTGCTGCAACTACTCAAGTTTCAGAGTGGATTAACTATGTATACCGAGACTGTAAGATCCTAAATCCAGCTGTAGGCTGTTTATCAGTAGTGGTAGGCTATGTAAAATCTTCTTGAGTAGAGTATCTGGGTTCTTGCCTACAGAAAAAGAATCTTGGCACCTGGAAGTCACAGTGTTAAAGAAACAGTTTCTCAGTCAAACCACGGATTTTTGTGGGAACTCATTAAATGCATCATTTCCATTTCGGAGAAGATGAAATTGGAAATTGAATCTCCTGGGTCTAAAGGTGAGACAATGGCCAAAACTGATTTGCAGGAGTTTGCCAAATCAGCAGCCACGGTTTTACTGGCTTAAAAAGCTGAAGATGAGGGAAGAACACCCGTTGTTTGAAAATCTAAATCTAAGACGTGATTCCATGCAAATTTTAAGTTTCTTGAACACTTGACTTCTGTGTATCTTTCTGGTTAGGAACACAAGGTGTTCCATGGGTAGTAGAAAAAATATGGCTTAGTTTTCTAAAGATACAATCATAACTGTAAAATTCTACTGCCTCTTTAAGAGGCAGCGGTATAGATAGCTATAGATATGCCAATTGGTTGATGACTTACGATGAACAGCTTAATTTTGCCCACTTTTTCTGGTGATAAATACTACTTTGAGTCTCCTGCTCACACCACCTTCTAGGGAAACTGCTGGAATAAAATTATGTTAACAGGTGTCTGTCCCGTTTTTCACATTTCATTGAGATAGGCTCATATATTTCAGAGTTATGGGTAGCGGCCTGTGGGAGGAAAAGCCAGACAACTAGGTGAACATTTGAAGTATTTGCATAATCCATGTTCTTAAAGAAAGTTAGTTAAAATACATAGACTTTTCTGTTTCTGAAGGAAGAAACAGTTACTTCAATAAGGATAAAAAAATACTTTTAGAAGAATGTCAAGACTTGATGTAACTTCTGTTGTGCTTCAGTTGTCAGTCTGACATAACTTCCCTGCTTGACTACTGTCATGCAGTCATCTATGGGACTTTGCTTTTTCTTTTGGGGAGACTTTTTACTGTTGGCATAAAAAAGTAGTGTAACTCTGGTACTAGAAGTTAGATAACCAGTTTCTAAACCATAATCCCAAATTGTAGCCTAACTGAAGTAGATTCTTGCATAGATACTGCCTTCCTGCAGTCTACTGTGTCCTTACTAAACTCCTTATGGCTGTTTATTCTATTAGTTGAACCCTATAGCCTGAAAAGGGAGCAGGCAAGCTTTTTAATCTATCCTTAAAACAGCTGCAAAAGGAAAGAGAATAAACTGTGCTTAAACTCTTTTTGGCCCAGTGCTTTTCCAAGCTAATTTTAGTAAACACATGTTTTGTAAAGGCTGTAAACTTAAAATACATGTTCTGAGAGCTGTCTTTTTTTTTTTTTTTACTTTTTATTGCAGTGGTTGATTAATTAATGTTTGTGGTACGATCAATGGCGTTATGAGTGGTAGTTAGAAGGCTCTTGTGGTTGAGGACTTGGCAAGTGCTTTTGAATGAAAAACACTAGCTAGTTTTTGCAAAATGGGTGGTAATCTTCTTGGCAAGCTAAAGTAGCATTAAGAGAGGAAGAAACATTTTTGCTGTTTACTAAAGAACTTTCTAACTTAATGTTATCACTGAATTAATACAGAAAAGATTGTTTTCACTCATTTCTGTCCTCTTAGTTGCCTAGGAGCAGTTGGTTTACAATATTGGAAAGTATAAGATGTCAGAATTTCGCAAATCAGACAGGACTGTGGTCAGGAAATGATTAATAATTTGGGGTTTTTACTTCATGATTATTGCTGTTAGGATGGATACTTCTTTACTAAAAAGATTTCGCGGAGTCTGGAAGGAAGAAAAAAGGAAGAAAAAACATGAAATAAAACTTGTACAATATTAAGGTAAATTCACTATAAAGTTGTATGAGGGAAGACCATGGAGACTGTGAAAAACAGGATCAGTTAAATATCTTCTGTAAATGACCAGAACAAGCTGAGTGTCATTTTAAGGCTGTTGATACAAATTTTGCTTAGTTGCACTGCATTGAAAATCCAGAGTACTTGGTCTTCACATTTGATTTGAAAGCAGATTAACAAGGGGAATCTGGATGCTGTTCTGCAGCTAGTAGTTAGAGAGTGGCTAAACAAAGGAGTAGTTTCTGTTGGTGGAATGAGAGACAGGGTGGAGTAGAAATGTCATCAACTTTGGAACCAAAAGTTCTTACTCAAAAATTGTTACTATAATTGTTACTGTAATAGTCTCTATAAATTCTTGTAAACTTTTTTTCACAGAGCTTACCTCTACAAAATGTTAAATGTATGCCTTTTGAGTGGCAACAATAAAAGTAATACAAATTGAAGTTAATGTTCAGCAAAAATGAGTTAAATGCAGGCAACCTTAGAAGGTTGCCTTTTGTTTCAAGACATATAAGGAAGTTCTAAAATAAACAGTGATGTAAACTATATAAAATGGAGTTGTAGAGCTCAGTGTTGTATTCATGGGTTCTGTAGATCAAAGCAATTCGTTTCTCACTAGACTGGTTAAGTGTGACAAGCTATGGGCCAAATGGAATGGGAAGCATTCAGTGTAATAAAGTATTGAAGTTGCTATTCTCTAGACATCTTTATAATTTTCTGTGGATAAGACAGCTTGCTTTTTTCCAAGAAAAATATATGCAATATTGTGGTGGGTCTTTGTGCTTAAAATAATCAGTGTATTTCTTTCATTCTTTTTCAATGGATTTTTTGCTATAGGTTTTATGAGACTTCTTCAGGGTGAGGGCTTGGGATGGAGAATTCCATGCAATTCATAATTTGTCAGTCTGAGAAAATCATAGATTTTTGGACTGCAGGTAAAATGTGTTACAATAAATAATAAAGAATGGAAGACATAATGACATGTTACTGAAGTACCTTTAGATCAGCTATTTTGGCTCTTAAGGGTTCAAAAACAAAAGTACATTGAAATGTGGGTATGTGTTTATGTGTGTGTGAATTATGTAAACATACAGAAGAATATATATTAACACTTCTTTTGTCACCTTAGGATTTCAAAAAGGTGTTACTATTCTTAAATACAACTTGGCAGGAGGTAGGGGTTACCATAGCTGCCTTCTGTGTGGGATATACTTACAGAGTTAAAAAACAATCATTTAAATGAGTTGGATATAAAAAAATGCTTATCGTGCTATTCTCAGTAGGTCTTTGATATGTGATGTTAGGGACATTACATTATTTGCTTGTCTTTGAGGGAGCACAGCAACCTGTAGTACTGCCAGCAAATCCACCCAGCTCTCCTCTCTCATTTCTGTGCTCTAAATAGCACCCGTGCTTTCTCCCAAAATACTTTATTCAGTCTGCAGTATGACTGAAAGCCAATACTTTGCGGGACAAACACTCAAATTTGTCTTCCTTTATTAGTGAAATACTTGAGATAAACTGCCAGCAAAAGAGATTATGCCTTCAAACTGCCCATAATCTACCAATCTGGGTAATTATTCTTACTAATTATAAAGCTCTGAAAAATCAGCTGGAACTATGTTTTGATTAAGTTTTGAAAGCCTGTTGCCCTGAAATCAGGGCAGTACTACATGTGACAAATTGTATGCAAAGTTTCTATTAATTTTTGATGCAATCATATTTGTGTCATTAATGCTAATGAGAACAAAGCACATAATATAGGAGGCATACCAGTAAGGACATTTGTCAGGATGCAGTGCTTCTTCTCAAATTGGAAACTACGTGAGACTAGAGGATGACTATTCTCTCCCCTTTCATTCTTTTGTGTTTGCATGTATGTACATTTACACTCCCAGAAGCCCCTACACTTTTTGTCTTCTCCCTCATACAGAATCATTACTGTTCCATTACACTTTCCTATTGTGTAAAACATGATGTGTTGTGCTTGAGAGTTACAGCTTGGTCCTGATGTAGAAGCAGGTCCTTTTCTCTTTCAGAAATCTGAGCCTCTATTAAAGTGTTTTGGACTCAAATAAGATGTGAATAAGAGATTATTTTAACATTGAAAATAAAAAGAAAGCCAGAGTGTTCTTTTTTTTTTTTAACTTTTAAAAAGCGTGTTACTTTTTTGAATGAGAGGGAAAACTTCAAGGGAGAAAAGTCTTCACTCTTTTTAGTATCATTTTTTTTTAATTTTAAATGTAAGACTTTGTTTTTAATACCAGATATCAGAGAGCGTAATGATCAGTTTTTCCTCTGCTACCACTGTGGTGAAGACGCATAATGTCAGCTATTTTGAAACTGGTTCCAGAGCTGTGCTTTTCTTCTGTCTGCAGAGCTGAACTCTGACAACTATGCCAAAACTCGTGCTGATGGTCTCAATGTGTTTTGTTGAACGTTTTTATAAATAAAAGAACTTGAGTGGATTTTTCTACTGAACTGATGGCATCTGCTACGAATGAACTTTTTCTTAATATTATAGGCTTGCTTGGCTAGTCTCCTTCCAAAACCAAAACATGATAAAGAGAATATATTGTTGTGTATAGCTGACTTAAATTCTTAGCAAAGGCTTATAAACTAGACTAAATATAAAGCTGTGATTTTTTGAGAGAATAGTGCAAATTAGTTTGAAACGTCAGAGTGGCTCTAGTAAAGTAAGCACATTAGTTCTGTGTGGCAGTGTGGCTTCCTGTGTAAGCACTAAAATATGTTTGATAACACACTGGTTTTTAGTGTTTTCTCCGAGTATGTATTCTTTTCTGTCATATAAAAGCAATTATCTGGTTTTTACAAAGCCAGCAGGAGACCGATCTTTTGTATGCGCTTCCTGTCTGGAATGCTCAGACAATGGAAAATACCTTTAATTTTTAACATTCTAGGATTCTAAAGTAAACCCTTAGGAGTTTTTTTTTAAGAGTTAAATGATAGCTGGAATGTGTTTCTTGTATAATATGTTTTCCTTTTAGTGGTTGTGAGACCCAGAAAGATCACACCTCCTTAATACCTGAAAAAAATCATAGCTGAAAGACAACGAGGTCTATGATAAACTAGTTGCCCTGATATGGGAATTTAATCCAAAGATTCCTACTTGTATTTGTAAAAGTTAATTATATTTGTATGATAAGACCATTTTTCTAGCCAAGTTTCCTGAGGAAATGAGTTATTGCATCTGCCTGCCACTAGCTGATTTCTACCAAAGAAGACTGAAGGGTGGAGGTCTCAGACACAGTTTAGTTTCTCTAAATTTCACGCACATTTACATCTGGGCGGAGAGAAGTGGCAGTGTTTATCCTTCGTTACAAGAGACCAGGGAAAGTGCAGTCACTGTCTGTATCTTTTGTGGGTGCCGTACTGAGCAGGCAGCAGGTCTGTGTTGGGTGGCCACTGGGCACGTGTGTGGCTCCCAGGGAGCCGCGGCCTGTGCTGTTGGCTGCCGGCAGGACGCGTGAGCAGGTGCACGAGGAAAGGAACGGGATTCGTGAGGTTAGCAGGAGTGTCGCCGGGGTTGGGAGGGAACCGCAAAAGGTGGGGGTACAGAGGGGAGGAATGTGCACGATTGGGAAGATCGGGGATACGATCGAAAACTAGACTTAGGGCAGTTTTGGAATCTGGAAATGTGAGAAGGCTTGGTGTCAGGCTGTGTTCAGACATGTCTGGGTCGAGAACGATTCTTCTCCTCGTCTTCCCCTTGGTCACTTTTGTTAACCGGGATTCTCTCTGAACCCTCCTTTTGGACTTCAGCTCTCATTGAGTGCTGCTGCAGTTCTGCTGCCTCTTGATACAGTGCAGTGGGTTGCATTCATACATAGCGCTGGCAATTTTAACACGAAATGAAGTCTTTTGAATCATCTTTCATTCTAACAGCTGACAGTGACCTCAGAGGTTGCCCTAGTAACTGGTGTCCCCAGAACCTTTCTCTTGCTTATGCTTTCTGTACGTGTGAGCACGCGGCAGTACTGGAGCTATCACGACAGCTCTGTGTGAGCGGTGAGTAACCTGCGCAGGGAGAGCTGAAGTTGCCAGCCAACGCGAATTAGTTTCTTTTGTATAAAAGAGAGTTGTATGCGTCCACGGCCTGTTCTCTACAACATCTTTCTGTGAAGTCAAAATTACTTGAAGGTGCCAAATAAGTAATGAATAGAGCTGGAATTGAGTATTCTGTCAAAAACCTTTGATGAAGTTTCTACCAAAGTTCAGTAGAGGAATGAAATAGAGGCAGTTGTTAAAGCCAAGTCACGTACTGTAGTTTGATTACAAAATAAAACACAGATACAAACCCAATTTTTTCTTTCTCAGTGTGGAAGTGTGTTGATGCTGGGGATGTTAAGTACTTAATGCCAGTCACCTATCATAAAAATATTAATGCAGCAGTAAATTATTACAGGCAGTGAATATTGGAGGCATAAAAAGACTTTCATGTGAGACAGACTAGAAATATCAAGTGTGCTAAGTTTATAGAGATGGTAAATAGACAAATAACAAGGAGGTCTACAGAAGGTTTGATAGAAGAACAGCAGATGTAAATGAGGCGCTAGTTCTTTTTCAATTTCTTTGGTACTGCTGTGCTTATTCTTACTGTGGTTTTTGATCAGCTGCAACAGTTCTGATTTTTCTGGGAAATACGCTTTACTTACATTTGCTTTGCAGGTCAAGTTTATGTAAATCTCATTTCAAAAGCAGGTATTAAAAGGGACTTTTGTACATTGTTTGTAGCTGTTTGTTTGTCCTCTGTATGTGTAAACATACCTAAAAAGTGGCCCAAAGTCTACACGTAAGTGCAATAAATAAAAATATGTAGTAATTTTGTTGATATTTAAAACTGGTTCTGTCACGGTGGTTTTAGTAGTAGTGTCGCCCAAACAGAAAAACAGGAATAAGGTAGCGTACATTTTGAAATTTTTATGTGGGTTGGCATAAAAAGACTAAAAAGACATCATGAGCATTCTCCCAAATTATGAACCATTATATGATGATGCCTTCTACTTTTACCATAATGACATAATGAATGAATCAAGTTCATTTAGTGAGAATTACATTTAAGTCATTAGAAGAATTGCTTCTGCCTCCATATGACATGAAAGGAGATGTAGAACAAGGTACTTTGATACTGTTGGTCTCTAGATAAAGAAGCCAAGAGGATATAATGTTTTAACTACGAGAGGCAAGTGATATGAAGAGTAGCCCTCGGTGGTGCTTTTATAACTGTTTCAGTAGAAATCAGTTACGTGATGGTGGAATGTTCCACTGAACAAGTCTCTCCATGTCTAAATTCTTCAGAATGCAAGTACATTATATAGTGGTCAAATTCATGATTAATAAAATCATTTCTTCCCCCATGGAAAATCCATATGGATTAGTATGGCCAGTTGAATGTTTGATAGTCTAGCAAAGTTTTGGTAAATATAACTTCTAATAAAGAATAATTAAGTCATTCTTCATTGTAAATATGTATTTACTTTCTTCCCCATCCTCTGAACCCTGAGCAGTAAGTGGACTGGTGTTGTTAGCACTTTGCATTTGTTTATCCAGTTTAGGGGAGGAATTAACTATATCAACACTGGCTTTTGGTTGGAAGATGTGTAGTATTGCCTACATCATAGAATGCTTATTCTCTCATAATTACCTTAGCTCCTGAAATGTTTTTTCTTTTGTTTTGTGGATATTCATGACCAGCTATAAACAGAAATTGTAGAAAGCAATCTAGTTTATTCCATGTAAGAAAAAGTTGGACTTATTTAATTCTTGACATGCAATGCATATTTAAAGTTAGTAGCTGTACAGCTTCAAAACATACGTCAGTGGAGTTTTCCTAGTAAATCAAGAATATAGACCGGTGTCATGAAGACTTCCTGATTCTCCTCTAATTTCAATAAAATAAGAAAAATCAGAAATACATACACCAGCAACATAATTATTGAATGGTGAATAATATAATTGAAAAAGAATATAATAAAATTTAAAAAAGGTGTAACAATGTTGTGTGTTTTATAATAAATTGAGGGTGGTCCATTCCTGAAGGAAATGTCATTCTTCAAAGGGAACTGTGAATGAATCAAATTCCTTAAACTAGTTTGTGGTCACAGAAGTTATTTATCTAAATACTGTCTTTAAATTAAAAAAAAAAAAAAATTACCAGGAGACTGTTATGACCATATCAAGCTAGAAGGCAAAGCAAGCTTCAGAAGGTCACAGATTCTATAAATACTAGCCTGCTGTGGCAACATACAAAGAAACCAAAGAAAAAAAAGCTATTAGAAATACTCATCTCTGTTGCTATGTGTTAGGTACCTGATTGGGAGGTAAAGAATACGTGATTGAACCCTTTGTCTTTTTTACTCCTGAATCTTATCTTTATATTCTCCATGTTATTTATCACTCTTTATTTGATGACAGCAAATGAGCCCATCCATTTTCCTTAGACTTTGGACAATGTGCAACATTTATAGTAAGTTAAACCAAATTAATGCCATACGGTGAGTTAGAGTCACAGTCTGAATTTGGAACATTTTTCTGAAACTTACTGAAATCTTCAGATGAGAATCATCCAACAAATTAACCATTGTTTACCCTTCAGCTTCAGCTGCTCAGTTTGTTTCTGGAACCAGCCAAGGACAGATGTGTGTGCAGTCTTGCCATTTGCATTAGTTCCCATCCACTTACTCATTTTTATGACTTCTCCAAACTGCAGGATTCACAGAGTTGTGAGAAGTCTGTCAGTTCTTCTTAAGGAGTCTTGTATTGCTAGTCTGTATGTTGTTCAGTTGTATCCATGACAAAAGGGTGTGTATGGCAGACTTGCTGTTCATAAAGTTATGTATATACCTAGAATCTGGTTTTGGATGTAGTAATTTACTTCAATCTCAAGCAGAATTACAGTCCTATTACTATATATTGTAGAACTGTAGGAAAGTTGCCTGTGTAAACATTTCTTCTTAGCTGCCAAAGTTTCACAAATCAGTGAATGATATACTTGCATATATCCATAAAATGTGTTTATTTTCTCTGTATATCATTTTTGCAATCTGGTGTATGGGAAGAAAACTAGTATGATAATTCTGTAGCTGTGGTATATTCACAACAGCATATTGAATAGCTAAATGCAGTAGAAAAATTTGAGTATGTTTTCATGTATTTTGAAATACAATATTGGTGTTATGATAATGCTCCAATAACAGTATCATGGCTGTTCATTAGCTAGGAACTAAACAGGGATTACAGTCCTGTAAGATTTCCCTGAGGCTGAAGATACTCGAAAATACTTCAGTGAAGGAAGTGATGATGATGTCAGAGCTTTCATCTTGAGGTGCCTGACCTCCAGCACATCCTTAAAGGAGTGACTGATTTTTGGCAGGAGTCAAGAAAATAGATCGCTTAAAGAGTTTTGATGGAAGCAACTGAAGGTTGAGCTCCAAAAATCAATAGGTGGTCCAGAAAGTTTGGGGCAATGTAATTACCATGGTTCATAATCTTTCTGAACATTTTTTTTTTTTTTTTAGTGCATTTTACTCTTGTCTAGTTTGTAGACCCGCAGAGTTATCCAGAAGTGTTATAACAGGAACAATGTCCAAGAACACTCTTGCTTTGAGTTACCTTTCATGTATCACTTAGAAATGATCCAGAGAAGCCCAGAAAACCACGGACCATAAGTGTTAAGTCTTGAAGGACATAGAAGATATTATCTTTTAGCTTTTTAGCTTTTTCAGAATGTTTATAATCACCGTTAATGAGCTAAACAGTAAACTGTGATATGTGTAGTATTGTTTGGAAGGATTTTCTGTACTGCTTCTACTGGTGCTTTCTCATTAACCAGTAGATAGACGATGTGTTCAAATGCTATCTTTTCTATGTATTTTATAGAGTTCGTAGAAAGATGTGTGAATCAACTGATTATTTTAGAGATGTATATACTTGTGTTTGTGATTTTGGTAGAATAAAATGCATTATGGATCTTGGTGTCCTGTAAAGGTCCTATGAAGATAAACAAATGTGTAATACTGTTTGTTAGTCTAAATATTACAGCCATAGTCAGCTGCTTCCTCAACATGTTTTCCTAAAAGTATGGCAGCAATTGATATTCTAGACAGAAAGGCAATTTTTCCACTACGAATTAGTGTAATAGAAGAGCAGTGTTTTTCCATTCCCCGTGCTGTATATACTGTCCTTCTGTATTTAAATTTTATTTATTTATTTTTTTTAATGTATGTGTTCCTGAGTATGATATATTCAGCTGCTTCATCTCTGAGGCTAATAATGGCTATTGGAGCAGGCTGTTACATAATAAGCAAAGGAGTTCCTAACAATGGATAAAGTAGCAATGGATAGTATTTTTGCTTTGTTTGTTCAGAACATATGAAACTACTAAATTGTACTAAAATTATCATAGGTAGCAACCAATATGAACCCTGTGCATGATGAATTTTCATTCCATTTATTTCACTGAGCAAAGCTCTTAAAATGGATTGTGTTTAAAATGAGCAAATAGAAAAAGTTCTAACTTGTGATAAAAATCATCAAGAGTATACACGTCACTACTCTGTTAACTCTTTATTTTTTTCTTGACAATCTTTTTGCTAGTTATGTCCTTTAAGGCACCTATCCACAAAATAAGAAAATGTTCATACTTTGCCCAGTGGGACCTTGGGGTTCTAGTAGACAAGAAGCTGACCAAGAGCTAGCAATGCACATTTATGGCAAAAAAGGTAAACAGTCTCCTGGGCTACATTAGGACGAGTGTTTCCAGCAGGCCAAGGGAGGTGATCCTTGCCCTCTACTCGGCACTTGTGAGGCCACATCTGGAGTGCTCAGTCTAGTTTGGGGTTCTCCAGTACAAGAAAGATACAGACTTATTGGAACAAGTGCTGCTTAGGGCCACAAAGGTGGTTAAGGGACTGGAGCATCTTTCATATGAGGAGACACTGAGATAGCTGGGGCTGTTAAGCCTGGAGAAGAAAAGGGCCAGGGGAGACCTTATCAACGTGTATAAATACCTGAAGATAGGGAATGAAGAAGACAGAGCCAGACTCTTCTCAGCAGTGCTCATTGACAGGACAAAGAGGCAGTGGACACAAGTTAAAACCCAGGAAATTCCAGAAGACACTGTACTGTGAGGGTGGTCAAACACTGGAAGAGGGTTGCCCAGGGAGGTTATGGCGTCTCCATCATCAGAGACAGGCAAAACCTGGCTGGACATGGTCCTTTGCCATGTGCTCTATGTGACCCTGTTTGAGCAGGGAGGTTTACTAAATGTCTCAACAGATTCCTTGTAACCTAAACAGTTCAGTGATTCTGTGTGTCAGGACAAGGCTCTCATGCTACGGAAGTTGAAGTTATATGTCAGTCAATGCTCAAAGGCTTTTTGTATGGATGCTATTGTCAGGAATGTGCTAACATTGACTTCAGTCTTCTGTTTTCTTTTCTGAATGTTCCCAGATGTACTTAGTTCCATCCAACCACTTTGATGTGATTTCATCTAACCAATGGTCACTGCTGCATCATTTTCCTGAGTCAAAGACAGTCAGTAGACTCAGAGCGTTAATGTCTTTTCTAATCTGTGTGCTATACCATGTTCTTTGGTTATCATTCATTAGCTTACAGTTGTAACGTCTGCATTGAAGACTGGTCTGCAAATACAGAACGGGTACCACTGAAGTTGTCCTATTAATTTATCAGTTACTAAGTGTTCTGGGTATATATGAGGAGGAAAATATGAAGGATTATTTGTCCATATATAATGAGTTCTCCAGTCACTTAAATTTTAACAGGTGTGTGCTGTTAAGTTTTATTAGCTATCAGGTAACAATAAATATGCTACTAAGCATCATGAGGTTATTTACTTGGGTGTGGGAAGTTAAGCAATCTATGTGATTGTTAATGGGAAAGGAAGTATTACCAATTAGCTAACAGAATTCTGGCCAGTTTATTGCACTGAAACTCATTATGAGTTAGAGACACACCTTACATGCAAAGCCAACAATTTGCCAGTCTATGTAAAATTTTATCAGTCTCATGACAGAATTATTAGTAGTCCGCTTAGGACAGTAAACACAGTTTCTAGCATCTACCCCTTTCTCTGATAATATGATCATACTTCCACTGCTTCTGTGGATGGATGCAGAAGTCAGTGGTTTCAGTTGGGGTTGAGGGCAAGTGTCAAGGTAAATTGTCAGCCTTTTGAGCCCGTCTTCAGGCAGAGTATGGTGCTATTGTTCTTTTCCTTCTCACTCTGGGATCTGCGTGGGATCATTTTTTTGTGTTTGTTAGCATGCTCAACATCTTACTCTTTCTTCATTGGTTCAAGTGTTCTACATGTCTTCATGTTTGTTCCATGTAGCCTTAAAAGTGCTCTTACCTGGTTTCCAAGGTTGCATTCCTTTGGTTAACTGACCATTGGTGAGTTGTTGAATGCTTTGGGTGTCCAGTGTCATCCTATGCATGTACTTCGAGAGCTACTGCTGTCATCCCATCTCTGTGCTCTATGCTGTGGTTTTATTCTGGGGTCACAGACTCTTTATTCTTCACAGGGTATCTACTTGATAATACTCTCTGTTCATTATAAAAATAAATAGTGTTATATCACACAATTGACCAAGATCTGAAACAAAGTAGGTAGTAGTCACCTGGTCATTAGATAACTGCTGTTAGAGCAGATAGGCCTGTCCAGGCAGGCCAAGACAAGTCCAGACAAAACTTTACTAGCCCTGAGGCTCTTGGTATTATTTCAGCACAAAGCCTGTGGCACTTAGTAGCAATGTCTGCAGAATACTTAAGTTAACCTCTTACTAAGCTGTGATTCCCCCCTAAGAAAATAAATAAATATAGATTTGGGTAGTCTTTACTGTGTCAACACAAAGAATTCTGTTCTGAAATCCGGTAGTGTAATTCAGGTGTTCCAATACAAGGTAGATGAAAGATCGTCTTCATAAAATGAAATTTCCTGACTCTCTTCTGTCCTTCCACCACTTGTCAGCTCCTGCTAAGGCCAGTGGGATGTATGGCTTTGTTTAGATGTAATTTACAGTAGTCTTGGTAGAAAAAGAGGATGAATAGTACATTGCTGGTTTTAAGCACTTCAGGCAATACATAAATTTCCAACACTGAAAGAAACACCTGTTTACCACAGTAGGAATTTTGACAGAGGCTAAGGTCTTTTCTGAAACCTTTTCTGTTCCCTCTTAAAATTACCAGTATCTTCTGTGGGAAGACTCAGGCCATGCTCAGATGAGATATGCCTCTTTGTGGTTTCTTGCCTAGAGGAGATAATGAATCTCAGTCTCTGTAGTAGCAGAAAGCTTTGTTTTTGAAGAGGCAGGTATTGTACATCTGCCCTTCTTGGAGCAGGGTTTGTGATAAATAAATGTGATACAGCCAGCTTTTGTTTTTCTTATGGAGCCCTCAGGAGTTCTTGGCAATGCTCTAACGTCTGCTGAGGTGTTCTGAACGACAAGCAGTAATGAAAGGTAGCTCAGCTATTTAGATTCAAGGGTTGTGTGTCCCTCTCCTTTAGGTGAAGACAGAATGAAAAAATCACAGAATCACAGAATGGCTGAGGTTGGAAGGGACCTCTGGAGATCACCTAGTGCAACCCCCCTGCCTAGGAGGATCACCTAGGACACGTTGCACAGGATTGCATCCAGGCAGGTTTTGAATATCTCCAGAGAAGGAGACTCCACAGCCTCTCTGGGCAACCTGTTCCAGTGCTCTGTCACCTTCACAGTACAGAAGTGCGTTCTCATATCCAGCCAGAACTCCCTGTGCTTCAGTTTGTGCCCGTTGCCTCTTGTCCTGTCGCTGGGCACCACTGGAAAGAGTCCGGCCCCATCCTCTTGACACCCTCCCTATGTTGATAAGATCCCCTCTCAATCTTCTCTTCTCCAAGCTAAACAGGAAGGGGAGAAATTGTTCTTTGGGCTCAAATTGTACTTGCATCTGGAAGATGGGACATTGTGGGAAACAGCAGGATTTTTTCTCTGCTTTGGAGTCAATTGCATCTGCCAGAATGTTAATGAAAGGTGGTCTCCAGTAGGGTTGTGTCTTGTTCGTTGACTTGGGGATCTGAGGAGGTCAGAACTCTTGACTTAAGCTTTTTTTATAATCATAATAGTATTGATTCTTTTTTCTTCCTGGCTTCTTGGTTTTGGAAAACTTGTGCAGTCTGGCCATCTTTAGATCTACTTTTTTATCAGATTTAGTTGAAGTTAAGAAATTCTAAAGTTAGAAGGAGGATACATAAAAAGACACACATAGATGATGTGATCCCTAGGATTATTTTCCTAGGAAACCATCTAAAACATAATATATGGTCATTGGTAGCCCTGGAAACAGACTGCTCCTATCTCAGTCACTTTTATCCTCATGAAACTTCCGCTGCCATGATTTCCTTCTTGTGAATCTGCAGCTTGCTTTTAAGAAGTTTTATATTGTAACTAAACGCCATTGTGAGAATGTTTAAATATTGTGGCAGGGAAAAGAGTAAAAGGATCTATGTAAACTAGAATATTTCTGCTGTATTTGTGTACAGACCATTTCAACAGAGGTTTCTGATGGCTGGGCTCCTTAACGTTCTGGAAATAATACTGTGCTGGATGGGACCTCCAGGAAATGAAGGGTATTTATAATAAATTGCTCAGAATGAATCCTTTACGATGTAATGCGTACAACTTTTCTTAAAAAACACTTAAGTAAATAATCCTCTGCAATAGGCTAGGACCAAATTGTTGTTGTTTTTTCCAAATTTGTAAAATGTGTGCACTTTTTTATTGTAAAGTTAGTTGTTTCCTGTTCCTACAAGATCAAACAGCTAAAATAAGGAAATGTATCTTAGGCTGTGGGAGGAAAAAAGTATTCCATCAAAGTTTTTTTTTTTTTTTTAAACCATGGTGGCCCTTGATATTATTGAAACCTTTGTCTTAAGCGTGGATGACAGCACTTTTGTATGTAATTCTGTATTTAATTTCTCAAAGTTATTGACGGTATGGAGAGAACTTCGGATGGATATACAAGAAACAAAACTGCAGTTACCAACAACTTCTAATAATCTATTTTTTTACTATTATTTTACTATAATTACTATTTTTACAAGTATTTCTTACTATTAATGTGCTTTTTTAAAAAAAATGATAATCATTTGTCTGCATTGTTTCTCCCTGTTCTCCCTTTGTTCCACAAATATTTGAAATGTTTTTAAACAGTTTTGCCCTAAAAGAATTCTATAATAGTATGGTGTTTAGTTCTCCAAAAAGATCTGTTCTAGAACTATGCTAAAGAGGAAGGAAAATGCTAGTAGCTAAATTGTCTTTGTTCCTGTTGACAGTTAAAGAATCAAACCTGGAATCTCTTACGTTCAGAAGTATTTTTTTCCAGACGTGCACGACAGCTTACATAATATGATGCTCTAGTGATAAGGATAGGACATTAGTACCCCTTTTTCTTAGATAAGCCATTAACATACTACATCTGGTGAAAGAATCTGTTTCTCAGTCAGTTCTTTGCTACCAACTAACAAAATATTTCTGTAAAAAAAAAAAGTTTCTGTTAAAACTCCATTTTGAAGACTCAAGGCAGAAAAGCCTAGTCAACAGAAATCTGTATTTTTTGTATGTGGTGGTGCTTTGTACAATGTCTAGTTCATAACGTAGCAGGTGGTTGCATTCCAGGAGTGGATAGTACATTGCCTGGGGTAATTTACGTCTGCAGTTCTCTATGTATTGTTCAAATATACTGAAGTGTACCTAGAATTGCCTGAAGCTGCTATGACTGTGAAAGTTTGTTCTTTTATTTTGGTTTTCTATCCCTTGTAATTGTGGTACAATTTAAAAATCCTTGAATATAGGGAAAAATGCATTTCAGTGTTGGAGTTCCTCTATATAAATTTAACTGCATTCAGTTTGGAGAATGGGCTGCGTACTACAGACTAGAGGCATAAGAGAGAGCCACAAAGATTGTTGTGGTATGTAAATAAGAAAAGTAAAATTGGACCATGTCATGCATCTGGATCTTATCATATCTAAGGAATATTTACCGTATCGAGTCAAGATGTACAGAAAAAAAAGAAGAACCAGTCCTTTGAAAAAAATTGCTAACGGGGTAATTTCTTTACATTACATGTCATATGGGCAGATACAGTTATCTGAATGTGCCATACATTTTAGACTAAGGAATTGTTTTGGCCTTTGTGCCCTCTTTGCTCCATCACCTCTGGAACTTAAAATTATTTTGTTGGAATAGTTGTGCTTGCAAAGGTCAAGGAAAAAATTTGTAAAACTTTTAACTTCAAAGTGAATTCATAGGTCAATTGCAATTTCATGTGCAAAAAGAACCACATTTTTTAGGTATCTTATACTTTGGTAAATGATTGAAACAGTTGAAGCATAGAACAAGTTACTGAAATAAGGTTTTAACATGCATTAAATGAGAAGTTACCACACATCAGTGAAGTAGTTATGCTACTTACTGTTCTTTCCTTCTAAACTGACAGTCAAAATCCTATGATACAGAAAGATCGACCAGCCAGTTCCTTCATTTTTTTTTTATTTTAGCACTTGAATGGTTGTCTTTATTCTCAGGGTTCAAATAAAAGTATTAATACTGAGGGCTTGTCTTATATTGGCTAGATTTATTGGTGTAGGTGACATGAGGGGCAGCTCTGTTTTTAGGGAGGATGAAGACTCCAGGTGTCTTTTGCTGGCATAATTTAACTATTGAGAGGAGTAAGCTTGGTAACCAAAAGATGTGTTTGCAGATATAATTGTGTCCATTATAGTACTTTTTTGTACACGGGTGTCATTTACAGCTAGGAGTTTCTTTATGTTTCTGCCCACTCTACGGGCAAAGTTTCAAATCTAATCTAAATGTACTCTCCACCACATATTGATTACACTGTCTGCATATGCTTTATGTATGAAAGTGGTTACTGTGATTTATTTTCAGTTCTGATTAACAGTATTAGTCTTCTATCAATGAAGCAGGAAAAATAAAACATTTTTTGCACAACTTCTTCAGTGTTGAAGTGGGATGTTTACATGATTTTGAAATAGTGAAATATGAATTATAGGAATATAAAAATATGTTTGAATCTGTGATATGTCAAATACTGAAAGTTTTTTTTAAACACTAAATACAACAAAATAGAAAATAAACAGTTGAATGTAGGAAGCTGGGAAAGTAAGGGGGAAGACACTTTAGAATGGAAGAGCTCTGGTTTCTGTCTCTGTTAAATCAAACAAGAACAAAACATCTCCTCCTCATGAGGTCATTTAAGCACCGTAAGGCTGCATGGTGGGCGGTTATAAGGTTGAGATAAGGAAAATGAATATAGTTTCTAAGTATTATTTAAACTTTTCTTCATCCTTCTCTTGACCACCCAAGGCATGCTGTTTTTTCCCATTGGTTTAGGCAGATGTGCTGTCACAGTGGGACACTGACCTGGTCTCAAAGGGCAGGGATAACCTGGCTGTGAGCAGAATCAGTGGAGGCCTTTGGTTTCACAGGGAGAAGACAGTAATTCAATCTGAAGTAATTGAATGGGAAAATTGTTTTGCTTCTGTGACTGGATTTTGTTTTTAGATGTTTGAGTAAAATTCTGGACTCTGCACTGTAACTTTTTGAGTATTTGTGATGTGTAGAGTATTCAGAATGCTGCAAAACACACAGTGTATTGATACTGTACATGAATATTTTAATGAAAGATTGATGATATTTCCCTAGTATGTCATAGTGATTTAAAAAATGGAGTCCTAATTATCTTTTCCTCTGCAGAACGCAATTATGGTATTACTGTATTTTCATCATGGCTGACACCAAGTGTTAACTATAATGAGCTCTGAAAATTCAAAGTAGAATTATTTTTACCTGCCATATTATGCTGAAGTCTGAGTGCATACTGGATCCATAGCCCTCCCCCACATCTAGAAGGTTTATAAACTTTATTTTAAGTTTTTTGAAATTCATGCATACTTTCTCATCATCCCAAGTGCTAGAATCCTAACCTATACTGAGAATTTGTGTTGAGATCATCAGCGGCTTGCTAAGATGCATCTGTTGCACATGGGATTTCAGAAATCATTGGCTTCAGGGTATTTGCTCTTGATTCTTGCGTCCTTTAACTGCTTGAAACTGTAGTGTGCTGCAGTGATGTTTATTCAGCGTTCCTCTCAAGATAAGCTTGTGAATTACATACATCTGAAAATCAACCAGGAGAACACATACCAGAAGCAGCAGCATCTGGTTAGCAAAGGTACTTGAGTTCATGTCTTTGCTTGTGTGATCACTGAGCAATGGTAACCTTATGAATTCAACAAAAAATATTTATTAGAATTCTCTGTCTTAAAAATAGACAATTATCACTGTTCAATTATGTTCAATCATTACCTTCTAAGTAATGAGTCTGAAGTAGCAACTCAAAGAAGAATTTGCAAGATAATCTTCCTTGTTTAGCAAGTATTATGTTTTAAAAAGTTTCAAGTTTTAAACTTAATTTAATACTGGATTATGTACATGAACTGTTCATGGCATTGGAGAGTTAATATTGGTAATGGTCGCTCTCCTACCTGACAAAAAGTATCTTGAGTCGTCTCAAACCAGAGAAACAAAACAAAATATCTTGTGAAGTTCCAGCTCTTTCTTTACAGTTATCTTATGAAATTTGTCCAATTAACATTAGTCAAGAAGCAGATCTGAAGACACTGTTTGTCAGTCACTACAATGAAGCAAATGGGTTGAAGAATAGGAAGCTGTAGGGCAGAAATAATGATCATTTTTAGAAGAAAAACAGTCTACCTTTTATTCCTCTTAAACTTGAATGTTGTACTTAGATGAAGTAACCTTTAAGGAATAATTTTACTTACTTTTTTCTTCCTGGAAAACACTGAGTGACAGGAAGGGACACAAAAAGGCATCAAGAACTTTCCAGGAGACCAGATGGCACATGGATTGAAATTTGGACAAAATATATGAATTGGAAGTACAGGTAGAAATGAATATTCTGCCAAATTAGTGAAAGGGAAATGTTGTGATTTAGTCCATAACCTTGTGCTGAGGGGTACAGTGGGATGACATGTATGGATGCATGAAAAAGTCCAGTCCTTTAAATACCATGGCATGGCCAAAAAAAAGTTTTTTGACAAGTAAGGGAATATCATGTAGACTATTTAACACAGTAGAGGAGAGAGAGCATACTTTTCTGTTGTATGACTAAATCAGTAGTTTGTAACAAACACTATTATTTTCACTTGTTGGCTGCATTTGCAGAATTGAAAAATACGAATCTTATCTGCATGGAGTAAGGTGTTCTTTTCCATATTATTTTTTATTTATTATTTAGATTTATGTAACTTAAATTGTATCATGGAGTACGTAATGGTGATGGCACTCTCTTTTTGTCAGGTGGCTTATCCTATTGTCTTCCTTATCTCTGTGTGACGTACTGAACATGGGAACTGTAAGGAATAGAATGATGATGTTTGTAAAATGAAACTTAATACAGTTAATTGCAATTAACTTGTTTGGTATAGTTCTTTTTCTACTCCTTAACTTCTGAATTCAAAGTAAACTGAGTACACTTATCTACTGTTATATCTAAAAGAAGGGCGATTTTATGGGAAAAAAAGTGCAGAAGGGCTTTGGCACTCCAGCTCTCACTGAAAATAATTTCCCTCTTGGCATTGAAAATGTCCTTCAGCATGATCCCTCAGAAGGATTCCCTCCTTGTGTTCTTCAATTTGACCATTTTAAATTATTAAAAAAAAGTAAAATATACCATGTACATACAAATACATGCAGTCATGTTACTTTTAGTAACTAAAACTTAGATTCTCCAGAGATGGTTTAATTTGGTAAAAAAGCTGTAGAGTTAAGTTGTTCTTGAACTGATTCTCCAAGGTAAAGTGTGAGCCTGGCACATTAAGAGTTTCCTTAATTTGTGAAAAGAGAACTGCCACCTCCATCTTCATTTGTCAAAACACCTTTGATGAGTCTTGTTTTTTTGCACCATTGTCAAATTTTCCGAAGCCTCACTTAGTACAACTTTGCTTATTTGGAAGTAATGTAGAAACAGTGATCTTTAACTTATGATCAGCACGTTGTGTTTGCACAAGTCTGTACAAAAATCTCCTTGTGGGTTGTGAATCAGATAGGATAGTCTCTGGGCGTGCTAGGTAGAAAAGTTGGTTAGACAAAAAACAAACACAGAAAACCAAACCACCCAACAACAGCAACAGCAAAACGAAAAACCACATCTGTGATAAACTTTGGTAAAGATGCTGGGAAGGCTTTACCAACAGGAGCTGGAAAGGGTTACAGGGGCTTGAGCCAGTGCTCACACTCACCTCTTGCTGGTTCTCCTTTTTCCTCTGATGCTGAAGAGGAGCGGCACAGAGAGGGGAGGTACCTTTCTGCAGAGCCTGCGCTTTATCTGAAATGACAAAAATCTTAAACGCAATTATTGTGTTATCTTTACAAGTCACCAACTTACTGTATTTTTGCCTTAAACTGTGAAGCCTGACAGCTGTGTTACAGAAGTTACTTATTTTGCCAATTCAAGCAAATTGTTGTTTATGCCTGAAACAAGAAATGGAAAAATGCTGTGCTTTCTAGCAGCAGAACTTACTTGCAGCTATGAATACTTGAAGAAATATGAGATTCATCTTCTGAATGATTGCTCTAGTATTCTGCATATTAAATCTTGTTGATAGGTCTTGATTAAAATGTTCATGAAAAAGAATCTTAGCTGTAGTATTTGGGCATTTAAAACATTATTGAAGAACTGAAAATGAAAATGCTCAGAGCTTAAATAGTTGTGCATGTATGCAGGAAGGGTGTCTTGCTGTTTTTAAGGATGACAGCAAAGATTCAGGGGCTTCTTCGTGAACCTTACTGAACCCTGTTGAGCCAGCTCGCTCATTAGATTCCTCCAGTATATTCATCTGAGTGTCAGTTTTGCCATCTTCAGTTACTCTTGAAGCTAAAAGTATCTATAATTGTTATTCCTTTTCCTGATCATTGATGGCTAAAAAATTAAATGCTTATAATAACCATCAGTTTCTATATAGTATTTAAAATGGTCTGTTTGCAGTATTTTGGGTTTAACTTCTTATTAAATGAGACATTCAGAGGCTGAAATACTTTCTAATTAATTGACTAGGTTTTTTCTTTTCACACCGTTAAGTAATTTTTAATAACTTTCTGTCAATGCAGTTTCCTCTATCACAGTTTAGGACTGAACAGTACATAGTAGTTCCTGGTTTTCATAAATAATCATTGTAGTTCATGTGAATTGGGTTAAAATATTGTTTGTTTGGATCAGAAATGTACATGTTTTGCTTTTACTGAGTTTGTGAAAACTGCATGCCTGTTTTGCTCCATTGGAAGTGCTACCCAGAAGCCTGAACTGTAACTGCCTCAATGAATTAAAAACTTAGACTTTCATGCCAAGCATAACTCAGTCTTTGGCTCTCTCAGTGCTCATGGCAGTGTAGGCAGTTTCCTTTGATGCTTCTTATTTATTTTCTTTTGAGATCAGACTTTTCTTCCCTTTCCCCTTCTCACTGGTGTTATAAGTTAACCTCTGAAACCAAATGGCCCTTTATTTTAACATCATAAATATGTGCTTACTGGATGTACTTACATAGGAAAGAATGCCTCAGTAGTGTTTGAAGGTCATTTTTGCTACCGTATTTTAATATTCAGATATAATATTCTCAATTTTTCTCATTATATATATGGCTTTATAAATGGAGCCACATTTCTGTGAGTTACAGTAGTTGCTGCTACAAGGCAAACATGCTTGGCAGCAAAAAGCTGCAGAATGGAGAAGATTTAGTTGTTATAGATGATTTTTTCAACTTACAAATGCTACCAGTCAAAATCAAACATAGTATAAGTAGTTACAACTTTATTTTCAGCAGAGTAAGCAATATCAAATTGTTTACTTTCTTTTGAGAAACATATGGAATGGATTTATGTGTGCTGAATTAATATGTAGTGAAATACCACTTTGATTTAATGTTTTGTTTTTAAAAAGCTACTTGATGGATCCTCAAGAGATCAGGCATACATTTTGCTGCTAAATACATAGCCCTATGAAGAGATGGCTAAACTATTTTGGTATGTAGTCTCTGTTGTGGTTAAAACTGAGGATCAGAATTAAGACTTCAAAACGCCTGTTGAAAGCTGGGAGGAACAGGAGTGCTCAGTGTAATCACTGTTCTGTCATTTAACTGGAAAACATTTACAGAGTAAGCTGTAATCGCTTTTCTACTTCTCGATATAGAACTCACCAACATGATGTGCAAACACCAACAGTTACCAATATAATACAGTTAACATCTCAAAACATGAAATGTGTTCATGTTGCTATAGCTAGCTTGACTGCTGGAGTTCGGACGTTCTCTTATCCTGCTCAGCTTGTGTCAGCTTTAAGACCTGAGAGAGAGGGAGAGCAAGTGCCAGCACGTGTGTGAATGTTTTGGGGCTCTCTGAGGAAGAAGTGTCTCCCTCCTAGCAGTGCTTCACAGAGCTCCCTGGTGACATGCTGGGAGAGCATTTGAACGTTGAAGAGCCTAAGGATACATCAGACAGCAACACAAAAAAAATTAAAAAAAAAAAAAAAAGGTCGTATGCTTTTGATGAACTGATGAAATGACTAAATAAGCTGTTCTGTAAGATGTTTTAGAAAGAAATCCTTAGCCTAGACTTTATTTGCAAAACCATATCCTGTTATTTTCCTGCTCATCACAGTCAGTCTTTAACAGAGTTAAATTGTCCGCTCTAAAAGAAACTAGGGCAGTACAGGCGACCATTCTTCTCTGCACTTTCTAATAGGTAGTATAGTAGTGATCACTCTCCCATAATATAATCATAATTTTCCTGGTGTCCCATTTTCTTGAAGTGAAGCAGAACTAAATGAGCCACAGGAGCCCTGAGAGCCTCAATTCTGTTATTTTGTGGTGGTGTAGTTCTTTCTTATACCTTGCCTTTATGTTCATTATGTTTATGAAATTTTTGATGTCCATTCTGTGAGGTGGACCAAGATGAGAGGTTTTATTTTCCCTGATGACTCAAAGCTCTGTTGTCAAGTCATGTAGAATCTCATTTCAGCAGAACAGTTTCAAATGCATTCATTTTAACCAAATTAATTTCTTGATAAGTGTGATTCTGTTCTTTGCTTCAATTTTTAATCAATTCTCTCTTTCTAGTTGTTATTGTAAGCTAGCTCTTAAGATCAGTACTTAACTGATCACATGGCAAATTGTTTCGGCTCACTAAAATTCAGCAAAAAAAGGGATTTTTTGTTTCCTGAGCTAGTGAGGTGAGTTCACACACCTGTCAAACAGGCACTGATGCTGGCCTAAGGAGCCAGGGTGGAGAGAAAGAAGGTGCAGCTGAGGCAGGATAAGGAACAGACAGGGCAGAGAAAATTAGTTTGGGTTTTGAAGAAAGAATGCTAACAGTGGGCAAGACATAATGTCCCCTTCTTGTTGGTGTTAAGCTGTTGGTTTAGCTGTAATAATCTGAATACAGATCATTTTTGTTTGAAGATTGAACTAAGATTTCCTTCAATAATAGATTTCCTTTACTAATAGAAGACAAAAATATAATGAAAGGTTACTTGTGCACCTAATCTTCATATTTTTCTTTCCCCCTCGTTATTTCTAACATTGTGTACTGGGTCTGGCTGGGGTCAACCCACTACACACTGAAAAAATATAGTTCTCTTAAAAGACTTCTGCAAACAGCAGATATGACACGAATGCAAGTTTGGAAAAATATTTAAACGTTGAGCTCAAATATAGTGATTCACAATGAGTGGGAGGCCCTGTGTTTTCAAAATAGCTGATGTTTTGTCTCCCCCCAGATGCCTGTTATTTCAGTTGAACGTTCTTTACTTTGTCTTAAATACAACTGTTGGGTGCTGTGTGTCATTAAACAGGAGCTACAATTCAGTTCAGAAACTATTCTACTCGATGTGAATATGCTGTTTCTGAAGTGTTTGGGATTCTGTCAGCTGAACTGCTAATTACTTGGAGAGTTTTTTCTTATTTTGATTTTCACGTGCTCTGCGAGCTTTAGACAGCTGTGTTAAAACACTATAATGTGCATACTTTTTTACTTGAAAATAGTACTAAATATGCAGTAGTCTTACAGACTTGTGAAAAAAAAAACTCCTGGAGCGTGATCAAACATTCTTGTTTCACCCAAGTTTGGATTTAGAATATACCTTTAAATTTCTATCTGATTTTTCTTAGGCTATAGTTTTTACTTTAAGTACATTCCTAAACTTCTTGGTGTGAACCAAAGGTTAAAAACAGAATTTATATAATCTCAAATGCAAATGTCAGAAGTCTTAGCATGCATTTACTAAAATTGCATTTTTGTACATTTCTTATACAGGGCACATCAAACATACATATGTCTATCCATGGAAGTTATGTATTGTATATACATAATGTCAAAAATATTTTAGCTAGTGCCTCAAAGGAGATGTGTTGTTCCAACAAAACTAAGCACATGTGTGTCCTTTATACTGTAGAACTCCCAATGAATAGAATTTTAGTCTGCGTTGGTATGTAGACATACTTGGAAGAAGTGCTGCTTTCATATTTTTTAATTAAAATTAGTTTAAAATAATTCATTGGCTTGTTTTTATATGCTTTTTTTCTACAATGTTAGAACTAATTCATGACTTCACATGGTCCAGTGCCATTAATATATATACCTGATTGCGTGTGGTGTTCAGCTTTTTATCACTTTCAAACAGAATTCCGTGTGGTTTTAGTTGTCTAATCAGCAATAAAATGAAAAAGTAATTCTATATATTTTTCATTTTGAAAAGATAGAATGCCATGCCCCATTGCCTTCATCAGAACCAGGATTTTAAATCAAAGATGAGGAACACTGTAACTTAAAACCAAAACAATTTAACTGTAATTTTTGAATAAACTTTCCTTTTTCCTTCATGCTATTTATGTAAGTATTTATAGATGTAGTCCATATTTCAGATGAGTTTCAGGGGAATATTGTTGGCCTGCTATATAATGGAGGCATTAACTTGAGAAAATATATACATAATCTTTACCTAAGTATTTTACATAAATTATCTTTACATCAGTACTATCACATTTTGAGTCAGAAAATACAGCTCTCACTGTGCCTCTAACTGTATGTAACTTTTGAAATCAGTGCTAGATTTTGTGTAACAGAGGTGTAAAGTTTCTGATTTTAATTGCCAGTTCCATTTTTTCCCTCTTTTTCTACTGACTCTTGCACACAAAAACCTCCTTAGCTTCATTTTTAATGCTCCGTGTTATGTTCTGGAATGAGCTGGCAGCTGTACACAGGCAATCAATTCATAATAATGATTTCTTTTTTGTGGTTTGTAAAAATAAATATGTTTATTTTTGCCATATTGGTTGAAGATTCTTTTTTGAAGAAAACCCTAAATATTTTCCAATGAAAAGAGAAGGATAATATGATACCGATGTTGTGTTTGTAACTGATTTGCTGATCTGTGTCTATATTTATATATCTAAAACCACAGGAGAAAACTTGGAAAAGAATGAATTACTGATATTATAGTATTTCTTATTAAAATGCATTTAGAAATTGAATGTTTCAAAATACTGCCTTAAATATTTGTGGTTTTTCTTTTAAATACATGTAGCTGTATATAGACACACCCGGATACATCCTCAAGTATAAAGAAAATCTATGAAATTCAGAGTTTTCTGCTTTGCACAGTTCTGAAAAAAAATGCTTAGAAACCTTAAATAAATAAGTAAAGCTTCTATTTTTTAAGCTAACCACTTCCTGAAATAGGCTTATGTTATAGGCTAGGTGATTTTGCAATTGCTGCTGAATTGCATTTGAAGAAGATGGGCAGTTTTCACACTCGAATGGGCCACTTCAGCATCACATAAGCTATAAAAACAAGTCATCAATGAGTTATATAAAATGTGAGAAGAGTAGTTCCCTGTATGTTCATCATGAAGATCATTAGATTCTCTGTTCCTATCATAAAGTAATGAATTGTGTTGCAACTGTTAGTACAGATGTCATTAAATTACTTCTAAAACAGCTTTTATGCTAGATGACATTAAATAATAGTGTGATTAAAAAAAAAACACAAAAAACAACAAACCTTGCCATGGCCTTTGTTCTCACTTGTTCATCTGTATTTGTTCAGAACATTGCCACAACACTGACCCTCAGATTCACAAGCATTTCACTTTATTCAGAACTTACACACAAAAACGTTTGCTTTGTGTACAAGCTCTCTAGTCACTGTAAGTGGTTGCAGTCTTGTTAATATGCTTGTATGGGCATTGCCATCTTTGCTAGGTTGAATGGCTCGGCGTCTATTTCTGAGCCTGTTTGGGATTAATTAACAAGGCATTCGTGGGACTGTGGCTCCTGAACAGTCTGTGCCATCAGTGCCACAGTGTGCAGGAGTTTCTTCAGATGTTGTCAAAGCTCAGCCACAGTCAAAAAGCCTGCAGTGAGGTGCTGGGTTTGGGTGGGAGGTGGCTTGTGCTGGATTTATGTAGTCACTTGGTTGCTCAGTGTGCTTGGGTTCCAGTCCTCCTGCCTGGGGATCTTCAGACCTGCAGCTCCTCGTCTGCTGGGCGAATAAATGTTCTCAAGACTGGGCTGGAGCTGCCTTCTAAGCTTCTGCTGAACCTCTGGTACATAACCACAAACGGAAATATTGTGTGGGTAGAGCATAAACAAGGGAGGTGGCCATTCCTCCCTGTGTTCAGTGTTCTGGTCCCCACTGCATGGACTGCTTGTACAGTTAGCATTTGGAGTCACCGGGTGAAATGTTTATAGAGTATTGACACCAGGAACTTTCACTTCCTGGACGAGTGCTCTAAAAATGTGTCATTCTACCACTTCCTCTTGCTACCATCATCTCTCCTCTGTCCCAGAAGGAGTACCTCTGTGGCCTAAATGCAGACAGAGGCCTTAATCTTCAAATCCCAGTTAGCATAACTACCAGATAAAACCGCAGGCAGCTGCGGTAGTTGTGGAGAGAGACGGGATCACAGACACCCCCTCAGAAGCCAGCACTGGCCGATGTGAGGATCGTTCTGCACGGCCTGGTGCTCACTTGGAGCTCCAGCTGTAGGCCCCTCACCTCCCACCTTGGGAGGGCTGGGGGGCTGTCTTGGCTCCATAAATTTCATTCCAAAATGTTTTAAATTCTGCTGTACTGAGCAATACCTGAACTTCTGGGTGATTCTGTTTTGTAAATAGTTCTTTCTTAGTCATACAAGCATTTCTTTGGTTCTTCTGTGAGAGAAAAAATAATAATTTAAAAAAAAATTTAAACAACTCTTTAAACAAGAGTCTTTTTTCCCTGTGTGCTCTTTTAAGCCTTTCTCTCCAGTTATCTCAAGTGCCCTAGGTGTCAGCTGGGATTATTTCTGTTTTTTCAACTGCTGATACTTTTTCACTTTTTAGCTTTCAGCTGGCACAAAGTCCCGGATAAACTAAACTCTTTGTGGTGTTACTTGTAATAGTTTTATCTGTGATCTGGTCTGTGTCTCAAAGTTTGTTGCAGGTGACATTGGATGTGGCACACATGTTTTTGGGAATGTATTAGTGTGGCGGTCGCTCTGGTTTCAGTGTTAAAGCCTTTTGAAGAACTTGCAGTCTTTAGGTGAAGTCCTGCTTTATGATGGCAGTACCCATTATAATCTGAAGATTGACATGGTCGTCGTGTGAGAGATCCTAGAATGACTGTTGTTTCAGCACAAAAAGCGTAGTTTCTGCGATGGACAGAATTATGTATCCATACTGTAGAGGCATTCTCAATTCAAGCATCTTGAACAGCACCAAGAACACTGCAAGTCTTGTGAATGCTGAGAAGCCACTCCTGTGTTTCCAGATACATGCAGTTTGCTGGTCTGTCAGGCTTTATGATTTAAGTCAGACCTAAAGCTATGAGAGACCAGATCCAGTTCATGAATACCACCCCACATCAACGAGAAATCCTCCACATCATATAACAGAATACATCTGCCTCCTTTTCCATGCCAGACTGTATCTCTGAGGCTCACAAACCTGTTAAATGCAATGTATGCACACTCCATGCAATTACATTTTCAGCTTATGAGTGAGAGTTTCTTTTATGTTTCTCTTCAGACAGTCCCTTATTTGGTGGATAGTTCTGGACAGTGTCTTTGGGAAAATATTCTTTAAGTTCTTTTGTTTATGCAGATTGATTGTGACTGTCGTGTCTGTTAGGATGGGGACTCGCACAAGTGAATAGCTCAAGATCATTGGTCTCTGGAGCAGCAAAAACTTACGATCAGTGTTCTGGAGCTCAGAGCTGTGAGAACCTCTGCAGACTATTTTAAAATTTGTCTTCACGGTCATCACATTCAGAGAGTAATGTCTACTGCCAGCAAGCTGTACATGAATAAGCCAAGTGGGGAAATTGCTTTGCCCTGCAGAAACATAGAATACTGTTGAAGCGGCCTCAAATTCATCTAGCAGGCAAGCAAAATAGTCTTACAGGTGGTAGATTGAATTGTTCCTCTAGTACATATATGCAAATTCCAATTCAGTCTTTAGGAAACTATGTTTGGGAATGGGCTTTCCTTGAGATGGACCTATTCAGATCAGATGGCATCGAGAAATAGCAGATTTTTTTCTCCCTTGCTATTTGGTGTCTTGGATCAGACACAATCCAGATCATAGAGAAGGGCATAGACCTTCCTTCTGTTTTGAAAATACTGATCATGGTCAGGCAAGGTAATACTTCACAGGCCTTGATGTTATCCTTCATCTGTCTCTCACTGAAGGGTTCAGGGATCATATTCCCCTCCTAGATTTGTGACTGAGAAATGTGGAGCACTAAGCAGTTTCAGCATACTTCATTCCAAGGCCTCAAATAACTGGACAGGAACTTCATTGATCATTTCAATGGGGCTGTCCTGTTCTGTTTTTTCAGGTTAAGTGATGTAGATAAGCTAGGCTTAAAATAGGACTAAGACCTTTGTAAACAAAAATCACATTTGTAATTTTATTTTTTTTTAAATTAAGGAAACTTGTCTTTGTCTGAAGGCAATCTCAATTCCCAGACTACATGAAATGAGATTCCAAGAGACAGCCCTGTGTGATATCCGTTGCAAGGGTTTGGTCTGGAGTCAGAAATAAAACAGTCCTTTGTAGGGTTATTAATTTTTACTAGACTCTCAAGAACTTGCCTAGAGCAGATTGTGCTGTCATTAAAGGTGCAAGAATTGTACGGTTGATTAATTTTTGCAAACATGAAACCGCAAATATTAAGTCTACTTTACTAATAATTGTTTTCAATTAAAAGCTTTTCGGTGCTTATGAATTAAATTATAAAAACAGAATTCTACATTTTTAATTCAGTGAAATTAAACATACAATATACATGACCTGAACTGGAAATACATTCCCTATTGGATGGCTTTTACTTGAACATCTGTTCAGCATTGCTGTTGTTTAAAATTTTCTTTTCCTCCTCTTTCTGCAATATAAGTGATGTTAATTTGCACTGGAACATAGTTCAAGTGCAAAACTATTAGAGGGAAAATCAACATTCTTGTTGTACAACTCCGGAAAAGTCATTTTTTGAGCAAAACTGGAATATAAAAACATTTCTAAATAGGGTATCTAACATAAAAAGATTATTTCAGGAAAATACTATTTCAGATTAAAAGTCAGGTGGTGTTTCTTCTCAGTACACACAACCTTTTAAAAAAATCTTTTTCTTTGGAACTGGTTAACCTTTAATCCTCTCAGACAGTTCTCTCCTGAGTCACTGTTGTATTTCCTGAAATTCAGAATGCAGAGTGAGTTATCTGCTCCAGTGCTGTCGCTTGTGTTGCAGCGTAGCTTGTTAAGACTAATGTGGATATTTTTCTCATATGGGGGTGGGATGCATGTGACAGTGCTCTAGACAGTCTGTGGGAAGAACATGGATGGGTGCAGTAGAGGAGGGAGCTAAGCATATTAAGTGCCATTATGTCTGTATGCTTAGATTGGGACCGTGTCCTATGAATTTTATGTAATTAGTCGTGTATTAATGTTTCTTCGGTGTTCATGAAGATCATGCTGGCATGGTATTAAACCATTATATTCTGTACTAACAAAGTTCTGCAAGTATCTGTCTGACTATGTAAGGACTCAGAAGAAAGCTTACTTCTTACTGTCTTGGCTGTAGAACCTATTATATCTTTAAATAGGTTATTATTGATAAAATAAAATGCATTTATACAGCATTATTATTTCATTAGCATTTAAAACTTGTTTTGTTTATTTTTGTGTTCATGCAAAATACATTAAAAAAAGACCCTGGAAGATCACACGTATACACAATATTAAACCTTTATTAGTAGTTTCATTTGTGATGATTCCAATAAGAATTTCCATCTTGCTGGACATCATACATATGATAGACCTTTTTGAACTACTTTATGAACTTTCATCTGTAAATTGAAACCTATTTCAATATTGAGCAAAATCATATTGATATATGTTTTCTTTTCTTACCCCTTGTTTTCCAGGATGGTACGAAACAAAAGCGAGAACGGAAGAAGACTGTGTCGTTTAGCAGTATGCCAACGGAGAAGAAGATCAGCAGTGCAAGTGACTGTATAAATGCAATGGTTGAAGGCTCTGAGCTCAAAAAGATTCGATCCAACTCTAGGGTGTATCACCGATACTTTCTTTTAGATGCTGATATGCAATCTCTACGCTGGGAACCTTCAAAAAAGGATTCTGAAAAAGCAAAGATTGATATTAAATCAATCAAAGAAGTAAGAACAGGAAAAAATACAGATATTTTTCGCAGCAATGGAATATATGACCAGATATCAGAAGACTGTGCATTTTCAATTATATATGGAGAAAACTATGAGTCACTAGATCTTGTTGCTAACTCAGCAGATATTGCAAATGTTTGGGTTACTGGCTTAAGATACCTGATTTCTTATGGAAAACATACTCTAGATATGATAGAAAGTACTCAAGATAATATGCGGACTTCATGGCTTTCACAAATGTTCAGTGAATCAGATGTAGATAATTTGGGACATATACCCCTGTGTAATGCTGTGCAGTTTATAAAGGACTTAAATCCTGGTTTAAAAACAAATAAAATTGAACTAAAATTCAAGGAGCTACATAGATCAAAGGAAAAAACTGGTACTGAAGTAACAAAAGAAGAGTTTATTGAAGTTTTTCATGAGCTTTGTACCCGACCTGAAATCTATTTCCTCTTGGTTCAGTTTTCAAGCAATAAAGAATTCCTAGATACCAAGGACCTTATGATGTTTTTAGAAGCAGAACAGGGTATGGCACATGTCACAGAAGAAATAAGCCTTGAAATTATTCAGAAATATGAGCCAGCCAAAGAGGGCCAGGAAAAGGGTTGGCTTTCTATAGATGGGTTTACGAATTACCTTACTTCACCGGACTGCCACATATTTGATCCAGAACACAAAAAAGTTTGTCAAGATATGAAACAGCCGTTATCTCATTATTTTATAAATTCATCTCATAATACATACTTGATAGAGGATCAGTTTCGAGGGCCTTCTGACATCACAGGTTATATTCGCGCTCTTAAAATGGGTTGTCGAAGTGTTGAACTGGATGTATGGGATGGTCCAGATAATGAGCCTGTGATTTACACAGGACATACAATGACGTCACAGATTGTCTTCCGTAGTGTGATTGACATTATTAACAAGTATGCATTTTTTGCTTCAGAATATCCTCTTATTTTGTGTTTAGAAAATCATTGTTCTATTAAGCAGCAGAAGGTGATGGTACAACACATGAAGAAAATCTTGGGGGACAAACTACATACACAGTCTCCAAACATTGAAGAGTCTTACCTTCCATCACCAGAATCACTTAAAGGGAAAATACTAATTAAAGCAAAGAAGCTTTCCTCTAATTGTTCTGGACTAGAGGGAGATGTTACAGATGAAGATGAAGGAGCAGAAATGTCACAGAGAGTGGGGAAAGAGGGTGTAGAACAACAGAACTCTTTGACTGGGAAACGATTTCAGCTTTGCAAAGAACTCTCTGAGTTGGTAAGCATATGTAAATCAGTTCAGTTCAAAGAGTTCCAAGTTTCATTTCAGCTCCAGAAGTACTGGGAAGTGTGCTCATTTAATGAAGTGCTTGCTAGCAAATACGCCAATGAAAACCCAGGGGACTTTGTAAATTATAACAAACGTTTTCTTGCCAGAGTTTTTCCCAGTCCTATGAGGATTGACTCTAGTAATATGAATCCCCAGGATTTTTGGAAATGTGGTTGTCAGATAGTAGCCATGAACTTTCAGACGCCTGGCTTAATGATGGATCTTAACATTGGTTGGTTTCGACAAAATGGAAACTGTGGCTATGTCCTTCGTCCTGCTATAATGAGAGAAGAAGTATCCTTCTTTAGCGCAAATACAAAAGATACTGTGCCTGGAGTTTCACCTCAGCTACTTCATATTAAAATCATTAGTGGGCAAAACTTTCCTAAACCCAAAGGATCAGGTGCCAAAGGAGATGTTGTGGATCCTTATGTCTATGTTGAAATACATGGAATCCCTGCTGACTGTGCAGAGCAAAGGACAAAAACTATGCATCAGAATGGGGATAATCCAATTTTTGATGAAAGTTTTGAATTTCAAATAAATTTACCAGAACTAGCAATGGTGCGTTTTGTAGTACTGGATGATGATTACATTGGGGATGAGTTTATTGGGCAATACACTATTCCCTTTGAGTGTCTACAGACTGGTTATCGGCATGTTCCTCTGCAGTCTTTAACTGGTGAAATGTTGGCACATGCTTCCTTGTTCGTGCATGTGGCCATTACTAATCGAAGGGGTGGTGGGAAACCTCATAAGCGGGGCCTCTCTGTGAGGAAGGGCAAGAAATCAAGGGAGTATGCTTCTGTGAGAACGTTATGGATTAAAACAATAGATGAAGTGTTCAAGAATGCTCTCCAACCTATACGGGATGCCACGGATTTGAGAGAAAATATGCAGGTACAGTTTTTATGATGAATTTTTCAGTACTTCAGTGTATTTTTGTATTACGATGCATACATAATACACGTTGTTTAGAGGCTTACTGCATTTTGTAAGCTATGTTAATCAAGTCTAATGCTGAGCAGCCTTAAAAACTGTTTATAGTAGAGCAACCTTTTAGGTAATACCATCTATTGAGGTTAACTTTTGATTCATATACATATTTTGTTGCATGTGAACTGGAAATACGATTCCAGTGTTAGAACTCAAGCTTGTTGACTAGTCCTATGTATTTAAAGGAATCTTAGATATACACTAGAGGAAAGTATAGCAAGATTTTAGCTTTAGAAAACAAATAGAAATGGAGGAGGAAGACAATGCTGATAGAAAAAGAATTTATTGCGAACTTAAAAAAAATTATCATGCATGAAAGTATGCTTAGCATAGTTTCACTGAGGTTTTATTTTTTCTCATTCCCAGTAGAAAGCAGTATTTTCAGAAAAATCATTTGTGCTCCTTGATTCTTCCTAGCAACATTATGTTAGAACTACATAGAATTAGAGTGAAGGTATTAGAAAGCATCTGCTTAAGATTAGAAGAAATTACCTTACTTTAAAGGTCATGTATAGTAAACACATTGAATTTTAGGCAAAAATTCCAACTGAGGTTCTTGTTTTTGTTGAACCCAAGAGATCCCACTTCAAAAATGCAGGTTTTGGAGAGTCTAATAAAGATTCCAGGTAAATAAGCTTTTTTTTTTTTTTTTTTTTAGATTAAAGAGAGCTGTAAAGTTGTATTTTATTTAGTAAAGCTTTTAACCATTTGCAAACTTCCAATGGAATACTAGCAGCAATCAGTAAAATTCAGCATCGTCATTTCAAATGAAGTGACCTATTAAATCGTCTTACGTAACGTTAAGGGGAAACTGATTAAAGGAAATGGCAGAGACTTGATTCTGGATTTGAAAGGTACATCAGTGTAGATGAATTTTCTTCATTTTCTTCATGAATAATGTTATATTGAAGAGATTTTAACAGTAGTACAGTTTTAAAACTATTTTTTCTTCCTTTGAAAGAAGAAATGAGTGCAGCATTATGAAGCTCCCCTGTTCTATTTGATATATAAAATTACTGTATTAAGAAATTATTAAAAAAAGTAAAGGGAGGAATTTTGATTTGTGAAAGTGTTAATGCATTGCAAGCTAGGTATAGCTTTACCTGTAGTTAGTCTATTGAAGCTTAGAATTCTGTCACGTAACAGCTATTGTATTTTATGATGGCTTTCAAGAAGGAGCTGGATCTAAGATTTGGAGAAACAATGAAAACATGCAGGTTGTGTAGCTACTTTAAACTCTTCACTGCATGTGCTGCATTGTTTTCCAGAACTGCTATAATTTTGAACAGTCTTTATAGTATGATTTTTTTTGAACATGAGATGTTGGAAGGTGTTTTATGAATTTTATTCTCTCAGTTTGAAAGTTGTGCTGTCAACTAAATTCATTATTATCATATCTCAAAGTGCTATCAAGAAGATATTTTAGGTACATGTGGGAATATTAATTTTGGGTAGCTTTACTGACAGCTTATATAATGTGCACAATTTAAACTCTGCATAACTAAAGGTTTCCAGTTAATAAAAATAAGTAAGCCACTCAAAATAAATACCAGCTTGTCAGGGAATGTTAATTTTGTTTATTTTTTTATTTTAGAAATTTTGTGTTATAAATTACGATTTTTATGATGTAGAAGTACATAATGTCCCTGCAAGCCAGATTCTAAGAAGCAAATTTTGTTTTAAATGTAGTCTGGAAGAAGAGAAAAAAAGAAAGTGTAGAGCAGTGAGTTTAATGGTTTCCCTAAAATCATTCATTCATAGGTAGCCTTTGTTCATCTTTGTCATGTACCGCGTTACTATGACAAAAGCTGATGCTGTAACTTATTAAGTATTCATCACTGACAGAAGTGTAACATCACTGATGAAACCAGATGTGATGTTGCATGTTTAAATTGCTTGACAGTATGGGGGATAGTCTCCGAATGTAGGGTTAGAAGTCCAAAGGGAAGAGTTACAGCCATATCTCTGACCTGCCTGCCAGCAGGTAACACGCATGTTCCCTGTGTTCTCATTTACCTCTCTGTAAAACTGTTATTCGTGATGATTCACCCATGGTGTTCCCAATGTCTTTCTTTTCAACTATGTAATTATTGTATCATTAAGCTGTAGTCCGGTTATTAGAAGTAGTTTGTGTTTGCTGGTCATTTACTAGATGCTACTAAACATTTACTGAAGCGCACTGTAAGTGACTGTAATAGATGTAATTGAGGTATTCACTTTGCGTGTATATGCTGTACGTAGATGTTTTGAAGTCTATTTTGTGTATTTTGTCTCATAAAAGGAGAGCAAAATACTTCACATTTGATTCCTGTTTGCATTAAGGTTGGCATTATTGTCTCTCAAGCAAGTTTGTCCAAAAATGAGCCAGCAAGATGAAAAGTGGCTTGATGAAAATGAGAATCTGTGTCGTAAAAACTGGTCAGATACCCTGCATGGGTAAGATGTGAGAGAAAGGAGCACTGAGCACATTTGTAACTTAAATATACCATGTTTTTGTTTTGTTTCTTACAGGAAAACAAACTCCAGACCTGCCAGAGATCACCAGCTCCCACTTGGTACAAAAATCCTAAATTCATTACAGTGCTGAGAACATTCCCATCATGGAATTTCAGTGGCTACTTGGAGTCACGTTGTATTTCTAATACTGGAAATTTTCCTCAAGTTTAAACATATGGTTTTATATTCCACCATATTGGATACAAAATACAACTATAATAAATTTTAGGGAAAGGTACAAAATTGGTATTTATATAAAAGTACCTTAAAAATTCGCTTAAATGTGATTCTGTGACAGGAGTGACATCAGTAGTGGAGTGCTGGGTTTGTGAATCACACCAAATGGGAGCCAGCAGATCCACAGCACGTCTGGACGATAGTTCAGGTATGTTTAAGGTTACAAATAGGCTGAATTCCTCCTTCCACTTCACTTTGCTTATTTGGAACATTAAGCACGTCATGTATTGTTTCTTTCGGTGGCATTTTAAAAGTTACTCTGAAATATCTTTCAAAATTTTTTCAAAATCCATAACCAGTATGTTTTAGAATTCATTTATTTGCACGGTTAATTTTAGTAGTCAGATAGACCACATGTACTTGTTCAAAATAGATTTTTGCTGTAGCAGGTATTGAATTCTGTCTGAGTTTTAACATTTCTGGTAAAATACATGTGTAATATTGGTTGCTTTGGAAAGCTGACAATTCTTCAGGGAAAAGCTGTCTATGTTGTACCTCAGCTATTACAGTGACATACATTAACGTGAAAGAATGAGAAATCAAAATTCATATTTAACTGTAAAGGAAACTCTTTCTTTCCTTTTTGCAGAATGCAGTAGTGTCTTTCAAAGAATTATGTGGCCTCTCTCCTGTAGCAAATCTTATGCAGTGCATTTTGGCAGTGTCTACGCGCTTGGTCGGGCCTGATAATACACCCTTGGTAGTACTGAATCTCAATGATCAGTATCCGACTATGGAGCTCCAAGGGATTGTTCCAGAGGTCTTGAAAAAGATTGTAACAGCATACGACATGGTGAGTAGTCCTTTGTGGTTATTTTATATGCTATCTGAAAGACTTTCTTCTTAAAATGTACAGTACCATGCCTGTTTTGGAGAGTCATTTTAACCTATGACTTCCTATTTCATGCTTCATTACATGTGCTTGAAAGTCATTCCCATGAATGTACAGCAACTGGTAGTGTTTTCCTATCAGGTAAAACATAGAGATTAATATACTGCATGCAAATATAAGTGTTTGTACACTTCAGAAGGCTAAGTGGTTATAATCAAGAGGATGTAGCACAAAGAGGATGTATGTATTTACCTGTTTTGCAGTAACTTGAAGCTGTCTGCATATCTCTAAACCTCACAATTATTTTCTACTTTACGTTTTCATTTTATGGACATTTCTTTTGGTGTTGACTTAGTGTAGAAAGAAAACTGTCAGGAAATGCTTTTAGGAATTGTAGTTTTATAAGCAACTTGAAGTGTTAAAATCTGCACATGCCTTTTCATTTTCCTTTGCTATATCTTTCTCATAGATCTCACTTAATCAGCCATTTTTATATCTGTAATCAGCTATAATGTTAACTTCAGCCCTTATACTTCAGTAAATATGTAAATTGTGTCTTTAGAAACTGGAAATTAAACATTTTACAAGAAGAAAGAACTAATACACCGAGAAATAATGAATTATATCTCTGTAGTATTGATTTGAAGTGTGGAAAAAAAAAAGATCCATTAAGCAGATGAGTGTGATTTCAAATGTCCTCCTTAGTTCCACTTAAGTAATCTAGCACAGAGTAATTGAGCTTTTATTTATTTATTTATTTATTGATTTAATTCGATATATCATCTGTCAATAAGGAAACATGTCTAGGATAAGTTTGCATTAATTTTGTATGTTAAAATAAGAAACCTCACCTGGCAGGATCAAGTCACCATTTTTTAACTGTCCTTGCTATTTAAAAAAAAAAAAAAAAAGAGAGAGA